>OX596010.1:73827206-74364037 GCA_951394025.1 Heteromyza rotundicornis | reverse complement strand
GTGCGTGTGTGGGAAAAGAACTTTTTCCTTTTGATATCCAAATGATTATTCAATTAAATGTGAAATAAATTTTGAGGAAATTTTCACAGAATTGCGTGGGTGTGTATCACAAAAAGAAGAAGCAGATGAAGTGAAATGGAAGTACATATGAAATTCATAAGAGATTCTTATGCAAAAATAATATTATGAAAATTGATTGATTTGAGTGGCATGAAAAGTGATTTTTTTTGCTGCTTGTTTCATTTGAAAGCCTTGCTGCTGTGTATAATGTGTAACCCACATTCAAAAGCAAATGTTGGCTCAATGTGAAAATTACTTTTATCAGCGCCTAACACACATACACATACACACATACTTAGCGAAACATAACCCACCCACCCACTGAAGCACAATCGCCTGTTGTTGTTGGTGCTTCTACTGCTAATGCTGCTGTTATGTCGGGAATACTTTATAGAAGTGACGAGCCAAGCACACGAGTGCGATATCACTCGATTCGTATGACAAGTCTTCCTCTCTGGGCTGCAATTGCATAGTAAGTCGCAGGTGGTGTTGCGGTGAGGTGCGACGACCACGACCATCTTTTATGCAGGAGTGCAGGCACTACTGTCATCTTTCGAATGTCCTGTCAGTTTTAGTTGAACAAATTTTCGCTTTGGATTAGACAACCCCGAATGATTTTATTAGCACGTCTGTGGTGTTCTGGAGCAACCAAAAGGAATTTCAGGAAGAAAAAATGTATTCTTCTTTGCATTCACATTGGAAAATATTTAAGTTAGACAGGGTAAGCAGTCGGGTCCAGGTTTAATCATCTGTACAAGTACAAGGCACACTGGGACCACTGAAATTTCAATTCGTATTTTCTATAAAAGTTTGGAAACCGACTGGTCGAGAAGAAGCCCGGCAGTTAGAAACAGGAACAATCCCCTCAATATATGCGTACTAGGGCACACTAGTCCACTCACATTTGGTTAACTTCAACCAATGGGTATTCTTGCCATTGAAACCATTCCTCTAACAATGAACAAAATATGTTTAGGACGCCAAGCCTCAACCTAGAGCAAACCGATCGGTCCGCGAGAACATAAAAAAACTGACTAACTCTAGGACAAGGCAGTGGCAACTCTAGTCATATACCGGCAGGCGGCCGTGAAGGTGGCGTGCGTCGGCAAATTCGTGTGTGTGATATAGTGTGCCGAACTGACCTGATATTGCAGCTTGGAACAATTTTGCCAATGGCAAAGTATGTATAATGTAAAACAACAACAACAGCTCCAATGAAAACAAAAGGAACAACCCCACTGCACCACCCCCAACGCCGAATGTTGCAAAATTTTCGCCCGAACCCATCCTGTATGCTTTCAATCGATACATTACGTGATTCGATGCAATTTCGTGGGGGTGGTCGGACGGTCGTTCGTTCGTGCTTACAACTTGGCGTGCAACTCCGCCATCTCCCATAGCGCATTCGCTCGTACTTACGACCGCGGTTCTTTTAGTGGCTGTGTATGTGTGGGTGTGTGTGTGTGCACTGTCGTTGGTTAATTCCATTTAATTTCTCAAATTAAGAAGAAGAAAAAACTTAACGAAAAACGACGATTAAACAAATTCAATTAAAATGCGGTCTCTGCTGCCGCCTCAACTGACAGCCATTTTTTAATTTCTACAGGATATACTGAAACGGAAGTGGTGCTCTTTTTGAGTATTTCTTATCTCATCAAACCTAACTGAATATAAACGCAATTAAGAAATGTACGACGAATGCGATAGAATCGCTTAATTAAAACTGAATACACCGCGCCTCGTCCTTGCATTCTCCGGTCGTAAACTTATGTACATCGATTATTCGAGGCGGCGGTGCAACCAAAGTAGCAGTGCAGCGGCAGTCATCGTCACCGCCAGCAGCAAGTGACTCAATTTGTGATGCTGACAACGAGCGACAACGACGAACGAGTGTGATTAAAGTACATACATTATCGTATTTCTACTTAAACACTCATACGCCGCCGCGCCTTGGCCACCGTATTCACATGTATGTTTGTGTGCATGTGCGATTGTGTGTTTGTTTTGTGTATTTGTGAGCCGTACGACAACTATGTGGCAAGTGGATGTTATGATGATGATGATGGGAGCCCCTTTATGCAAGAGGATGTTCGCCTAGAAAACAAATAAAGCAAAAAGGTAATTGCCGTTTGTCGTTGTTAAGTGATAATGTAATATCCTTGTTGTTTACTGGAAGCAGGCGCTGGATTTGTAATTAAGCCTTTACAAGCTGATGAAATAGCTGATTATGCTTTGTGATAATTATTCGGAATATCTTTTAATTAGGCGAATTATACTTCAATGGTTATTGGGAAATATAGCCTTCCCTTCGATACCCCTTATTACGCAACATGAATCTGAACGAGTGAATGTGTTGCAATAGGTGTATTCGGGATATTTTGGATGCCTTAAAAACTAACATTAGGGGGTTAGGATGATTGGCAACATTATTGCTAGGGTTAAGTAGAATATTTAAGTAATGAATATTTAAATATATTAAGTAGAAGATACTAACACGCTTACTAGCTCGCTTATTCGAGCCAATCCAGAGAAACCCTCTGAGGGTGTTATTATGTAGACCAAGACCTTTCAGAATCTGTTATCAGATCGACAATCAGAGAAATTAACCCTCATTTTGTCGCATAGTGTTATAAACTATTGATAACAGTTTTATTTGTATACATTTTTAAAATAGGATTAAGGACCATTCTCCTAAAACATTCGCCTGAGAGTAGCAGAAAGAAAAAACTTCCCATGCAAAATACGATTTTTGGTTTTAGCTAGAGCCGCAATCTTTGTAAATCATCATAAAATAGACCCAAGCTTTTTTTTTGACGAGATAGTCCCCCTTTTCTGTATGGAGATTTCAGTTTATTATAGTATAGTTAACCGTAGCATTTGACAAGTATGCATGCACTTTCCTGCATAATTATGTGGTCAATTAAAATGTCGTGAGTTTGAGTCTTGAATCGACATTACAGCGAGAGCCCAAGGGAAAATACACAAAAACTTTTTTGAAGCACAGCACATTCCCCGAAGAAGCCTCATAAATGCATTTCATGTGTAGGTACCTAGTTCAAAAACAATCGCATAGCAACTTGAGTACGGTGGCCTGTTTTTTTTTCTTCTTAATCTTCTAACTAATTCCCAAGACGTTTGCCATTTTAAATTATAGCCCAAATCGACAACTTCTTGACCATGTTGAAGCACATAACGAAGCAATTTGGTATTGCATGTCTGACACAGCAGCAACTATACAAAAATAACTATAGTCTTCCAATAGCAACAAATAAACAAACCAACACGAACGAAGCATAACGAACAACAACAAAAATACAGGGTGCTTGTGACTGGAGCATGCCGCCTAAACTCGGAAAAACAAAGAATTATTTCTAAAGTCGAACACGTACACTAACAATAACAACAACAACAACAACAGCAGCAGCAACAATAACAATAATAATTTTGCCCAAATTACACACAAGCAAGAAATGGCCAAAGTTTGGAAATACTTGAGCCAAGAAAACTGCACTCAACGACAGGATGTGGAAGCCAATATTGCCACACCAACGAGAGCAACAACTGCGCCGAATTACCAAAGTTATACGCAAAACGATTATTGCAACAGCAAACTTATCAACGAGCAACAGCAACACGACGACGCAACAGCAACAAACAATTTCCCGCAACAACATGTCACGAACGCTTTACTGTTGCAGCAACAACCACAACTTCAGCTAACACCTGCTGCACCGGCCCACATACTACGCTTTCCTGCTGCACATGTCAATGGCGCCGCCACTTCAACCGCTTCCGCTGTCGCCTCATACATGAGTAGTACAGCCGCCTATGCTGCGCCCGAAGTGGCCACCCTGGAATTGAAGCGTAAATCGCAAATCAATAAATTGCTCCACGTTGGCAGCAATTTGGATTCGCGTAGCTTTTTCTACCTAACGCTGCTGGTGCTGATCTATTGTTGTGTCTTAATACGCGCCTCAGCGGCGGCAGCGAGCGATTCCGTCGCATTGGCGAACAGTCAGCAAACGGAAGTGCTCGCACGCTTTGACAATTTACCGGAAGCGATTGTCGCTACTCGAACGCACATAACCGCTGCTGACGGTCACAATGCTTCTCCGTCTTCGTCTTCTTATGTGTCTAATTCTACTTACATGTCGTACAATGATACTGTACTGGATGCAGCAGCGGATGTTGCTGCTGGTTCTGGTCTGGATCCTGAGACAAATACTGATACTAAATTACTGCATCGTTTATTTAAACGCGATGCTGCCAATGTGCCTGATGACGAGGATGATTCCGGTTATCATGATGACGAATTTGATGAATATGACGCTTTAATACATAATAAATCTGGTAAGTGTAGATTACACATGTTCTTAACTTATATTTACTTCAATAGGGCAGCCATCTTCATAAAAGAGTCTTGATTATGATCACTGGAGACTATTCAATTGTTCATAATAAGCTGTTGGAGAATTTAATATTAAAATTAAATACTTGGAATGTTTAGGGTAATTTTAAGGGTTGATGCGTGATCAGGATGACACTTCATAAATTTCCACACCGCTGCTTTGTACTTAACTTTGCATCGATGCTTGGAGATATATCACCGACATCGCATTGAATCAGCAGTTAGGACTTACATTTTTCTCATTTACTTTGATGTCGCAATTGTTTCTTACCCTAATTTCGTGAGTGCACTGGCTAATAGTCTAAATGTGAGCACTAACTCATCGATTGGTTGGTCATGTCTGAAACAATTTTCAACTGGGCTTCTGCAGTCAACTATTCAATATTACCGAAATTTTATTATATATTTCGGCATAGATTTGCCCAACTTCATTGGTTCATTTCCACAGTTCCGTGGTTATCTCGCGATTTATTCAAAGGTTTGTCCGCTTATTATAGATATAAATATTTTGAGTTCCGTCCGTTCTTTGCAGCTTCCGTTTATTGGCTTTCAAAATATAATTAAACATTGTGGTCGACGGACAATTTTCGGTTTAAGGTGAAGTCCTCTTATAAGAGATGTCCGCTAATGGAGCATACCATTATGAGAATATTCAACTATTACATTCCAAAGGTAAAAACTTGAAATACAACATTTGTTTCTGTTCAATGGAGGTTAAAGGACATGAAGCAATCGCTTAAATGTACGAATTACTATAAATCTTTGAAAACTCTTCATAGTATATGTACTCAAATACATACGTACATGCGTGGTATTTGGCGGATTCCTTGACCTTTATGCAGGTTTCATGAGCCAACCGACAACACACAGGAAAACAACAAGACCATCATGAATTCAACTAAGCCAACAGCCAACAGTGAAATTCCCCAAAGATCATAATTGCAAAATAAATTATCCAGCCGATTTTGTATGCAGTCAGTGGCTTTATTGTTTTGACCACCTTGTTACCGTTGTCAATGCCATTCTAGGCATAATCCCCAACGCTACTTTAGCATCTTTTGTATGGAAACTGCGGCACATCATGCAGAGGCCTAAACCGAGAAAGGGCTAGTGTGACGATGGCAATTGAGTCGATGCGCGATATTAGAGGTGGTAGTGAGCGGGGCTGGTTATTAAAAACCCTTGATTTTGACCACAAAAAGAGAATATATTATCTCAACTCATGGTGCCACATTGGATTGGCATGAGTACTGTAAGCCGCACACTATAACACAACTGGACTGAAGCGAAAGTACCTATTGTGACTGTGACATTTTGTGTATTTCTGAGTATGTGTGTGAATAGCTGCCAAGAATTGTTTGGGGGAAATATTTGTGCACATCTGCAATTTTTGTACACGTTTCTGCTTTTCACTGCATATTTTGGCGTATTTTCAATTGGTGAAATTGCATTTGTGCATGCATGCTTGAATGCGGATCCTTTTATTTTGTGAGTTGAATGTGAATAGCTAGGAAAATAAAAGGCAAAAGGAAGAGATTGCATTGACTGTATTGCCCTCAAGGCTATAGTGTGGACACTGAAATATTCACCTCGAAATTATTATGTTGTAAACAGGGAATTACCTTAAAGCTGGTGAAAGGCTCTTTTGCTGCAGAGGTAAACCTGAAGGACTTTAAAAGCTGAAGTCGGTTTGGTTTGTGTGAGGTTTAGGTTGGATTAATTTAGGTTAAATTAACGGCCATCGATGTCCTTAGTGCTACGACCGACTCTAAAAACCTGCTTCCATTTAACTTCCAGCAAAAGGCAAATACATTGGTGCTCCATGCAATGAGATGACATGTGAGCCAACACTTTTGCATGTCACTTGTGATAAGGAAACGAAAACCTGCGGCTGTGAGAAAAATTACCCAGTACAACTTGGACTAATCAAGGGTTGCGATAAACGTGAGTAGCACTCATCTTGTCTTAATTGTATACAGAAGTAATAGAAATAACTCTTTCCCCATGCCTAAACACACCTTCCGCCCTTCCGCAGCGAAAAAGCTGGGCGAACAATGTTTCTACGATGAGACATGCATATACAGTGACGAAAACTCCCTTTGTGTTCAGGTGCGGCACAATGCGTTGTGCCAATGCGCTAGCGGTTTCCATTCGGTGAGCTACACGAAACCTACGCGTAGGGTCTTTTGTACGCAAGGTAATTTTATTTAGGATTTAATATATTGTTAAAGAAATAACGCTTCCTAGCAGGTTTTGAATTCGATAAGTCGATCTTGCCATGAGATTCCTTAATTTTAAAATTTTCCATTTGTCTAGATTTGAAGGAACTCAGTTCCGATTTGCCCACCCTGTTGGGCGTGACTACGGGCATTGCTGTGCTGGCGGGCCTCATCTGTATGGTGTTGCACTTGTTTAGCAAAACTAAGTATCCGCGACATCGAAATTTCGGCGATGCCAATCTACCGCCACCCATAATGTATTCAAGCGATACAGGTAAAATGTGATATTATGGACGGCAAATGAGCGGGGGGGTGTGCACTACTTTCTTTTTTGTTCTATTATTGTTTTGGTCTCGTTTCCGTTTTTGTTTTCGTTTTGTTTTGTTTTGTCTATCGAACGGCATTTGGAATAGTCAATAATTTAAGTTTAGAGCTTATGTGTTCTGATGATTTGTATGCCACCACATCCTGAATCTGCCCTCGTGTGGCAGCCACCGCTTCAATGTACAATCAATATGTTGAATCTGATATGTCTTCACCGCTTCCAGGTATTCTGCCCCTGACAGTGCAGTCTGGGCGACCCTCATCCCGTTCCAGTATCCGTTCGAGCGGTTCGATCGGTTCCTTTGGCAATCGACGAGCGTCGTCGGGCGGCGCTCAAATCGGCACCACTGGAGGTTATGGCGGGGGCGGTGGCGGTGGCGGCGGCTCTGGATCGGGTGCCAGTTCCAAGGGGATACTCGTGTCGACCTCACGCACAGGTGCGGCTAGATCGGCCGCCATATTGCTTATATCGTGTCACATTTCAGCCCTGTCGAAACAAAATTCACGCGCCACATCGCGTCAAACGTCGGGCGCCGGCTGTAGCGCGAACTCGCGCGACAATCTCGACGAGAACGATACTTCCGATGCGGGAAGTCGCAGTTGCGACAGCACCATTTCCATGACGCGTCACCTGCAGAAGCAGCTGAACCATCAGCGTCACCTGCTCAGCTTCGAGCTGTCGCCGGCGAAAACGAAAGATCATGATAGAATTAGAACAATGTTGGGCATGAATGGAATAGATAATTATAGAACCGATGACGATGATTTAAATAGTTTAGATAGCGCCAGTCATCTGCAAATTGGTGCACTGCCGACACCGGCAGCCGATACGCCTAGATTTGCGGTAAACGATACTAATTACAGTTCAGTTTGTTTTTGGTTTAAAAAAAAACCTTTTTTCAAATCGGAAACAAAGGAGAAACTAACTATTGTAAATTCAAAATTGTAAACACCAAAAAAAAAAAAACAACAACAATCGATTAGAAATATACTAACTAGTTCGTTCGTTCGCTCGTTCGTTCGTTTATGAGTGTTCAATTCAATTGTCGTATATTTAAATTTGAAACATCCCAATTCGTATGCATTTGCCGTTCTATTCGTATCGTAATTTAGTATGTGTGTGGTTTTCTTGTATTATAAATTGGAAATCGTTTATTGTTTCTATACTATTCTAAACTCCTACAACTATCAACTACTATCTTCTATTACCTTCTTAATTCTATTCTATCTTTGTTGGAATCAAATTACATTCATTAGCTCTTAAAAGTATTCATTCTAATCAAAATTGTTGTTAAATTTAGTATATAAAAAGGAATGGTTGTGTTTTGTACAATTCAATTGGTTTTTTTCGCCCCTTATTGCACGAATTAAGTATTCTTAGGGTTTTCAGCTGCGTTTCAGAGAGATTCTTGTCTCTGTAAATATTGAATGTAAAGTAAACTTTCTAAATGGATAATACTGGATATTGTAAATTTTGACAGAGTGCTAGTTATGTTAATTCGTGTGATAAGGAGCAATTGGTTTGATCTTATAGTGAATCTTATTTCTCGAAAGTTCTCATGTGACCAAGAGAGCATTTGCTTAAACGATATATACGCTAAAAATTAACTTTTACCAAAAAGGAATTACGATTAGTTGGCGCTTAGCGAACGATATGATAAAAATCAGTTAATCACGGTAATTACGAGTTCCAGTAAATTAAGCGATTTGGGGCATACAACTATACAGACAAAAAAAAACATTACAAAGGACAGAAGAGAGATATTATAACCTAATTGTCAGCCGTCGATTATGAAAATATTATTGTAAGACCTCTGCCTTTAGATCGAAAGTAGTGCTACCTTATGTGGTCAATATCTGAAATTCTTTCAAATTATACAAAAACTATCATAGTGTTATTTGACATGTAGTACCTACTATACTAATTAATTATGAATTACTAAATATATTATGTCACAGTGAAAAAAACACTCGGCTCGGTACTAGGCTTTGGTTGTAGTTATTGGAAAAATAATATAATGGAGTAAGGACCAAAAAAATTTTTTTTAGGTGCACTAATATAATTATAGTTAGCTCTGGCATTTTTATATTTCCAAATGTGATATAGAAAGAGGAAAAACACACCTTTACAACCACATATTAATTGATTTTCTACAATTAGAAGTCACAAAGCTAAAATCGATCCATTTTGAATCTAAATTGTATCCAATTTGTTCAAAGGTAACAATGAGCTCCTTTAGTCGTAGAAAATCCGTGTTTCTTCCCTTTTTCCGTATCATATTTGGAAATGAAAATCGATATAAAAATGGCAGAGCTAAAATAAATTCTATGACTGCACCTCCAAAAAACGGTTTTTTGGCCTAAGGCCAGATTTTGGAGGTATATTTTATATTCGTACCATGCCATTATATTTAGTTTTCCAATACCTAAAACATATGCCGAGTGTATTTTTCGACCCTAATTTTGTGACACAGTGTTAGGCATAGCTTTTGCCCCAGACAGATCTGGACAAATACACAAGCAAATATAAGTTGTTTACAATTTCACCAAATGACATGCTGACATTTACTCATTGCAAGCTTCGTTCGGGCGTTGAAGACCAGACCAACTGGCAAAAGTTCCATGATATGCTTTTAGTTGGATTTAGAAGCTTAAACGAACCAATATTTTACCATATTTCCGAATGATAACACAAAAAATACCACATATGTATATTATTCCCACTAAGAACTAGATTTTAGGACTTAGGATTTAGGTGTTGCTAACAAAAATTTGCTGCCTCTGTTCGATCAATGTTAAATATGTGTTACTTGGTTTTTTTTACTTTCATTGTGCTCTTCTTATTGAATTTCTTGTTTATTTTGATACAACAGAAACATTCTCGTACACAAGGCACACATTGGAAACACAGACACACGATATTTATACACTCGGATGGTGTAACAAATTGAAACATTGTTGAGGGGAATTTAAACAAATAATTAAAAACAAAAGTTTTTATTCATTTAATTAACAAAATATATGAATAAAATAACGAACGCATCGCTTCAGGTTTTATATATCATATTCCATTTAAGAACTTTTGAACACTTTTTTCCATGCAACCCTTTTAACAGACTGAAAATGTAAACACACAGTTTAATGAAAAAGCAATATGGCGGTGACTATGTTCTTTGTATAGTAATATATATTAATATTATGGCGAATGAAACAATTAATTAACGCTATTTCCTTTATAACATCATTATATAATATTTTTATTTATTTTTTATTGATTTTCCAAATGAAGTGGCAGTTACATAAGTTTAAAATCAATAATTTTTGAAATGCTCCCAACACCCACTGTTATTTGGAAAATATTTTCAATAACATTTACACACACACACTTTGTATTTCGAATGTAACCTTTGAGACACTTAAAAATCAGCACACTGTTTTTTTAACACAAATCTACACTAAAATTTCAAATATGTATGTACTTTCTTTTGAAAATTTTCAGTTTTTATGAAAATCTATTTTTACGCTATTTGTGCTTCTAATATTCGAATGCATCTTGTATTTCGCTTTCTTAAAAAAAAAAAATCTTTCAAAAAAGCCTCGCACTATAATCATTTTGTGGCCACTATGTATTTATTATCCAAAGATTTTAAAACGACGGGGCCATAAAATGTATTAAAATGCTTCTTTAAGCTGAATCAATTGTATCTACAGGCTAAAATCCAAAAAATTATTGAAAAAACATTTGTATGAGCCTCCATTTGCAAGTAAAAGCACAGCTTGTTCCGTTTAAGCCATTCCCTGCGTTTTGATTTGCCTCTCTCCCTCTCCCCACCTGAAACATTCAACAGATTAACCAATACAAACTCTAATCATCCTTTCGCCTTCCTCTTTTTTTCTCTTTTTTTTTCATTGAATCATTTTGTAGGTTCACGAAGACCAAGTCTAGCGTCCGTTCACAGCACCAGCTCATCCGTGCGCAGTTACAGCATGATGCGCTTCGAAAAGGAGACCCAACAGAAGGAGATACGCCACGAGATGAAATTACGCTTAGCACGCTTGCAGCAGCAACAGCATTTGAACCAAAACAAACCGCAAATTATCATTGGTGATGCCCTCGTGCATCATGGCGCTTTGAGTCGAATCACCATGCCCACACCCAGTCCACTGACGCCGAATTCACTCGATGAACTATTGCCGGCATTGGATGAGATGCAGGAGGTAAATTCCACAAAGAAAACTGTTCCAGAATTTGACATTTTTCAAAATTGAGTGGTGTGAGTAATTTGGAGTCACTTAGATAGGCCGATTTAAAAGCCTCGATTTTTTTCAAAAAAAAAATAAAAAATGGCAAAATGCAGTTAGATTTTGAAGAAAAAATTTAACCATCAAAAAAAAGCATTCTATCGCTTATGTTTGCCATTTTTGTTTATTTCTTTGAAACCTTTCTTGAGCATTCAGAGATTTTTTGTTTTCTTATTTCATTTATTTTTAAGGTGTTTGTTTGATATTAATCAAGTTTCTTTTTCTAAAGTATCCACCAATGCCCATAAGCAGTAATGTTGCTGAATCCGTTGCTGCCGCCACACTGGCTGCTATCCAAAATGTTGCCTCAACATCGGCTGCGGCAGCAGCAACAACAACAGCAACAACATCATCGCAAATAGCAGCTGCCGCCGCTTACATTGGTCCTTGCAGTTCTTCGACTGAAGCGCTTTAAAAGCAAAGCAGTTTTCACCAAATAAAAAGAAAGAAAAATTCTTGAAAAAAAACATATTTAAGTAATATCAATGGAAAAAAACAGTATTTAGACGAAATATTCGTATTACCCGTACAATTAGGCGAAATTCTTATAGTTATTATATTGTATTATATAGTATTATATATGTAGTTAAAAGTAAATTGAAAACAACGCGTATTAAACATACATAAACCGCTTACGACAGTGGACATTTTATACGAATTGTGTATTAAAATTGTAGAAATTACAAATGAATTGAAAGTATTATTTATTTGACTATTTTTTAGCATACATTTATCGTACGGGCACATTCTCAGCGGAAGCATAAATTTTCAAATTCAAATTTTAAGTAAAGAGGTGCGTATTTTTACAAATACCCACACACGACTAGCGAATGGTGCTGAGAATGAGCTCTGAGTTTATAAACTACAATTATGTGTTGAATAGCATAATTATTATACATAGAAGAAGAAGTAAAAAATTAACAATTAAATGCGTATTTAAAAGCATCGTATAGGCTTACTACTCATTACATACTTATATGTACTTACAACTAGAAAGAAATGTACGTATTGGTTAGCAAATGGAATTCCATGTATTGAAAGGGAAGACATTTTGTGGATTCTGTGGCTTGAGCCACCAACAATTATCAATGGAAATACTTAATACAACTAATTATGACAAGTAAACAGACTTAAGTTAACCATTCCCTGTAGGAAAGTAACCGGTTAGCGATGAGTGAATAACCAGTTCTTAGGGAAACAGAGCCCTCCCAGTTCCGGGTACCTTTTATGGCGAGTAATTTTTCTATTTTAGGGGAACCGATCCACGTCGTATAGAGAGACATTTTGACAGGCTCAGAGGCGCTTGAGTTATAAAGTTCAGAATAGGTGCTCACGTCTCTATAGATAACAATTGATACGTTCGGGTCAATTGAGGGCCGCTCAATTGATAACGCCTTGTTAAATTCATTAGTTCTCGCAATAGGAGTTTCCGGAACTGGTATTGGCCACACAATCGGAGTAGCACTTTTAAGATTTTCACAGTCTGCGAGAAATTTCAAATGTTCGACTTAATTCGTACTGCGAATGATTGTGAAACGAAAATTAACCACCGGATTGGCATACTCGGACTCACTTTGAATCGCGTCTATACCGGCACTTTTTTCATCAGACAACTCACAATTAATTTAGTTGTGCATTCAGGCGGATCATATCAAGCCGGAAACCCTATAAAACCGTGCAGTTCTTCTCCGCTACTGCTCGTTTTCGAGGACTTTCCGACTCCAAATAAATCGCCTCATTGTACTTATTTTTATAAAGATGTTCGAAAATGTACAAAGTCTCAAAACTCAAATGAATGGATGAAGAATCGTCGCTGCTGCTAACTTTACGTACATTTGTCTCTGGGTTAGTATACTATATAGTTTAAGGATTTTCATATACTCGTACAATTTGAGGTCCTTTACACTCCCCACACTAGACATTGTAATTTTCGACGATATACCCAAATGAAAAATAAATAAAGTTAGGTTTGTGCTAAAAACGGAAACGGTTTTGCAAAATATGTATTTCAAATCTGATTTGTGAAGCGTTCCTCGAAGCCTGCCTTGTGTTTATGTTTGTATTGGTATTGTATTTGTGTTTATTAGCCTGTAGTGTATTGAAAGGAAAATAGTAATCAGTATTATTTACAAAATTATAGCGTAAAGTTGAACATATTCTATGTACTCATTGTATACAAATTGGTTTAATCTGTTCCCAAGTCGGCTATAGTACTCGTATGTGTTTTTATAGCGATATTGTTGTTATACTGAATTGGCCGTTAGTCCTTATCGTTTATATGTATTTATAGTTTCAACCAAGTATTGTGTAGAATTGTGTGATAACCAAATAACTCAACTTAACTTAATCCTATATTAAATTTCAATATTTACTATTGATTCCGTCTCTCAGATCGTGTAGGTCTATTCAATAAGCAATTATTTTATAAGAGCCACCACCACCACCACATTTCTTCAGACGTCCCATGCCCGGTTCAGGGTTCAAGGGAATCATTGAATCATTTAAGTATTCTATTAATATACAAGTAAAGTTCATATGAATGGGGGAAACAAATCAAATACGATATAGTATGTAATGTAAAGTGAAATGTTGCGAAGAGACTGGCTCACTGATTGATTCCTCTCTAGTCTAAGCTAGTTCAAGGCCATTTGTAATTTACCATACAAATCTTAGGTCAACTATGACAATGATTCCAATGAACAAAAATTAATTGTTTACAAATTACAATTTAGTATTAATTCGCAATGGTTGGGACACAATTTGTGAGGAGTGTGCTTTCCATAATTTTAAAAAATTCACCTTAATGGTAAATCCATCCTTTACACAACATTTGGATTTGTAGTGGTGTTCGAAATATCTTAGAATTATAGTTTATGTTTATTTAGTATTAACTATTAACTACTAAAAACTTTTAGAGAATTTCTTTGAATTAATTTCATTTTTTACCATGTTAAGTACAAACTTTAATAATATTCTAGTAACTTTTTGATGGCATTTCTAAAATGTCCATGCATGTTCTTAACTTTAGTGCAGTAGCTACACATGTATGTATTCTCGTTTCTGAACATTGAATACCCAAAATTAGACAATTATACATAACTGCTAAAAGAGTTTCATATGATCACAATACCAGTGTGTTTACACACAAAAATTGATTAAAATAAAACAAACAAAATTGAAAAAAAACATATGACTTGTCATATCAGACAAAAAAAAATTTACAACACGAATTTATGTTTAAGTATTAAGTTTCCCAAAAAAAAACGTATTCAATACATACCTATTCGTAGTTGTTGTCCGAATCCCGTCTATTGTATCTAGATACTCTTCGCAGAGCCCTCCTAGTAGAACATATCTGATTTTACCAAACATTCATTTTTTTCTTTTATTAAAATGACAGACAATAGCTAAAATTCCAAATTAATATTAATTAAACAGTGTTGTAAGAATAATAGAAACACAATTTAAATTCCAAAACTTTGTAGATTATTGAAAGAGAACTACACACTAACTATGTAAAATAAAACTACTAGACAAAAATCCAGTTCAATATAAAAATTAAAAAACAAAATAATAAATTAATTAAACAATTACCAACCAAGTTTTGGGTTTGCTGTAGAGGTACTTTCAAATATAAATGGCACTTTTATGTACATACATACGTCGCGGCGTACCGAATCAAATGTTATTATTTGGCTATAATTTTCAATAATTATTGTGTTGTGTAATTATGTAAAAACTATGTTATTTCAAAAACGATAATAAAGCAACGCCAAAAATAGAAAATAGAAATTGTGTTTTGCTTTCAAATCAAATAATTTTCTTGCATTTTCCAAGAATCCATTTTCATCAATAACAATACGACTGGGAGGTTGAATCGTCTTTATTTCAATCGGAATATATTGACGTTCCTTCAAGCTACAATGATGAAAGTCAGCAGGTGGGTTCGTAGGGATTGAATCAGGTCTTAGGGCTACTACCCGATTCGGAATATAGATTCGCTGATTGCAGATCTGAAAGGACCTAGTCCAACTTTGTAGAGTATTCAGTACAGTTCTGGCCACCTTAAAGCACAAATTGGACCCCTTACAAACCAAATGTGCACTGATAATATAGGAGCAAAATGAGATATGTGTCGAATATATGTAAAAAAAGGATTCACAATAAATGACCTCCGAGTGGAAATGATAGTTACCACACAATCTTATAACTTAACGTAATTTGTTTCCTCTTCTTCAAGTCGTTGTGGGAACCTTTACTGGCTAAGTATCTTATCTTTGTATATATTTAAATATATTTAAAACTATTATTTGCTTTGTTTATTTCTCAATACTTATAACAAGAAGTTACACATTCTTTATTTCATTAGAATACATTGACTTAAACATTTGGAACATGGGTGGGACTAACTTAACTAATTTTTTATGTTAATTTAACATAAGAGTTTTGACAAATTTTAGTTTATAGGCAGGTATATTGTACATCACAGTGGCAGACAGTTTTTGTTTTGTTTTTTTTTTAATAGAAGACTGAAATGAAAAGATAAGAAAGCGATATTCGATTAAATGAAAATTAAAGAAAATATTTATATAGAATTTAATAGAGTATCATAAATTAAATAGAATCATGTATTATAGGTTTGTTAATCGGTCAGCAGTTGTGATGACTGAGTTATTGTTGCAAAACAAAATTTTACTTTACAAACTTAATCTGCCTATCACATAAATAGTTTAATTTTGTACACCCTTGCCTAGAATAAAATTTACCTCAAATACGCATAGGCGTTTCACATACACCAAATTTATGTGAAGAAGGCACTTGTACTTGTTGGTATTCTTGAAATTCGATGTGCGACCACATCATATAATATGGAATCACACAAGTGTTTCTGTCAATTGAAATAAACTATCCTCAAGTCTAATATTATATTTATACGCGGAATATTTTGTTTATAACTACAAACCATACAACAAAAACCTCAAAACAAATGCCATGTACTTGAAGCCATTTTTCGTGCGCGTAGGCTATACACCCAGAGAAAAAAACAACATAAAATCAAAAATAACCACCTTAATGAAAGTCTGGTAAAGTTCATGGCTGAAGAAAATAAGGTTGATCCACTTCATACAAAATGACATAAATAAGGATTCTGACGTTTCCTTTAATGTTCCAAAAGCTGCCACATTGTTAAACATTTTCTAAGAAACGTGCTGGAGTTGCCAGATATTTTTCATAACTTATCGGCATTTTACTCTTTCGAAGTTTTTTTTTTAGTGTTCCTAGCATAAAATAATTTTCAAGAGTCAGATTTTACAAATGTAACATCGTTTCATGTCGCCATTGCATAAATTCGTCACAAAATCGAGGTTTTATTTGGCAAAATTAGGACTAATTGCCACATCTGGCAGCCCTTTTCTTGAGATTTTTAAAAAATATATCTGGTAGCACAATCCTTATTTATGTCAGATGGTTAAGATGGCGGATAGTGTCAGAAGCGGCACTACCTTATTTTCTTCTACCATGGTAAAGTTGGAAATTTTAGAAACAACTACGAACAAACCTTTTTTCAATTTAAAACTCAAATTCAAACATAAACAAACTTATTTTAAAGTTATTCTCCGATTATTTCACAAATTGCCCAATTTATATTAAGTTTGCCAGACCTTGATTTAAAATCGTGCCACTTTGTTTCAAAGTTGACAATGGTTATTTTAATTTTTTTTCCGTTTATTTCAAAGTGGTTTTCATTAAGTTCAAAGAATGAAGGAGTAAATACGATCGTACTTGATTTTACTATGTGTTTTTTTCTGAGTGTAGGCTATTTCTATTTCTGATATTGACCTGATATCTAGTCACACACGCCGAGATTCATTGATGACGGCGACGCGGTAAACAGAAGACGTAATGCAAATGTTTATGATGTGATTTGTTTCACATACATAATATGTATGAATGCAAGAAAATAAATGAGTAAAAACAATTTAAAAATAAATGAAATATGCGACAAAATGTGTGCGAAAAAAAACAAACAACATGTCGTGCGAGTATATTTGTTTTTGAATACAGCGAAGTGGTCTGAATTGTTTGAGTGTGCCAGCCACATGAAAGTAACATGAACGATTTAATAATTGACTGTGCGGTTGAGGTTGTCTGTAGTTTCAATGCTTTGCTCAGTCATTCGATAGTAGAGGTTGCAATTGATGTTCGTACTTACCAAAGTTGGTATTGTTTCACCAAGTGGTCACAATTTGACTGTTGCATCAATTAAACAATTGAACGTTCGATGTCAATGAACGCTGGCTGCTGGCTGCTGCCACTTCGATAGACGTTACACTACCCCCGCCATTGGCAATGATCTCGATTTGGCCGTGCTGAAAGATGCCCCTTCGTACCAACTAATACCAAGATCAATGCCAAATGCTAATATTTTAGACATTCTACTGCGGCTGTTGGTTGTTCTTTAATTAGATCCAGGCCAAGGAACGGGCGTGAGAACGTTGAACATATGTAGAAAAAAAACAAGAAATCATTACAAATTACAAACTTTTCTTACATAATGCGCGCAATTTTCATGAATTGAATTGAAAATGTACGCCAAACTTCGAAATGCACTGAAACTCACCCAATTTTTTGTTGTTGGACGTTTTTTTGTTTTTGGTTCTGCTTTTGGTTTAAAATGCGAATCTGTACAAGTACAGGGAAATTATTAAAAACATTAAAACAAATGCTAGAATTCGCAGAAATTCAAGCGTTTTCTCTCTTGGCAGCTCCACTGCGTCAGCATTCAATTTAACGGGTTATTAACGAAAAAAAATACAATAATTGTAACAGGTATCTAGACGCGCGCTTTACTGTCCGAGTTAAGAACTTATTTGCACTGATGATTTATTTATAAATTGACAATTTCCTTTTGATGTGCTCTAATTAGTATTTCTGTACAAATGTCTTTGCTCGTTCGTTGCTGATTTTCAATTAAAATTTTCCGCAGATTTTTGCGAATTCGTTGGCAAAATTTTCTCACTTCGGGGTATTTTTGAAACTGAATGACAGCCTTTCACTTTCTTGTGGGCGCTCAATATTCTTTATTTCTCTTCAAATTTCTCTTGTATAAACTTTTGAATTAAAGAGTACCTACACACAAACATAATATGCTATTCTTTACATTTTCCTTTTATTTCCTTTTACTCAAATTTTAATTAAGAACTACAGACGAACTTTCTTCGTCCCACTTCCCTGTAGACGTCAAAATGCATCTGATTTTCAAAGCACGTGTAAACAATCGCATAATAACGTTCTATGAATCCGCTCACTCTGAGGGTTCTGTCCTCTGTGTAAATGTTATCAGGACACAAAATTCTACATATCCAGCCATCATAAAAGGTGAACAAACAATTTGCAAGTACCACTGAAATATATGGAGAACCATAAAATAAGACAAAGTTCAACCCGACCATTTTTTTTTGTGAGGTGGTTCAATATACAGTAAATACCCCTTAATAAGTAAGATTTCTCGAATACTTAAGCGGGTTGGGTACTTTAAAAAAAAAATAACACTCAAGTATCTTAAGAGGGTAGGCACTATAATAATGGAAACACTGAAAGCATAATTGAAGCAGTGAGAACTTAAATAGACACTTCACTATATGTATGACTTAGTTAAGCTATAATAATGGGCGTTACATCCGAAGGTATTTTTTTAATATCGAGCATAAAATTGTACAAATGAATTCAAGTATAATCGAACAAAATATAACGTTTTTATCGCTTAAATAATCGATTTTTTAATATCAATCGATATATATCAGAGCTTAACGATGGCAACACTCGCAAAAAACATGTGGTTGGCAGCACCATTGAATGTCAGAATTTTTATTTTTATATCATCCCCAGCCGGAAAAAACTTTAGAAGTTGAAATGTGTTAACCACGAATTTCCGTTTTTAATTAAAGCATGAATTAATTAACACATAAAATAAGCTCAAATTAATTAAAACCCAAATTGTTAGGAAGCAGCGAACGTAACAAGTTAAAATGGTGCGTATAAACTAGTGGAAAAGCGTAGAAATATAAGTGCAAAGTTTCCCGAGGAAATCTGAATATTATGTGAAAAGTGTCAAAATTATGAGTCGAAATATGACCAAAAATAGAATGACCCAAATTGGCATACCTTTTCAGGCAATACTCGGCGCACAACTGGTACTGACGCTGGTTATGGTCAGCGTCATACAGAAGGTGAATCCTCATTTTTCCTTTGCCAAATGGATACTCTGCTCAACGGGCCTCTTTCGCTATCTGCATCCAACGGACGTTGAGTTGCGCACCAAGGGCGGAGTGCCCAAGGAGAGACTGATGAAGGGAGGCAAGGGTAAGCATGGCCATCACGAAAAGAACGGCTCCACTCCGGCTGGACAATTTCACATTCCACGCAGCATTGAGGTGGATTTGGAGACAATACCAGTGGTGGAGCGCGATGTTGTGCACTTGCGTTACTTCACCGAGTATCAATGGCTGCTGGATTTCAGTATCTATACGGCGATAGTTTATACGATCTCGGAGGTGGGTGGGCCTTCAATTGTTCTGAGTTGCATTTGAGCTTTCAATGTGATTTTTTTTGATTGCAGATTTATCACTTTTATTTTCCTCTACAAAATGAGGTCAACTTGAGCTTGGTGTGGTGCCTGTTGGTTGTGTTCTTTTCACTGTACGTATACAAATGGTGGTTTTTGTTTGTTGGGATTGTCTTTTGTATTGAAAATTCGTTGCGTTTTTCATTTACAGCAAACTATTGTCTTCCCTTACGGTGTTGTACTTCCATAGCGACGAATCCATTGGTGAACGTTCCATGGTGATTGTGGCCTGTCTGATGTATCTGCTGATAGCGATGATTGTGCTCATTATCGATGAGAGTATATTGGAGACCGGCTTGGAGGATGCCTACACCAGCTTCAATCAGAGCGCATCGAAATTTCTAACCGATCAGGGTTTGCCATCATCGTAAGTAGGTTAGCTTTTCGAAATTAGTTTTGATTCAACTAACTCCCATTGCAGTGGTCCGGCTTCGAAGATAGTGGTGAAATTCTTCATGGCCCTGAGCTGTGGTGTGTTGGGTTCCTTGTTCACCTTCCCTGGCCTCCGCATGGCCAAAATGCACTGGGATTCGTTGGAGTACTGCAAAGGTAGTCGCCTGATGCAGATTTTACTCAATGTTAGCTTTGTACTGCCGTTCGTATTGGTCATTTTATGGATACGTCCCATAAGTCGTGACTATCTGACTGTGCGTGTATTTGAAGGCATGGATAAGCCACTGTATGTACACGAAAAGATTATTGAAATTAGGGAAATTATTTGGAACAATTTGCACTTGAAACTTTCAGGTTGCAGCCACACATTTTCGAGACCTTGCGTTTGCTACTCGTCCTAGTCGTGGTTCTTATGCGGTTCGCCTTGATGCCCATCTATTTGCAATCGTATTTGAATATTGCCAACGATAAGATCATGGATTTGCGCAAGGAAGCCGGACGCATCACAAATTTCGAATTTCAGAAAAAGGTACGTATTCGCTTTTATTTAAGTTTAATACTAAAAAAAAGTTTTAATTCATTTTTGGAATTACAATTTCGTGGTTGTCACTTTCTATTCTTTATGCATTTTTTTATTGTATTTCCAACCTCTACTATGTCTTTAGATTACCTCAATTTTCTACTATCTCTGCGTGGTGACGCTACAATTTGCTGCGCCACTCATACTCTGCCTGTACCTCACTTTGATGTACAAAAGCTTGGGCGGCTTCAGCTGGACTGGTCTGTTCACGGAAAGTGTTCTGCAACATGAATGCTCGGCCGAAGCGGACAACGGCATCATGAGTAGTAAGACTTTGGAAGGCAGTGGCTTTGCGAGTGACTTTGGGGACACTCAAGTGGGCGAAAATGAATTTAATATAATGGAATCGGCGCAATCGCTGCAAGAGTCATTGGCCAGCTTGAAGAATGTAAGAATGTGTTTATTACTTTTTTTTTGGTAAATCATGCCAATGATGAATTCCTTCTGCCTTGCAGGTTTTCTCCACCGAGGTCTACAAGGGATTCCTGGGCTTCGCCACTTGGTGGAGCTATTTCACACTGTTCGCCACCTCTTCCTTGGGCATTGTCTATCAGTCGTATTTCAACAAAACATAAAGCAATATTGACATTTTTTTAAAGTTTTTAGTTTTTTGTAAATTTATAATTTTAAGTCGAAATTAGGAAAATGTTTTTTTCGTGTTTTTATATTGAAAGAAAAATGTAAAAATGTAGCTAGCAATTTTCACCAAAGTTCGATGTCCAGAATAAAGTGTCCATGTTTTACAATATTTTTTCGTAAATGCTAATTAATTACTTCGTTGACAACTGATAGACGAACACGTTGTTTAATTTGTTTTATTTATTATTAAATAATTTGAATAATGATCATGCAAATACATTAATGCGTTTATATATATGTATAAAATAGAACAGTAAAGTAAATACTTATTTCGAAAAATTCAATTGGTAATTTGTAATTCCACACTACGACGACCACTGCCTTACAGGCCCAAGATCTGCTCTTGCTTGTAGACAGCATGATAGGCATTGCGTATGAGCACGTAGGGGAAGCACGACTCCAGCAGATCCATTGTGAGGAACGGCGATTGCTTGACAATCTCGTCCAGCAGCAAATAGATTGACTCCCGATTGCGCGTAGCCTCCTTGTCGGACTCCTGGCCCAGACGCAACAGTGACGAGCTGGCCAGCGCCAAGAACTCCTTCATGCGATCCTCTATGTCATTCTGGCCGCAAATCGTGAACAGAGCGCCAAATATGTTGTTAATGGCTGCCGCCATGCAGTGCGTGTTGTTGGAATGCCCGTCGATGGTGGCGCGATAGAATGAGTTCTCGTTGCGTGCCAGTTTCGGTATGGACACCGCCACGAACACCATCAGTAGGCACGAGATCAAGTGTTCGCCTTCGTCGAATTCGGGCTTTTTCGATTTCAGTGTGGTGGCCAGCGTCGGATCGACTTTGCACATCAGGCCCGCAGCCGAAGCCATTTCGGAGGCAACGCGTATCTGATCGCCGCCGGGCAAGTGCTCCTGGAAGTCCTTCACCGAACTGAGCAAGAACGGTATGCGCTTGTCCAGCACATCGACCAGCGCCTCGTGCACCAAATTGCGGAAGCACAATATGACACCGATGATTGTCATACGCTGCAGTACACGATCGACGTCTTGCAGACGCTTGAATTGCTCTTTCATTACCTCGGGCTTGTCGAAGCTGGTGCGCAGCGTGATCAGCACCTCCTTGTTGGTGCCCACCAGCGACTTCAGCTCTTGCACTTGATTGGCGATGTGCCACATGAGCGTTTCGTTCAGCGACTTAATGCCATAGGGGCCGACAAGTTCGGCCAGCGAACGCAGCTCGTTCAAATCGGAAAATTCCTGCGGATTGAAGGGCACCCATCCCTCGGGCGAAATGGGCACAAATGCTTTCTGATTAATCGAAAATACAATGTTGCCGGCGGAGACGCGCCGCAGCAGCACTTCACTGTACCTAGTGGAGAGAGTGAGAGATAAGAGAATAGGTTTTGGATTTTGATTTTTGCTACTAACCAAGTGTTGTACAGCGCAGCAATGGTCTTTTCGCCGTGCGAGTCCAACGCCTGCGTCTGCTGCAACAGGCAGTTATTGAAGACGCGTGTTATGTCGATGTGCACGTAGTTCTCCACCGTTTGCAGAACGTTCATGTAGGCGCGCACCGAAGCCAACAGCTCCGAGGGCTTGGCAATTTCCATGGTCTCCTGGTTGAACATGACCATGCCCACTAGATCGCGCGAGAAGCGATGCTCCAAGTTCTGGCATAAATATTCGCGCGGCGCAAAGGCGAACTCCCACACATTCACCGTGGGACAGTAGTTGATGGCGAAACACAGCTCCGTCAGAGCCATGTGCAGCTTGTCCATGGTGGTGAGATCCTCGCGTGTCTTACGGTTCGACTCGTCGCCCGGCTTGCGTATGTCATCGAATTGCTTCTTGGACTTGTCCTTCTTCTTGCGTGCCGACTGGACTGACAGAATCTTGGCACAGTGCTTGGGCAGCAGGGCGTCGGCCATGGTGCATTGCTCGTCGCAAATTGTCGTTATGATGTTCTTGGCCTCCTTGGCCATTTCCTCGAGGAAAATATTCACTACGCTCAGCGAACGTTCGCGTATGTGATGGCGCTCCTCGGGGCACATTTCGTGAGTGCAGTTCTGGAAGTGGCTACAGATCAGGGGGAAAGCGATGATGTAGCGATTCTGTGCGGGAAACTCCAGGCACATGTGGAACTGGTCATCGAACATTTTGCTGTAGAAACAGAAAATGCTCAGGTCCGACGTCTCCACGAGAATCTCATCCAAATTGTCGACCACGCGCGTATGGAACACCATCGAATCGAGTAGTCGGGCCAAGTCGACGTGTTCGGCTATGCGCAGGGCCGCCTTGCCCACGCTCATGTACGTCTGCAGGCGGAACCAGTCCAAGCGGAAGGCGCGAAAATCGAACAGTTCGTTGTCCTCCACCTGCTTCACGGTCAAATTCGAAGCGGTGTTGTACAGAGCCGACAGTATGACGCTCTCATCCTCCGGACACACCTGCAGACTTTGCATGCGTATATTGAGGTCGGTGGAGTCGAACCCGGACAAATACTGCACATAGTATCGCTGCATGACCTGGCTGTATTTGCGCACGAGGGCACGCAACTCCTCCATGTGGAAGAGCAGCTCCGGCAGTTGACGATCGACCAGGTCTTCGTTGCTCTTGCCTTTAAGGGAAATTTACGATTTAGTGAGAGGCTACCCACTGCTTATAAACTATTTGGCTTACCTTTGTTCTTCAGCAGTGGTGGATTGTCATTGTGCCGCAGCAGCCACAAGATCTCATCGCGCGCCAAGCAAAGGCCAATAAAAATGAAAATCGCCTTGGGACCCAGCAGGCCCGGCTGATCGGTCATTATCAGCGCCAGCTCCTTCAAGGCAGTGCGCAAGAACTTGCGGCGTTCGCGATGCATCAGAGCGGCCTTCTGCACGGCGCCACTGTAGGCCTCCTTGACCTCGGCTATGCGCTTGCTGTAGCCCTTGATGCCGTCGAACGTGTTCTGTATATACTGGTGGATTTGCAAGACTTCATCGCGGAAGAGCGCCACCACCCAGCTGGACTCCAAGGCGGACAACCAGATCTTATTCACCTCCGGATACTGACCCAACATCTGATGGTTCAGCAGAAGGCCGAAAATAATCCAACGATCCATGGCCTCCAGCGAGACGTACTCGCACGACATAGTGTCCGTGCGTACGGCTTTCAACAGAATGGCTGGATTGCCCACCAGACTGAGTTTCTGCATTTCACGCCACTTGTCGGCTGGCAGATTGCGCAACGGATAAATGGTGACCAGCGAACGCAGAGCATTCGTTAGTAGACGCTGGTGCGGTATGAACTCCTCCGAGAGTTTTTTCAATGGCACCTCATAGTCCAAGATCATTTGGCCCAGACGCGGAAAGCCCGAATCCGCCTGATTGTTTTGCAGCTCGTAGGCCGCATTGTACAGACCCAAGACCGCTTTACGATCCTCCACACGCGACAGCACAATCATCAGCGAAACATATGTCACCACCAGATCCAAGTAGTTCTTGGTCAGCTCAAAGTTCAGTGTGATGTCCAAGTGTATTTGGCAAGCGTCCATGGTGGTGAGCAGCTCGCAGACATTGTCCTTGAAGTCCAGCAGATCGACGAAGGTGTGATAGTACAGCGACAGAGATTTAATGATCTCCGCCTTGATGTTGACAATCGCATTCAGGCCCTTCACATCGATGTTGGGAAAACGCTTCACTATGAACTTGATGGACGACTCGAGCGACTTTTCCGACAGAAACCCGGGCTTGGATTTGGTGTCGCCGCATGCCTTTTTGATATTGTAAATACGCGTTAGTATGCCCAAGCCACGATCGTTTAGTATTATTAGTTTTTCTGCAATTTTCTGCTGATTTGGATAAATGGGGCGTGACATTTTTCAGTCTGTGTATGACTCTATCGAACACCGAAACCGCACCTAGAAATTTTGTTTTGCCCTTTTTTGTGCACAAAACCTTTGCTGGCTGATATATGTCTATTGCATTTTATGCATTCACTGACAAATTTCACTATAAAGTTGTTTACGTTATGATTTGGACACTTTTTTATGGAAATATTTCACATTTTTCGCAAATACACAGCAGCGAAGACAAGAAAAATATACAAGTGAAGTGACAGTTCAGTGATGTGTAAGTTATTCGATTTTTCTTATCGACAACAATTTTAGCTATCGTTTTCAAGTGACTTCAGTGCTGCCAGTCATTTCGATATTAACAATTTTAAAAACTTTTCATTGTTTTCCGCGAGATGAACTGTGTGGGAACACTGATTTGTGATATCGTTACACTACCGGAAGTTCGCCAACCATTAATTTTTTGCCAGTAAAACTCAAAATGCATTTACGGATTGGATGACGTTTTTTTATTTCTTTAATCATTCACTATTAGAGTATTCTTTCTAAAATACCTTTTGATGTAGTACAAACATAATGACAGATCTTTTGTTTTGGGAACAAATCAAGTTTACTGTACTTTGTATTATGTAAGTAGAAATTTCTTTCACATCATTTAAGCATTTTTAGAGTCAGGCTTTTTTAGTAGACAATTTTGTTGTATACAATGAAAAGATCACTTGAACATTTTAAGTTGATATTCTACTTCTAGACCTTTATTAGGACGTCGGAAAAACTTTGTATGTTTCTTTACTTATACCTACTACTAGTAAATTAGCCATCACTTCGCACGTGTATACATTGCACCCCTCATTGACCCCACTTGGAACCCTTTAACTCATTTTGCACCCAACTTAATCTGCTACGCCCATATTATGAACTGCCTAGCCCTCTTTGAAAATCAAAAGCCCTGATCTAGCCAAGCTTTCACAGACTCGAATAATCCAAAATCTGTCTCAGGAATCTGTAGCCATGGTCTCACCAAGTACATATGTGCAATTAAAGCTTCCTTGGTTTACTGGTGGTTTCAGGAGAGCATATTTTGAACAATGCACCTTTAACTAACCCACCCACATTTCGAATTGCCACGCCCCTTTTGGAAATATACAAAATCTTGCTCAAGAATATCTAGCGATGGCCTCACAGAATATATACATATGTGCAATTGTATCTTCATAGGTCCAATGGTGGCTTAAGGAGAGCTACTATATCTACCGCCATATGCAAAATCTGGGTCGAGAGTCTCAAGCTATGGGTGCGGTGCATAGGACATATATGTGAAATTTCTGCAGGCCAACTGGGAAAATGAGGACAGACATTCGAACATCCGGACAGACAAACAATGGGATTTTATATATAAAGTGATGTTATTAAAAAATGCAGCCATGTTTCTTTCCATCCGTTACATCGCCAAAAATTTAACAGGTTCTCAGTCACCGATGGACCTAGAGAGTTGTGTGCCTCAGATTTCATAACATTTGTTTTGATTACCGCGGGGATGAGATATTTTGTAAAACTCCGGCCTAATATATCATCTGACATCCCTCGATTATTTTCGCTACCGTTCTTGTTCAATGTGTACACAAAACTCTCCACTACTTCGATCTTTGGACTCACTTCAATATATTTATAGTTAATGGACGATATTCATTGAGCGCCGCGACCGCCCGAGCTCGTCTTTGTCGTATAAACGTTAAAGCAAACGGTCTCATCGTCAAATAAGATATCGAATGAAATTCGAATTGGCGCTTATGAAACGATATGCCGTGTAAGCATAGAAGGGTTTTCAAATGAGTCCAACAACCCCATATGATATGGCGTTGAGAGAAAAAATGTTCCAATTAATGCCGCATCAATCGACATTTTCGAATGAAAAGAAAACAAACGAAATGCTCTCGCAACATACTCGAAGAGCGAGAACCACCGCATAATGTAATAAAATCATATCAAAACGGCCAAGAGCATTTGCAAGAAAACTGGCCAATAACCCCAAAACAGAAACTACATGCCACTACCGAAACCAACTCGACCACAAAGAATAGCATAGGGTTATTCCAAATTGAACTCTCACACAGCCAACACACACACTCGTACGTACAGTCTTTTAATGAACTTTTCAACGAAGTGGAAATTGCAAACTGCTGACTGATTGTTAGTAGAGAGCATGGAGACAGGAGACATGAGACATGATTTGAGTGTGGAAAATTGAGAGCAGGAAAGGGGTGGGTTGGAAGTGTTCCCCCCTTCCCGGTTTACATTATATCACGGATGAGAAAGCATAATGAGTATTTTGACTGCCATTGGGAATGTTATGAGTTTGATAAACTTCAAAAATTTGTTGAATCACACTCAAACTCGTTGTTTTCCCCGAATATTGATCATGCGCACTTGGCTGCGTGAGGCTTTCATTGTGTAGCGTGGAAAATCCAACTGAACTTCGAGTGAAAACTTCGCCAACTCATACGAAGTGGAACACAAAGGCTAAGACGACATTACGGAAAACATTCAAAATTTTTCTACCAAATTTACAATAGGCTCTAAATTTTCATGAATAAGGTGTGAAAAGTCCTTAAAATTAGTTTAAAAATTGCAAAGAAACGCCGCAACGTATCGACTCAATCAATTACATATAAAACTTCGACAAAAGGATTCATTAAATACGAAAGAAATGGCTTTGAAAATTCGCTAATGAAAAAAGAACTAAATATACACATACGCATTAGGGATGGTGCTCCGCAGATTTTTCTACAAAATTCGCTGCTAAAAGCTTTAAACCGAACTTTTATAATAGGGAATTTTGAATTTTGAAATAGTCTTTCGACACGACATAAACCTAGCTTATGAAAAAAAGAAGAATTTTTGCATAAAAGTTGACCAAAGAAAAGAAAATAACAGCAAAATGTATGCGTTCATTTGAGTACAAAAAAAAAGCTGCAAAGAAAAGAAAAAAATTCGTCGGCACAAAAAAAAAGGTTCGATGGCATGTTGTTGGTAACCGCAAATCAAACTACCGAGAGCGTTTGCCGAGCAAAATTAGCAGCATCAGCCGAAACTCAGAGACCTCAGTCAACGAATCGAGTCGCCGACGCAAACATCCACAGCAACAGCAACGACAACTCAGCGAGCACCTCTCAAAAGAAAAACAACAAAACTGGCACCTGTTCTACCGACAAGTACGATTGCAGCAGCGGCAACAACATTGTCGTCGGGCGGTGGCGGCATCGGACTTGGCCTCACTTCGCAGCAGCATCAGGTACCGCCGCCACGTCTACAAGAGACCGCCCTAATCATACTCAAACACCAATCGTTCAACGGTCTCAGCGCGCTGAGCAGCGATACAACGAAGTCGACATCGCCGCCGCAGCATCTGGTATCGCCATCGCATTCGTTACCTCTGCCCCACAGCAACGTCTCAGCCAGCGTTTGCGCTGCGCTTAATGCAAGCAGCGGCACCATTTCGAGCAGCGTCATTTGCAGCAGTGACAGCGGCATTTCGTCGATCATTTCATCGACACCGTCGCTAACACAACTCTCGCCGCCGCCATCGGCAACATGTACCGTCTCCTTTGCAATACTCAATCCGGCGGTGACTACGTCGCCGTCTTTGACGACGACTAATAACAACAGCAGCAGCAACAGCTGCACTCCCGGTAGCGGCGGCGGCAGTGGCAGCGGTGGGCGTTGTAGTCCCATCATCAGCGGCATTGCTGGCCTCAGCAATGGTGCTCTATCGAGCTCCACATGCATTTACGGCTCCTCGTCCACCGCTTCAAATTTGCTGTACGCCGAGCGGACCTCTCCCGCCTTAACCATGCTGGGCAGTAGCGCGGCCAAAACGAAGACTCTCAGTCCACTGCACAGCTCCTCGATTGCCGGCGGTCTCGCCTCGTACGGCGGCTCATCTGTTGTCACCTCCAGCAGCTTGGGTGGCTCCGCGGCCTGCACTGCCACACAAACATCATCCGGCTCCAACTATTTGAGCACGATTAAAATGCTCGGACCGGCCGCCTCCATTGATTTGGGCACTTCACCACTATCGCATCGCAATTACAGTTCGATGAAGGGCTTCAGTTTCCGTCGTAGCTTCGATGACAAGATCATTGCCCCGATTAGCAGCCAGAGTCAGTCCATATACCTAACCCATCTGCCGGCTACAACGCATTTTCATCATCATCAGCAGCAGCCGCAACCGCCTTTCTATCCGCAATTCCATCATCCGCAGCAGCAATCACATCTGCATCATCATCATCATGCCGCCCACCATCATGCACACCATGCAGCTGCGGCCGCATTTCATGCCAATGTCTCGCCATCGCATCAGACTTCATCGACATCGGCGATGTCAGCGCGAAACGGCCCTCCACTCTATCCACTGACTTCATCACAATCCTCGACCAAGCTGTCCTATCGCGACGATTTTCTGCAGCAAATTGGCTATTTGCCAACGACACGCATTTTCAGCACTCCGACCAGCATCGATGAGGACAAGGCGCAGCAGGATTTTTTATCGTTGTCGCTGTCGCCACCGCTGAATAGACGTCGCGATATGCCCGCATTGAGGGGACCATTTGTTAGCCTGTGAGTACAAGCAATTCAGTTTCATTTTATGACTTTTTTGAGTGTTTCGATTTAAGGACTAAATTGTGTGGTCGGTTTGAAAGGAAGGAACGTTTTGTTTATCGAATTAATAGCGAGCGTTGAATTGATAGTTTACCTTCTGGTATTAGCAAAAAAATCTAACTAGCCCGAAACGGATTTACGATCGATTCCAATGGAGAATCGAATTAAATGCATTTCTACAGCTGTACAAAGAGAGAACTGCCAGCTTGAATTATGTGTTGCATTCAGAATATTTTTCCATCAATAACAAAAAATCATAATTGAAAAGTTCTTAGTCATAACTGCCCAGTATTTATGACTAAGAACTGTTGAATTATGATTTTTTATTAATGGATCACCGATAGAATTACTCACATAGATTTCCATATTACGAACAAGAATTGGATACAAGGGGCCAATCTCAGAAATAATTCCAAATATCTTTTAAACCGGCGTTCCCTTCCTTCAATCTTTGATCAACACATGTCATCAAATTTTCTAAACTTACATTATTGCATAAAATAACTTCGGTGGGTATCGGTGGGTATTGTTTGAGAACCGACGATGGTATATGGAGCTACAACCTGGCTATGTAGTTGACAGCATCAAAATTTAGCGCTCTCAGAATTTGCATCTCTTCGCACCAACATCCGAATCTAGAAAGTGGTTGCTGTGGCTGTGGTTGGATCGGAAAATACTCTGAACTCACTACTATGTAAAAGATTTCAGGCCAACTATATATGACATAGATACTATCTATTAGGTGTGCTCACTTCAATCTCAAACGAAACCAGTGCGATCCTATCCTCATCTTATCAAAAGTCTGAGTGTTTCTACTAGGTGCCAGGCCACGGTGAGAAATTAAGAGACGAACTATCAAAGAAAGGTGAAGAAACTTCCTTTGAAGGCCCAGAATTAATCTGAGAAATGGGAAAAGGGACTTTTGCAATTATACTAAAAGAAGAAGACGACAATCTAAGGGAATCTTAGGGAGAGAATCTACGCGGCCTGAAACTATCGACAACATTATTGGGGACACACAACCTATTAAAAAAGGATATACAAATCATAACGGGTATTTTAGCAGGTCACTGTAGGCTGAATTATAACCTAACAAAACAGAAAATATTCTCTAACGACTCATGTATGTAGGTTCTGTAAGGAAGCTGAAACAAATTCAAAACACGTTTTAGGAGAGTGTACTCATGCATAAAAAAATAAAATGTCTGGGTGACTACCAAATACGGCAAATATTAATTATTTATTCGTTGCACCTAATTGTATTGGTCGCCATCTTGGCGCACGACGCCATTCAAGTTCACGATTCGAACTTGAACTGTTTTTATGTTGATTGCAGCGCCACCAAACCTTGCTCTGATTTTCAATAATACAGGAGCGCTTCAAACACGCAAGGAGTTCGACTGGCCGACATTCCGCACTTTGTTTTGATATATACGAAATTAACTTCATTACAATGCCTTGGACATTCACATGGCCTGGTCACATTGATTTCATTTTGTACTCATAAAAATGATGACGTTTGCAGCTTTCATGGTTCTTTTTGCACAATACAATTCTTGTTGTTATGCTTTTTTGTCGCTTTACAAAACGCTTGCCTTTTTGTATTTATATTTATCCAACTATAAATAATTGTAAAAACAGCAGGCAGGCAGGTACACTCGAGCGGAATAGTATGAAGAAAAACTTCCTTGCTCGCGCGCACAACTTGGCAAGTCGTCAAAACTCGACGACGATGATGATGTTCCGTCCGTCCGGCGATATTGAAAATGATGACGCCGCATGATGAAGAGCGCACACTAGGCGATGATGGTACCTATTTTCGTGCCCGCTATGGCCACCACAGACAAACGACAATTTCTCGCGTTCGCTCGCTTCAAAACAGACATTTGCGCTGAGGAAGAAACTCTTCCATCCACTTTCATTCGTGCGGCATTGCTCACAACAAACGGAATAGAAATTCTTAGTATTTTAATATAATAAAAATACAATAATATTTTTCATAATTTGTTCGTACGTTCGACTCTGTGCGGTAGTACGTTCGTTATGTAAGATTCTGTGAAATTCTAAAAGAATATTGTTGCAAAATGTGGCAAACAACATTGCAAACGCAATCAAACTCAAGCTAACTGTCATGTCAAATCGTTCAACTGCCGAAGGGTATATAAACGTGAATCCGTTTCTGGAAAGTGCAAAAGTTTAAAAATGGATTTCTTGAAGTGGTGGCAGTCCGGTGCGGGAAACTTGCAACGCGGTACCTGTACTAAATTCGATCTGTACGCTTACATCGACTCAGCGGGTGCGCGTGTATGTCATAAGAATGACGTAGTTGAGACAACTTGGAAATATCTGAGCGAACTCGAATTACGTTATACCTTAATCGTCCAACAGCTGTGGCGAGTGTTTACATTGGCAATGCACTATTCCGTACACTTTTATCAAATGCTCATCATTCTCTATGCCGATCTCAGTGAGCAAATTACAAAATATGCGAATGTGGTGGCGGCTGACCAGATATTCGTGTTCGCTTTGAAGCTATGTCTGCTTTTGTTATTTCTCGTCATCATGCATTGGATTAAGACCAGCAAAGTGGTGGGCAGCACTCAAACAACGCAAGAGTCCATTTCAAATGCCAAAGTATCGAACGAATCAAACGCTAACAATATCGCTGCCCCTGCCATACATATAACGCCTCAAGTAATCACCGAACTCGCTTGTGATTTCAATTTTTCTGTTAAGGAAATCGCCTGCATTGCGTCGTTGGATGAAGCTTCACTCGAGGTCGAAGAAAAGAAACGACGCGGCAAGCGCATATCGAAAAGACGCAAATGTGTCTCGGCTGGTCCAATTTTAATTGCCATTCGGCGTTCAAAGAAGCATAAAAGGCACACCGAATTCCTGCCCTTGGCCGAAATAATACCCGATGAGATTTTCCTGCCTTTGCGCGATCAGCCGTTGACAGTGGGAAAGCCTGCTGCCGAACAAGAGTTAGAACAAGCAGAAATATTGGCTTACATGTGTGTGTGTGATCATCAACCTTTGATTTGATTTGGAGCTTACATAAAGTCCTCCTACTAACTTGTGAAATATTGTTTGTTTCTTTCAGTTCGGAGCCTCGCGGCACTCTAAGCACAACCGATGAAATCTATCCCGACTCACCGGATAGCAGCCTCTACGGCTCGGATGAGGAACAGGAAGATGCTTCGCAATACTGCCGCGGCGGCTATCATCCGGTGGTGATTGGTGATATATTCGACAACCGGTTTCGCGTTATACGCAAACTGGGTTGGGGTCACTTTTCCACGGTGTGGCTTTGTAGAGATCTCAAGTAAGTAGTGCTCTTTTAATGAACATGTCCCTCAGTCTAATACTGCTCACTCTTCCGATCAGAGATGAGAAATATGTGGCCTTGAAAGTTGTCAAAAGTGCACCGCACTACATTGAAACGGCAGCGGATGAAATACGTCTTCTTGAGGCTATACGCGATGCCGATCCGTTGGACTCCAAACGAGAGCGCATTGTACGCCTACTCAACCACTTCACGGTGCGCGGTGTTAACGGCGTTCACACGTGTCTCGTCTTCGAGGCTTTGGGCTGCAGCCTGTACAAACTGATAGTAAAAAACAACTATCAGGGCCTAGCCATAGCCCAAGTACGTAATATTATTAAACAGGTGCTGGAGGGTTTGGATTACTTGCACGCCAAATGCAGTATTATTCACACTGACATCAAGCCGGAGAATATTCTGCTAGTGATTGACAATGCGGCCGCTATGAATCAACAAATCGACGACGAGATTAATAGTTTGCGCGTGAAGGGTGCCGATTTTCCCGACTCATATAGTAAGTGAATGAATTGCAGGTCACTCAATACAAATATTTCACTCTCATCATCTCCCTCAGTCAGTTCCATTGAGAAACAAACGAAATCCCGTGCCAAATGGCCACTCATCGATACGAACGCATCCAATACGAGCACACGCAGTACAGCTAATAATTCCACATCGTCAACGCCGTTGCCGCCGCTGGTGACAATGTCATCGGGTGACAAAGACGACACAACGTCCATTCTGAATACGAATACAACGTCATCGCTCGCATCAAAGTACTCCAGTTTAATGGGCGACAGCGATGGTGGTGGTGGCATTGGGGGCTGCGGCAGCGACAGTCCCGTCATTGGCGGCGGCGGCTCATCCATGGCAGCTACGGGAACTATGAACAATCGCTATCGAGCCGAAAAGAAAATCACTGCCAAGGTACAAACCACTTAGCAATTTTTCCAATAAAAAAAACATAATAATAAAAGATGTTGCACCAATGTTGAGCGTTTTAAGTTAAATATTTACACACACAAACACACACACACGTGAAAAAAAAATCTCCGGACCCTTTTTAAACTGACAAGTGTGCTACTCTGTTCTTTGAAGATTCCCTTAAGGCAACATACATAAACGTCAAAAACCAACCGTTAAACGTCTTTGTATTTATTCTTTTTTTTTTTTTGCACCTTCTCACCATGTTTTTTGCACAACACCACCTGCAATATTTTGTTAATTTTAAAATTTCAGTCAGTTGACGATGAAACTACAACAAGCACAACTACAACTACAACAACAACCAGTACCCCAATCACAAGCACAGCCACCGAAGCAATCAATGGCATCGAAATCACATTAAATTTAAGTACAAATAACGAAAATACGCAATTGATTCGAAACAACGAAGAGCTTGAAAAAAATACGAAAAACGCACCACAAGCGTCACAAACGCAAACGCAAACGCAACCGCAATCGCAGCCGGAACCGGATAAGGTAAAGTTTTTTGTTTTGCTAAAACAAAGATGGCTACCGGATGTGTGCGGTTCTATATACTCAAAGCATACACATATATCGCATAGCGAGTTGATAGTTTATCGTATACCGAATACATAACAGTTTTTACCACTCTACTAACTACGTTGTTTCATCTACGTTATGTTCTTACTAAACTACTTAGTGTGTGCGCGTCGTAGAGTACTCGTACCATAGATGCATTTCTGCATTTTAACATTTTAACACTCTTAACATCTTAACAAATATATATTTAAATAGTATACTCGTTTGTTACCGTTAACCCTTTACTACACTGATTTACTCATTTGTGAATGTTAGTTCGTTTGCTACTTAAGTACATACTTCCTTCATACCTAATACATAACTTTAAATACAATTTCACTAATTTTTAGATGCTTCTCCGTTCTAAACTTGTTTGGTCCTTTCGTCCAATTTGATGCCCTGATTTTGTTCAATTATTTTTTTATTGCTTTTGTTGTTCTCTTATTTTTGTTGTTTGTTCCACTTGCACTCTTTGACACACTGTTATTTTGGTAGTCACGCCCCTCACTGAACATTTTTCTGTGTTTTTTTGCACTCTTTTTCGTTTTCTTTTTGTTCACAGCAGTCGTCTGATATTGATACTCCTTATAAACTCAATGCCATTCCGCAGACTCAGTCCTATACGAATGCGATACAGACGATGATCAACAACAGCAATGTGCGGGTTAAGATTGCCGACTTGGGAAATGCCTGCTATGATGTAAGTGTATAATTACAACCAAACTAGTAGACAACCTGTCTAGGTGAGGACAGACGAGACATTCGAACATCCGGACAGACAGACAAACAAATGATTCTTCAATGTCATTACATTTAATCACTGCAATTGAATTGCAATACATTTGCAGTACCACCATTTCACCGAAGACATACAGACGCGTCAGTACCGTTCCATAGAAGTACTGCTCGGCGCACCGTACAACTTCACCGCCGACATATGGAGCACCGCATGTCTGGCCTTCGAATTGGCCACGGGCGATTATCTATTCGATCCGCATGCGGGCGAGAATTACACACGCGACGAGGATCATCTGGCACACATTGTAGAGCTGTTGGGCACAATTCCGCCTTCAGTGATATTTCGCGGCAAACACGGACTCAAATACTTCACCAGCTATGGTATGTACATATATTCTCCAACCACTTGAGACCGTTATTTGCGAACCGAATTGCAGGCAGCTTACGCAACATCACCAAGTTGAAACCGTGGAGTCTACTGAATGTACTTATCGAAAAGTACGACTGGGATCCGATAGAGGCAAAGAAATTCTCCGACTTTCTGCTACCGATGCTGGAGTACAATCCGGTGATACGCGCTTCGGCCGGCGAGTGTCTCAATCACCCGTGGCTGGAGCAGGAAGAGTTCGTTTGAGTGGTGATGGCGATTAGACAGACAGGGCGTGATAGACTTAAAAACTATTTTATTTAAATGATAAGAATTTATAATTGTAGGCTTAAATTGAAAAAAGAAAACCAAATATGTAACATGGAAACAATATTTAAGGAACAAAAAAAACAAAACAAAGGAAAATAATCATTTCAACAATTTGGTAGACAATTATTGGAACAATTTTGGTAGTGTTGTTTGTGTTTTGTTGTTTGTCAAACTAAAGCTTTAATTTCGTAATTTTAAGGGAAATACTTTTAGTAGATATTTTTTGTTTCTAGATTTTGTTAAAATTTTTGTAGAAATACAACAAAAAAAAATCAATATATGCCTATCTGACTGATTTATTTTTCACAAAAAACAAAAAAAAAACCAAACAAAATACAACAAAATAATAATTTTACAAAACTCTTGATTATTCTAGTCTAAAGGCTTTTGGACTATATTGAATTTAACGAACAAAACATTACATATATAAACGTAAACATCATACATATATATATATAAAAAAAACAACTATACATGATACATACGTTAGCAATTTTTATTACATGCAAAAAATTTCGTAGAAATTGTTTGTCCTAAATATAAAAATACAAATTAAATATTTAAAGAAAAACTTAAAAAGATATTAATTTAAAAAAAAAATTTAATTCTGAAAATAAAATTTGTGCAGCAGTTGAATGCATTTAAAATAATTAAAATAACAAATTTTTATAAACAAAAAAGTTTCTACCCATATGCATAAAATGAAATGAATTTCTTGTCGAAGTGAAAATTCACGCCCCCCAACTTACATACATACATAAATACCGTAGTTTCGTAGACGTAAAACATAATTTCCCATCAAAGAGAATAACAACTTCAACCAAAATAGGTATACTAACATAAACTTGCACACGAACTTTCAGAAATACTCGTACATACAATTTTGTTTTTGTCAAATACAAAAAGTTACGAACTCATGTAGCGGAATTGAATTCTAAATAAATTAAATACAAAAAACAACAAAAATAATAATAATAAATATTTTACTACCAAAAATACATGAAATATATGAAATACAAATGAAATATTGTGACCAAAAAAATGATAGAAAAGAAAAACACAAAAACTTTTTGCAAAATCACTTCACACCAAAAAACCATGAAAATATAAATGGAATTTCTTTGCCATCATTTTGCCATAAAAATACAAATAAATAACTAATTACCATTGAAAGAAAAAACCAAAACCAAAATATTTAATCGTGATGATGTCTTTAATGCAACAAAGAAATTATTTAGTTTGTTTATTACGAAAAATAAAATTACAATTTTACATAATATAAATGACTGCACTTATTTCCGCTCTTCATTTCCTCCGAATTTCTATTTGGAGGTATTCAGGCAGGTTTTCAAAAATAATATTTGTACTCACAGTGTTTGTTTCATGAGCGACTATCAAAGTAGCAACGTGCAATCGCGTGAAAAATTTCTAACCAGGGAAATAGAAAACTATCGACATGCTTTCAACAAATTAGATATCTGTCAGTGTCTGCCATGTAAAATTATATTTCCGAATTTCCTACACCCGGGCTAACTGAATTTTCTCCGGGTGTGCAGCTATGTGTTTTAATTAAAGGTTTTTTGGGCAGAAAATAATGTATTCGATATTCTAGAAATTATATACTGTCGGTTGAAAAATGCGATAATCCAAATGAAATGACGGGTAAAAAACTAACCACACTTCGCTATTAGTGTTTTTATTAGATAACCTATATGTGTGACTATGTGTTACATAATGTGTTACTCATCGCATCACTCGAGAACGGAGCGCCTGATTTGACGGGTGTTTTTTCGTTGTGTTCTTCTCATCCATCCCATTCTACGTACCTTAAGAAAACCCGTAAAATTCAGCCGGAAAAGGGTGAAAATGGGGGGAAACAGTCAAATTCCTTGCATACTTTCTGGAGTCGTCATAATTTGTCTTTAAGCGAAAATTGTTATACAGACTTGCATACTTCCATGGGTTGTCATAATTTATCTTTCAGTTAGCATTTCTTGGATATAACGCCGGGGTATTAAGCTATATTTCTGAGTAAGTTTGTAACAATTTTTTTTAGTAAGCCTTCAAAAAAAAATAACTTTATGTTATGAGCCTGTTTGCATTGATTTCATATACATGGTTTAACAGTCGAAATGGTTCAAAGCTAGGAACCGAATAGGGACTCAAAAATATGAAAATCTATATGCATGTTTGTTCAATTCGCCCCCCACTTCAATTTAAAAATTAAACAAATTTTTTACAGGTTTCCGTGAATAACTTCTAAGCTATATTTTAGTACCTGCGAAATAAGGAGCCGACCCCTTGATCAGCATCACCTCCTGAGTTGATTTCGTCTTCTTTATTAGTAAACACGATTGCAGGAACTATAAGTACGCTTTTTGAGCCGTAGATGGAGTTAGTATCGGTCAACTGCCACGCCCATCTCTCATAAGTGAAAAATTGTGTGTTTGTAACATCGGCCAATCCAATATGGCGACCGAAATTTCCAGATTTCATCGAACTAGTATGCAATCCGGTACAGCGAAGTGTGTACATAAGTCGCCTCTGACCGACTGAAACTTACTCACTTGCTTTCGGTTGAAGTTGTTGATGGAGAGCCAAATAAAATTTCGTTTCCTTTTCTGTATTCTGTTTCATTCTGTGATATTTATTAATTGAAAGTAATCCCTTCCTTGTTCTCAAGTAAAATATAACATGTTTTCTCGTGTATTTTGCATAATTATGGTTTATTGTATTATATATTTACAATACATGATGACTACGTTTAAATTTTCAAGTTGACCGAATTGTTCATAGGTGATTGGTTTTTTTTTTACAATTTTTTAATTATACTGGAATTTGTGTGGTTTTTGTTATACTTTTCACATATTTTAATATTTTATGTAATTGCAACACTTATGAGGATAATTTTGGAAAATTGTTGCAGATGAACGGAATTAAACGGTTTTTCTTTTTCTTTTTATTTGTTTTAATTTTATTTAAATTTTCTCTTGCATTAGTACATTTTGAAACTTTTGAAACAACAGCAAACCTTCTTCTCGTCCCTTCTTTATACTCTTTCTGATAATGTTTCTTCGAATACATACAGACGTAATCTAAATTTTAACAAAATGACACACACAAATGCAACTAAACGAATCGCAGATTTCGTTTGATTTTCTTTTTTTTTTGTTTGCATTTCTTTTTTGTTATTCTTTTAGATTATATTTTTTAACATTTATTGTGGCATGCTTTTAGGCTAATGCAAAAAATTTTAGTACATTCAATATTTTGTATACGTAATTTAGGGCTACGTAAGTGTTTGTTTTTTTGTTTATTTGTTTTGTTTTGTTTTCTCTTCGTACAATATAGTATATATATATATATATGTGTATTTATATATATATATATGGTAAGATATAAATATAGATTTTGTTTAGGTTTTATTTCTTGATTAGGCTACAAATCGAAAACATTTTATTTTTAAATTTTAAATATTTTTATAACTATTAAAGTAATTATATATTTGAAATAATATAAATTTAATTCTGCATTAGTACAATAAATTACAAATATTAAAACGCCGACTTGCTAAACGCCCCCGCACACATTCTTACTCTTCTTGGCTTGGAAGCGTGATCACGCCGTTGCAGTGTTGCTTACATGAAATTCCAAACGCCTTTCTTTTCAAATACTATTTTCGTGGCAACAAAACGAAAGTGTGTTTTGCGTGTGTGTGTGTGTGTATGTGTATTCGCTTCCGGTTTGTATTGTGTGTAGCCGTTTATTGTTTTTATTGTTGTCACTCTATTTTTTTTTTGTTTGGTTTGGTTTTGTTTATTTTTATTTTAATTTTGTTTTTGCTTCTCTTCTTAATTTGTTGTATATACTCTTTTTAACTACTTTCGTTTGTGGAATTTTAATATGTTTCTTTTCTTTTCATTTGATTTATAAATACAAGTTTGTTGCTTTTATGTATAGGCGTGTATATATTATTATGTAGGTATATATAAATGTGAGTGTGTCTAATATTTTTGGTTTACCATACCTAAAATGAATGAAAGAAAGAAAATATATATATGATGAGGCAAATCAAAATAAACACACAGAAAAATTCAAGTTAGAAAAAGAAGTGAATTGAACCAAGGTTGCGGTGGTGTTGTTGGTTGTTGTTGGCAACCTAAAAGTATGCAACAAATGGCGAATATAAAAAAATTTATATATTCTGTCTTAAGGTTGTGTTCAAGCTCTCAACTAAAATCCAAAGTGTAAAAAGTAGTACAAAACTCGAAAATGGTTAACATAAACTAGTTTCAAATTCCCACAACAAAAAAAGCATCGATTAAATGCCCATATCAATGAAAAAAAAAAAAAAAAACTTGTAGGAAATTTCTTGTCAACTAGTGTGTCAAATATAATAACTAGAGAGTGGATTTATATGCAAACTAACTGGTACCCGGTCCCTTGATATACCGTTTCTGTTGCATTCCTTAGGCCGGTGCAGCTTTTCGAAGTATTGAATTGTATGGGCGGTGCCACGACTCTACCTCTAAATCCGGTTTGAGTTAAGAAATTAAACCATAAAAGCATATGATATTTTGTGGGAAAATATTCAATTAGAGCCCACTTTTAGCTTTATCTCTGTCATCCAATTATGTCCATTCGGATATTTAAGAGGAGGCCAGTTATAGCATTTTGTAAAATGAATTGTATGGACGATGGCCCACTCCTTTTCCCTCCATATCGGAGTTATATCCGGTCCTACATTGCATATAAACCGATGGGACAACTAAACTATGGTGTAAATATGGCTCTTATACGTCTAGCGGGTTACCCCCATGATGCTGCAAGGAACACACGTTTTTATATATTAATGCACAAGATAAAATTGTAATTTTATTATTTCATTTTTAATCAATGTATATTTGTCTAGATCTGCCATTTCGCGCCATATGTGTAGGTTGGCGTCATAACTATTGACTCAAAATGTTGTCAATCGATATTTTTTGACCCCAAAAATTAGGCTTAAATTTTGTATTTTCCCAGACGAAACCGAAGCAAGTTTATTGACCTAAATTCTCTATGGTGTATATTTTCACAATTATGTTTTTGGATCTTAAAGCGGAATGGGTATACTTCATTTATTTTGTATTCCACTTACCAACCCTTCCTAACGATATACATATATTAATTGAAATACGATTAATCGATGGATTTCGGATTTTATTTAAAGAACAATTATGTTGCATGCTTTTAGGTGGCAGTAAAGTTATTGTTCGTGTCAAGAAATTATGGTATTTGAAGTCTTTGGAAACGAGTATGTTAAGTTACTGTGATTAAACCAAGTTTCGAGCTATACAAGGAGGACTATATATCAATGGGCTTTCAATAAAGTATGATTTTAATTTAACAGCGACAGACATGTAAATTGAGTATATTCCTTAGGAAAATTGTATGTATTTAACTGTTGCAATGCACATTAGCTTTAAAAGTGCGAATGGTGGCGGGCAGTAAGTACGAATAAAAGAATTTTAAACCAAAACTTACCACCTTTCGTCCACTCACATCTTCAATTGCTAAATGAAGACTACCTTACAAAAAGAATTAAACGATAAATTTTTTTAAAAAAATACAAAGATGATCTTGAAACAATTTTAAATTAGTTAAATGAGTAAGCGGAGTAAAATGCAATAAATAATTTTCGAAATGGCAAATAACAAATGAAAGTGTATTAAACGTTTAGTGTGTGTACGAAAGGATATTTGAAAAAATTACTTTAAAAAATGAATTTTATATTGAAAAGGAATTCTTTTTTTTTGTTTGGTTTTTTTTTTGGTTTTTGTAATTTGTTAATGCATAATGGGAATTAAAGTTTTGTATTATTTTGAATTACGCTAGCGATACACAATTATGATGATATTAATTAATTAATTAATTAATTGAATGCGTTAGTAATTGCTGAAGGTCGTAAAATAATGCCAATATCGTTAATTTAAATTTAAGTTTCTGGAATTGTAATTAATTTGTTAAGTTTTGTTAAGGTTAGCTTGGAGATAGAGAGGAGTGTGTGAAATAACATTTCATTTCAGCATGAAAAAAAGTACCAAATGTGTGTACTCTGGTTGTTGAAACACCTTCGATGGTCATAAACGCATGGTTTGCTTGTTTGCGCATCGCACATACAAAATGCGATACGATACACCCACCAAGTGAAGACTTATGCGCTTGTCATTTGATAATTTTATATACCTGGCGTATATGTGGTCTGCTCTGTGGTATTGAGCGATGTATTTTCTGTCGCAGCCACTGGGGCGCCTGTGAACGGATTGACACCGGTTGCTGGCGGCGGCGGCATCGCGAACACTTGCTGGCCCCCGGATGTGCCCTGGCCGGGTGCGGGCTGCGATGTGACGGGGGCAGAACCACCAGCGCCAAGATGGACGTCATCGAGATCGGCATCCTCCTTGAACAAATTAAGATGGTGACAATTAGTTACCCATTAGGTGGCTTGGCAAATTCAATAAAAATGTTGGAAATTATAAATTGGATTTGGATGAAATGCTAGATGAAGATGTTTTAATAGTTGGGTTAGTAAAATGAAGTCCATGTTACTTTTAGGAGGCTTTGATTTTTTCAAACGGGTATGTTTTGTATAAAATACGACGACTCGAGACATCTTATATGTACGTTTAGTATCGAGAATTGTAGCAATAGAAATTATTTTTCCATTGGTAATTTTTAATTAGGGTAATAATTAGGTAATTAGTAAAATCTGAAAGCAGATCTGTATTAAAATAATTAGAAAACGAAAACTTGCAGAAAGCCCTGCCCACAATCAGTTATTTACACTTGAATTTTTATACTTATTTTTTTTTCCTAACTTTTAAAATATTTTCCTTTAAGCTATAAAAATTGAAACCGAGAAATAAACTTCTTTAAACTTAAAATAACCATAAGTTAAAGTTTATGAAAAGGTAACAAGTAAAGTAAAATTTTTCTATACAACAAATTTTTGATGATTTTGTGCCCAGCTTTGCAAACAACCAATTTTTGGAACTTTTTTCCTGTAAGTTTTTTACATTTTTTTAAAGCAAAAATTGGTTCAACGGTTGGGTATTCGAAAGACCTTTAATAGAACCTCTCATTTCTCTGAAGAAAAAGATTTCTCAAAGGAGTTAAAAGACTTATAGATTCCTTTTTTATTTTAAGGGTTTTTTTTTTGATATTTCTTAAGGCTTTAAATGCAACCCTGATCTTGAAAGTTTTTCCCAGATCTAATAAAAATCTTTAGAACAGTTTATACTCTTTACAATATCTTGATTCCGATTCCCGTGAAGAAAGCCGAAGACAGTGCCGCACTGCGCACTGGAAAATCTTTTGCCAAATTTGTTGCCATAAATATACTTTTCGGACATGTTGACTTCCATTCCTCTCTCAAATGTGTAAAATTGCGGGGCCACGGTGGAGTTAGCCAGGTATTATTTTCAATGACGTTCTTTCCAATAAAAAAATTGTGCCTTTTAAAGCACAATAGTAATTTTTTCGTACATTTCCTATCAAATATGCCAAAAGCGGGCAAAGATTTTGAAAATGTAACGATACAATTTACGGTGCCCTTGGTTTGGCAGAGAGGTTCTGAATTTTGCTTCTTTCGGGGCACTTTGGTTTTTTAAATTATCTATGCTATTGGACAATGGACTTTGTGCAATTTCGAATAGATTCTTGTTTTTCCTTTTGGTTTTGAGAATCCTTTTATCTTCCTCGACTGGGTAGATCATTAAAAGTATGGCGCTCTGTAAACCTTTGTTTAGTGACCAATTCCACAGCCTTGGTGAAGTTCCTCTGTATCGCAATCCCAATGCGAAAGTCAATCAATCTGATTCGAAATTCAAAAGCACGAAATATGCAAAAGCGTACAACATTTCGATGGTCATACGTTGATACCTCGTAATTGAAATTTGACGTAGATAAGTCAAAGAAAAATTCTGTTACGAGGTACATATCAACTTATGACCATCGATTTGCCTTTCGAATCAGATTAAGTTACGGATTGTGATCCAGAGTAACTCTCCTGGCTGGTACATTTGTTAGTATAAAAATGCAAGTGTATGAACCTAACATGGACTTGGCTTGTATTTAGTTGAGCCAAAAAAATACTGGTTTTATTCAATCCAAAAATATCACAAAAATAGAAAATGTTTAATAAAATGATTACCCAAAAGCATTAGTTTCGTCCATCACCAAATTTTCATCGCAAGTAGTAGGTAACGATTTAGACAACAACAAAAAAAGACCAACAACTACGAACTACGGAAAAATATAATACAATGTTTGTTTTTACTTACAATACGTGCTTGTTGACCCATTTGTGGCGGTGAATCGTGAGCCTCTCTATTACCGTCGCCACGCTATGTGTGATCGAAAAGAAGGCAATTCGTAAACGAAAATAATAGTAATTGGCAAATGTTGTGTGATGGAGGGGTATAAAATTTGAAAAAAAAAAGAGGATATAAAACAAATCAAGTCAAATCAAAATATTAAAACTTTATGTTCAAGGCACTCGAAACGAATTGAAAAACAAGAAAAGCAAAAAAATTTTAATAGTTGAGAAACTACAAATTTACACTAATATGAAATGGACAAAAATTGTGTTTAGAAGAAAAACTATTTGAGGAAAATTGGAACATTTAAATTGAGAAAGATTTGAAGATATTAAGAGAACCCAGAAATCGAAGAAGGATTAAATATATTTAATCCAGTGATGACCACAACGAGCAGAATGCGGCAGATATTATGTTTTTGTACGCCGAAGCTGCATCTGCTCTCGTGAAACGTTTGGATCATTACTAGATCCAACGAGCGTAGGAACTCTCGAAAATATTGAATTAACCGTTAAAGTTTATGTACGGCTAAAGAATTGCCCAAAAAACGTTTTGAAGAATTTCAAAATTTCCACACAAATTTTGTGGTATTTTTTTTGTTGTAAAATTGTAAGAAGAAGCATTTGATGATTTTCGTGAGGATTTGGTGAATTGCAAATTTGATTATTTTTTGGGTAAGATTATATGTGAAGGGAAATAGAAAAAATAAATGATGAAGAGGCTTAAAATCAAGTGTCTTGTGAAAGTGCAAAAAGTAAAAGTGTACCAACATGATTCTACGGTAAAAAAGCATAAAAAAAAGGAAAATTAACGGAAAAAAAGCTAATTACCTTCTGTTTCGGTTCTTGTGTGCTGTACAAATTGCCACATGGACGGTTACTGAAAACTTTTCGGTTTGGAGCATTCAAATACATTCAAAGTAACCACAAGTTTGCCAAGTACTTACCTTCACCATATTTATAAAACACAAATGTATGTAGGTACATATAAATAGTATAAAAGGATTCATGCAAAATCATAAGATAATTTTAAAGAAACAATTAGAATTGCACAAAGCACTAACTTGCCCCTAAACAAAACTCTTGAACAAATTTGCTCTGAAAAGCTTCACAAAAATCATCAAAATCAATTCAAGTATGAAAAAATCAAACAATCAATCAATCACTTTTCCCGTACAGCAGCAGCCGCTTCCCTAGAGTGAATGCTCTGAGTGAGTGAATTTGATTGCGTGAAAAATTATGGAACATGACATTGTACAACAGGTTAGTATTGTGAGTGGTGTTTATGCGAGAGGGGGACGGGGAATTGGGTGGTCTAGAAGTGCGTATTTTGTAAATTATTTCGAAATTTTTTTTGTTTTTTTTTTTTATTAAAATTTGTTTTTCTTGTTTTTATATTTCTCTGTTTTCTGTTGCAGTCTTTCTCTCAAATTTACTTACATTCAAATGTGAATACTGATCGTGTCCTTCATTCGCAGGCGGCTTAAATTTACCACAACAGAAGTTGAAGCAACAGCAGCAGCAGCAGCAACAACAGCAGCCCGTCAAAATGGTACAACATATGACAAGAGCCTGGTATGGAAAATGGGGAAGAAGAAATGGATTTGTTTATCTGTGTAAGGGAAAAGGTTACACTTAACTTACCTTAACAGCTGGCGATGTTACCACAAAGTACGCATTCACATTCTCTTCGCCAAATTGCTCGGCAATGTAGAGACCCAATGAACCGTAATTGTCATAAATATTACGTTTCGTCTGATCGCTTAGTATTGAATGGGCGCGATTGACCTCCTTAAACTGGAGAGATTTTGAGATTGTAAAAAAATGTTTTGGTTTTAATTAAATAAATACATAGAAGTAGTTTTTTGAGGTATGCATTTACCTTATCGGAGGCATCCACATTGTCGGGGTTCTTATCGGGATGGTATTTTAATGCCAGTTTTCGATAAGTCTTCTTGATGTCTTCGGCGGTGGCTGTTTTAGGAAGCCCTAAAATTTCATAAAGCGAATCGCCCGATGTGCTGCAAACAAAATTTTAGATTATAATTTCATTTTAACAAAAAGCGGTTCGTTTACCCAAAAAAACTAGTAACAAAACAAAAAAAGACACAAAAAAATATTTTTGATATTCAATTGTTTGTTTCACATTCACCATTTAAGTACGATTACTTATCACAATAGACAAGGTCTAAAAAAAACTACAATCTGTGATGATAGCCTAGTTCAAGTTACAAAGAACGTAAAAGCACTATCTAAAAATCTTTCCATTTTTTTACTAAGTCAAAAATTACCAATTGAATTTTTTTGAGTACATGAAAACCATAATTTTGTCAATTGGAATTAGCTAAATCTATTTGTCCCATTTATTTCGTCCCAGCGCATCGATTTCCAAATAATTTTTATTACGAAATCTTTTTTAGCTCAAAATAACCAAGTCCTTTTGTTCTCTTTGTTTTTTTGTAAATTAAACTAGTTAACAGCAAATAGAAATTGATTTATCCAGTAGCAATTTCTTAAGTAAAATGAGGCGCTGATTCCAAAAATTTTTAATTTTCTGTCACAGCGTTTACCAGATATTGACAGGTGTCCAATTTTGAAGAGGTGATCGTACAAAACTACTCACAAAACCCATTATATTGGTTGAAATTTTAAGATCTTTGTACCAAATTAAAGGTAATCAAATATCCTACTAACTTTTAATGCAAGACAGAATTTTTTGTTTAGGTCGATATGGAATATTTTATTCCATACCAAATAATACCAGATTTTTAAATATTTTACGCCTTTTTTTAATAAAAAAAATCTATGAAGAAACAAATGTTACCTTTTTTCATGCATCATTTAATTTTTTTGGTATTGGATGACTTAATTAGAATTTTTAACCCGAGAAATCGGTAATTTTTTGGCACAATTTTATGCAATTTATTTTTTATTTTACAATTGAAGTAGGGAATTGTTATGAAATGATTGTGAACAAATAATCATTTAGATAACCGAATTGAGTGAAATCTCCACCGTTCGATTTGATGCTCCTCACATCACACATCAACCTCAATCAAGTGAATTTCACAATACATATACATATACTAAGTCGGAACCTTTGGGTCTCTAACACTCATATCCGCCTCTATTAATTTATTCATTACTTCGCATTACGGAAAATATAACCCAACTTTATCATTGCTTACTGCACAGTTGCAGTTATTTCATCACGAATTCTTATTATGCAAAAAAGAAATACCAGATATCGAAAAAAAAGTCCCTAGCAATTTACGCTGCGGCACCAAAGGTCCATAATGCAAATAATCTGCTCATACTGAAAGGGGAACTTTGCTAATACTCTGCGAACATTGCATGGAGATCGGATATCTTAAAAGCAGAATAAGCTTATTATAAAATTGCATAGAAATAAACAAAACAAGAAAAAAACACCCAGGAATTTGGATAATATTGCTCCACCAAAGGGGAACACCCCGAATCGGAATATATCGAATGAAACGTTTCTGGAAGCCTCCCCCGCTACACGAGAACAAATCAAGATTTCTGAATTGCAAAAATTAAATAAATAAATAAACTAATAAGAAAATGAGCTGAAGCTGATAAGAGCCATATGCTAATGCACAGAAGTGGCAAAGGCGAGACAAAAGCCAGCGAAATGTATAGGTGATGAATAGTGAATAGTCGGAGAGCGGCAACAATTGTGCGAACGATTGGTCTGTGACTAATGCAACAAACTGGAACTAGTGTACTACGAATGGTACAACGACGACAACGAAGAATTACAATTACAGCCACAACGACACCAGTGGGACTGGCACTGGTACGAATGCATCATTGACATTGAATACGAACGGGCGCGGTTTGTGGTGGCGCAATGGTGGTGTAGGAAATGATGGCTGTCACCAGTGGAATGTAAGAGAAGGGATGCCAGAATGTATGCAATGCCAATCGAAAACACTTTGAAGATAAGAAATCTGAAGAATTTTTTGTGAAAAGTAAATTTCTTATTACTCAATAACATTTATTTTAATTGAGGACTATAAAGGCGTTATCACATGCCCATAAAGCCATGTCTGAAACGTTTCAACTAAAGTGATAAGAACGAAAGTTATGAATGCATATTGCCACCAAATGGCAACTACTCTGCTCGTGGTTGTAACTTGCAACTACTAATGAGGGGCCAGAGTGCACACACACACACACACACCCTCTAAGCACACAGCAAGAGGTCGCGTGCAGCATAAAAGTTCTTGAAATGCATATTCCGTGTGTGCGTGTGTGTAAAACTAGCAAAGGAGAAGAAAAACTGCACACACAGAGCCAACAATCTTGTAGGAAATATGCAAGAATGGCAATTGTGCAAATATGTTGTTGAGTGAACAATTGACAGATTTAGAACAAATGCTTAAATATTAAAAGTAAGCCCCAAACTAGTAACTACCACTTGCGTACAAGTACATGACGGCAAGGTGCGACGCGGCAGTGCCCGATATGATTGTAAGTACAAATGACTACAAATGTGAATGACTGTGAAGCCTCCTAATCTATTCCAACCACATTTCCAGTCGTACGAAATTAACTAGAAAAAAATCTAGTGCGATTTTATGATAAGACAACGACCAAACGAGCGTTAGACTGTGAAAAAATAGGAAAAAAGCAAACTGAACTTGGCCAAGTACAAAAAACAAATTTTGGTTATTGGAAAGATTTGTTCCGGAAACACCCTGTTTTCGGTTTGCATCGATGGCAAATTCATCAGCCCATTAAAATTTATCACACGATTTGTTTAAAATCAATTAGCAAGTTTCACGAACTCTATTCCATTGAAAAACACACGAATTTCAGTAGCCATCTCCCACACGAAAATATTGCATTTTCCTTGCCCTTGGATCCAGGCCTGTCTTTACATTTTTTGTGTATTCCTTATTTTTATTGTCATTTTTTCATAGTCAAACCAAAAATCCTTCGGAATTTTTTCCTCTGCAACCCCCCCGCCAGCCAGCCATCGTCTGCGCCAACGTCGCCCCGTGGAAAATCAATTAACGTCGACTGCTCTGCCGGCAGCGCTGCCCGCCGCCCTTTCAGATTTCAGAACTCTTCCAATACTGCATACCTTTGTGAAAAGTCTATTTCATTTCTATCATTGCTTTCTTGCCCACTTACGATAATTTTCTCTTATCCATTCCACTCATTTTGTGTTTGGTTTTTTATTCAGCTTCAGTTTGGTATTCTTTTATAAATATTTTATTGTTTGCAAATATTTTTAATAATTATTTTTGTTCAATTTCTTCGCTGCAACTTTTGCAAAATACTTCTTTTCTTTACACTCGTTGAAAACCTTTTCCTTACTAATGCGTAGTGCTGCCATATTTTTTTCCCAAAAATACGTATTTTATAGTTGTGACTGCTAAAAAAATCCGTAAGATCTGTACAGAAAAATTATTGCATAACTTTTTCAAAATTATTGTTTTGTTAAAAACCTTTTTTGTATGAGTAGTTAATAGAAAAAAACATATATGTATTACTTCTATATTGTCAGTAACCTATCTCTACAATGAGAAATCCGAGCTGCGAAGGTACTTTTTCATATATTTTATATAGTATATATGAGTGAATGTATTTTCACTATACTAGCAATATAGAAGTATTACATATATGGGAAAAAACTTTAATTTGGTAAAATAACTATAAACTGTTGATTGTTTGAGCAGTCTACAAGAAGGTTTTATGTGACCACTTCTTCAAAAATGGTCACCGTTCGACATCTCGTAAACGGTGTTACAGAAAATTGTAATTATTGTTCATATACAAAATGGATGACCTTAATAAGAAATAGTTTTTCAAATTTGTGGAGTAGAAAAGCGACTTTCAAAGCGGTGTACGAGAACAAATTTCAAAAGTTGTGACAGTTTTTTTTCCGAAAATCCGTATGTTTCCCGAAAGTTTCACCATTTCGTATTAATACGGATTTTGCGTATATATGGCAGCACTGCTTATTGATGCCTCTTTCTTGCGTCTAAAAACTACTCATGGAGTACTCGTATTCGATGAGTACTCGTTTTCGATGAGTACTCGTATTCGATGAGTACTCGTATACGATGAGTACTCGTGTTCGATGAGTACTCGCTACTTGAACGCTTTTTCCCGTTAATCCGCTTACAGTTTCCCGTTAATCCGCTTACAGTTTCCCGTTAATCCACTTACAGTTTCCCTTTAATTCGCTTACAGTTTCCCGCTCGTAATCCGCTCGAGAAAATCCACTGAACTGTAATTTTTTCTACAAGCCGACTGCAACCGGTACACGCCTTCGTCTAACTAATTGCGCCGCTGCTGAATAATTTCAAACGGCCAGGATTTCACACACGTGTTCACCAAACAAGAAGCTTGGAATTGTACAATTTTCGTTTAAACTAATAAATTTAAGAAAAAAATAACCAAAAATGGGAAAAATTAAAACTGAACGCACCGACGACACCGCCAACGAATCTGTGCTGGATGTAAGTGCCTCCGTGAAGGAAGAGGACACCTACGACGATAAATTGAAGTATGTGAACGCCATTTCGCAGCCAATGTGCTCGAAGAAAGTGTCCAAGAAATGCTACAAACTCATCAAGAAGGCAATGAAGCAGAAGACTTTCCTGCGCAATGGATTGAAGGATGTCCAGACGCGTTTGCGCAAAGGCGAAACGGGGTAAGAATGATTGATCAACACGTATGTGGGGCCGACTTAGTTAATCTTCACTTTTTCCAGCATTGTCATCTTTGCGGGCGATGTCACCCCCATCGAAATCATGTGCCACCTGCCAGCCGTTTGTGAGGAGAAGGGCATTCCATACGCCTATACGCCCAGTCGTGCCGACCTCGGTGCAGCCATGGGCGTGAAACGCGGCACAGTAGCTTTGTTGGTGCGCGAACACGAAGAGTACAAAGACCTGTTCGAGGAGCTGAAAGATGATATTTCGGTCATGAGTGTGCCAGTGTAGAAAAAGATTAATTGCATTTTTCGGTTCGGCTTTAGTTTATAAGGAGCTATTCATACTTTTCACGGAATTTCGAGAAAATTTTATAAATTTAAGTTTATTGTGTAAACAGAAAATAATAAAAATGTTGAGTACAAAAAAAAAATTGTAAAATTTTGCCTTTTCATTTGTACTTTCGAAAAAAAAAACAGAATCAAATTAAAACCACACTTTGTATTTTTTTTGTTGTCCCCCCAATTGAAGGGATCTTTTTGTTTTTTATTTGCATTTTTTTTTTCATTTAAAATTTTATTTTATTTTTCTAAAATTACAGAAATCCATATAAATTGTTTTTAGTTTTTTTGTAACATAGAATTATGTTCGTATTTTTGTTTATACTTAAATTTGATCTTAGATTTAGCCATTTTTTTTACTACTATTTTTACATTTAAAAAAAAGAAGTTTTTTGAAAATTTCTATTTAGTAATTTGAATAAATTTTGAATAGCGCTGCTCTTGCATGTCTCAGTTACTCACAGAAAAGGCAATCTCATGACAAATTTGGAAAAAGTTCTTCGTTTCGCCAACGCTTTCCGAAGATGCTGCTCTCTCCACTTGAACTCAAAGATTCCAGTTTCGGTTACGATAACGAATTATATTATATTCTCAACGACTAGCTTTGAAAATTTATTGGAATTTTACACTTCAGATGGTCAACATAATTAATCAAGTAACTGCCAACTCGACGAATTGTTTCCTATGTGAATTTTTTGCCAATTTACTATTTCCTACGGGGATACGATTTATAGAGTTGCTATAAGTCCTCGTCGGGGCACAATAGTTCTTTAGGACGGCCTAAGCACTATTACGATCGAGATTTTTGGGACATAATACCGAGCTATCACCCTGTTAATGACTGTCAGGATTTTTGACATGGCACCACTCTCACAACACTTTCGTGTGACCACACAGTGTCATTTAAATGACGTAATTTAATTACGTAAAGCTCATTTTAGAACATATTTCCACTGAAAACCGGTTTCTTTTTTATTCGACCAATATGCCACAAATTGTCTGTTCATTTCGGGAAATACAGGAAATTTCATTGAAAACGAACTTATCAGGAGTTCGTCTGAAATTACTGTGAGAAATGGTTTCTTGTTCCTTGAAAAAAACCAAACATACTTATCGGCACAACACCTATTTCGGACGACACACTATGGAATAGAATACAATTCTAGGTGGAAAAATACCCTACAAAAATGTCACCCACCTATTTCGCACAACACCTATTTCGGGCGAAATACCTTACACAAATGTCACCCTAGACTATTTTTGGGGTATGAGGGTTTGTTCCAAATTTTCCAATTAACATGTTTTCATATTCACGAGGCATTCCTTAGCTGTAATATTTGCTTACAACAATTTGCCCTACAACCAGACTAAAGACGAATTGAGAATCCAATTGTTGATGGTAAGCCGCAGAGAGAGTGGATTGTAGCGAGTGAGTGCCTTGAAAACACAAGTGTCGCACACGCATTCGACTAAATCATCATTTAAACGCACCAAGTACACATACGCATATAGCGTCAGATTTAATATTAGAATCGAAGAGTGTGAGTACTTAGTGTGCTTTGACCTTTAAGCCGACGAAATTTTCTTTACAAGAATTTAAACCAAAAACGAAAACTATTTGCCAATTAGCTTAAGCTAAGCTGTGTGTGGTTTGTTATCCTACTACTGCTCGTTGAATGTTTTCAAATCTATAAAAAAATATTTGTTCAAAATCCGTTTTTTTTAAGTTTTCACAAACATGTTTTTTTTTTATATTCTAGCAAAATTTTGCCGTTTTCGCTTATATTTTATTTTACTTTTAGTAAATGACAATAATATATAATAGTAATAATAATAATAATAGTTACATAAAAGTATGTGTTGGTAGTATTTTGTTTTCATAATTTATATTATAATAATAACGTTAGAATATAGAAGTATGTGTTAATTAAATGTATGTATGTAGATTAAAAATTAAACAATAATTAATAATTGAAGAAAATTACACTAAATTTTACAGCGGTTGTTTGTTGGTTTTTTTTTGTTGTTTTTTTTTTTGAAATTTTAGTTTTTTTTAAATGTTTACGAGACTACTACAATAAAAACTTACTTATATATGCATATTTTTATATTACATTTTAGTTGTTGCCATTTTTTTTTTTTTAATTTAATAAGTTGCATTTTTTTTTTGTTGAAATAAATGTACTTACTTTTAAAAAAGGATTTTTGCTTATTTTGTTTTTTGCGTTTTTTTTTCTTTGTTTTTGTTTCATATAGATATATATATATATTTTGCTTATATACCTTTTAAGTTGTAATTTAATTAAATTTATCTTTTTTTATTCACAAATTTTTTTTGTTTTTATTTTTTTTTTGTTTATAATAAATTCATATATAATGCAGGGTGTTGTGGACTGATACAAGCATGTGGCGCAACGTTGGCCATTTTATAAAATGAAATTCAAATGTGAGGGAAGTTAAATGAAAAGGAAAACACAATTGCTGTTCAATTCAAAGCTGAAGCTGTAAGAGGGCAAAATTTTAAAACAGAATTTTTAAATTAAAAACAATTTTTTTTACATTTTTTTGAATTTAAAAACAAAATATTTAAAAAAATGTTTAATTAAATTTTTATTTACCAATTTTTTGACATTTTAGCAGTTACTGTTGTGATGTGCTAAAAGTTACAGAGCAACATGGCAGAACATTGAAAAAAAACTTAAAAAGACAAACTTTGAAAAAAAACTAAAAAATTAACAGATTTTTGCGAATATTTCAGTGACAATAGAGTAAACCACACAAGTTCCTACCAATGCCGTGCTTCTGTTCCCCATTGACTATGGGAGCGCATGCATTAGGCAATTCAAACCAATTCCATGCAAGTATCAGCCAATTGGCCAACACACCCCTCTTATACGTAAACTAAATAAATATTTTTTTCTCATTACTTTTCTCCTACCATTTTTTGTTGTTTTTTTTGTTTTGTTTTTGTTTCATGTGTAATATATATATATATATCTGTATATATACTAAAAGCTAAATGTAATTTTAAAAAAGTCATTCCAAACATGACTCGACGCAAGACGCACGCAAATCAACACGACGTGGGAGGCTAAGTTCGACGCTGGGGACGCTTGGCATTTGGGGATTGAGTTCACGTTGCATGTTTAGAAACTAAGTTCAGTGTGTAACACAGGCTAGTTAAGTTACAGGCTACTAAACAATAGGGGCTCAACACATTCATTTAACAAACTAATAGCTTAAAATTAAATTTAAATAGAATATGAACATTTAAAAAAAAGAGAACAAATTGAATTGCCACAATTTTGTAGTTAACACCAAAGAGGAAATACTTTTTTTTTATGTAATTAAAATTTTTTTTTGCTTTTTTTTTTTTTTGTTTAAATTTAAAAAAGGAACAAACCTAAAAACCTAAAGCACCCTTTTAATGCCAAGTGCTGATTGCGCCTTCGAAAGAGATTAGCCTCCGTGCCGTGTTGGGTCCATCTCGAAGAGTCTGTCTGTCTATTGAAAATAATTATAAAGTCCATTGGTGCCCTGTCCCAATTCACCAAATATGGCGGCCAAGGGATCCTTATCGGCATCAATGCCGCCAACGCCAGCACTACCACCGCCCACACCTCCGACACTGCCTCCTGCGGCCGCATCGGGATGGTAGTTGTGATGATGCAGGCCGACATTGACCTGACCCTGACCACCGCCCGGCTGCTGCTGCGGTCCTTGACTCAGTACAGCAGCATAAGTGGTGTTGCGGTTGTCGCCGCCTCCACCCATGCCAACACCACCACCATTACCACCTAAACCGCCACCCGCATTGTTGTGAAAATGCTGGGCATGCGGATGATGATTATTCGCTACAGCCGAAGGGCCATCCAGACCAAGACCGCCTACGCCCATGCCGCCCGTCATGTGGTGATCGCGCATAAAGAGATCCAATTCGTTAGGTTTCATCGCTGAATTGTAGTTGTTGTAGAACAGCTTCTGGAAGGCGTTGTTGCTGTGCTGCTGTTCGTGGGCGGTGTTCGTTTGGAACAGCGCTTCGATGAGATTGCCCGCACCAGTTCCGAGCCCTGCCAGTATATCGTTGGTGCCGCCCGTGAGTATATTGTCTGGCGTTGAGTTGGATATGGCATGGCCAGCACCGCTAGGTGCTGACGAATTGGCGCTGTTGTAGTTGACGCCACTATTGCCTCCTCCACCCAGGCCACCATTGCCCATCATTGCTTGACGGCGGTATAGAGGCACCGAAGCGGGTGCAGGCGCTGACACGTTGTTGGTATTGCTGCCAAGCAATAAATCTTTGCTGTTCAACATAGAATCTGAAAATTTTCAAAATTTAATTGTAATAAAAAAATAATTGACAAAATTTTAATAAAAAAAATGTGAAAATAAAATAAAAAATTTAAACACAACAATTAAAAAAAAAAAACACTTTTGGAAACTAAAAAATTTAAAAAAAAAAATGGAAACCTCATTTTTTTTAATATATAAATTTAACTAACTTTTTTATGTAAAAAAAAAATTTAGCAAACAATTTCAACTCAAAAAAAATTTTAAATAAAAAAAAATGTTTTGCTTAAATTTGTTTCAACATTTTCGAAAATATTTTTTTTTGTCTTATTAATAAAGATTTTTTAACAACAAATTTTAGTAGAAAAATTTTCAGTACAATAAAAAAAAATGTCAAGAAAAAAAATTTTTTTTTTAAAAAACAAAAAGTGTTTTATTAGTACTTACTGCCACCCATAAAGTTTGCAGAATTTGCCTGATGATGATGTTGTTGCTGCTGCTGCTGTTGTTGGTGTTGCATGTGCTGTGCTTGTTGCATTGGAAACATGTGCTGTGGTGGAGGTGGCTGCTGTTGCTGCTGCTTTTGCATGCTCTGCTGCTGTTGCTGTGATGTATTCATTGCACCACCACCGCCCATGCCACCGACCATAACTGGGAAAACTTTACTCTGTTGTTGTTGTTGATGCTGCTGCTGGTGCTGCTGTTGTTGTTGTTGGTTAACGCCAGACGAACTTGGTACCGCCGATGATGTGGGCACCAACAACATATCACCACCATTGACATTATTCATGATGTTGGAAGTGCCGATGCTGTTGCCGCCACTGCCACCACTACCGCCCACCATCCCAAGCAGATCACGCAAAATGGGCTGCGATATTTCGTTGCCGTTCATTAGAGAATTGAATACCAAATCGATTTGCTGATTAAAGTTAATATTGCCGTCAATCCCAACCGGATCATCTGAGTGGGTGGGCAGTATCGAAGGAGCTTGATTAGATGCGGGCGGATTCAAAGCCCCCGCATGGTTCATATATGGATGCATAGCACCACTGGGACGTTGTTGTTGCTGTTGCTGCTGCTGTTGTTGTTGCTGCTGCTGCTGTTGTTGTTGTTGCTGTTGTTGTTGGTGACTCAATGGATTTCCCAAGCCCATGCCACCGCCCATGATGTGGGGCATTCCTTGCTGCTGCTGCTGCATAAGTTCACGCGGCAACATTTGATTGGCATTCATGTGCGGCTGCATTTGCGGCGGCGGCGGTTTGCTCGGTTGCTGCTGCTGTTGTTGTTGTTGCTGCTGATGCAACATGGTCATTACTTGGCGCAGCACTTCGGTGAACTTGTTGGCCGCTTCTTGGCCGTGTGTCTCGAGCAGCTTCAGATACCACTTGTATTGAGACTCCTTCGGCTCGAAGGCCATTTCGTAGATGTTCATGTTGGGCGGCAATAGTGCGGCATAGTCTTGCGGCTGTGGGAAGCGCAGCGTTGTCGGCGACTGTTGCTTGTTGTTGCCGGGCGGCGGTGCCTGGAACATACTGCCACCAATGTTCAGTGGCACATGCACGTTGTTGAGAAATTGGAAGTCTTTCTCTTTGAGCGCTGCGACATTGTTGCTGCCGAAGAAGTTGTTCTGCAGCGCTTGGGCGGAAGCTTGCGAGCCACCGGCTGCCCCAGGTGGACGCTGCTGCATGAAGGGATCCATTGGACTGATGGGCCCATTGGGTAGGCCGACATTGCGTTGGTTCAGCATTTGCAGTTGATTTGGAGGCGGCGCATTGCCGCCAACGTAACCGGCAAAATTGGCATGTGGCGGCGGCTGGGACTGCGGCGGTTGATGTTGCTGGCCGTAGAGTGTCTTCTTGGCCAGGTAGCCCAATTCACTGGGATTGGCGCGCATTGGTGGCTGATTGGGTGGCGGTTGAAGCGGTACGCTTCCACCACGCATACCTGCGTTCGGTTGTTGTGGAGGCGGCGGCATTTGGCGCCCGCTACCGCCCGCAGAAGGATTCGGGGGCTGTGGAAGCTGTTGTTTGGGCAGCACACTCCATGGATTCGATTGTGGCGGCGGTCCCCACAGACTTGCGTTGGGATTTTGCGTCTGGCCAGGTGGTCCCTGTTGCGGTCCGTTGGGATAGCCGCCCCCGCCGGTTGGTGGACCACCACGCAGCTGCTGCTGCTGAGCCTGCTGCCAGGGCATATATTGCGAATTGGGCATGGGGAATTGACCGCCGGCAGCAGGTGGCGGTGGTTGCCCCATATGCACTGATGGCGGTGGACCGCGTGGATTATACTGTTGCCCGAGTGGGGGCGGTGGCGGTTGCTGGGGACCGCCCGGCTGATGCGGACCCATTGCTCGCATACCCAAGTGGTTGGGATGGCCGGGAAAGTGGTGTCCCCCCTTGCCGCCGGGCATGCCCTGATTCATCATGGCCGCAGCTGCGGCGGCGGCAGCATTGTATGCGGCTGCAGCGGCTGGATGTTGGGCATACATATGTGGCATTTGCTGATTGGCCATGGCCGGATGATGTGGTGGCAACTGTCCGCCGCTACCAGATCCCGTCAACATCCCGGCATGCGGCGCCATTGGTCCGGCATTGTGATGGGGACCCGCGTGCTGAGCACCGTGATGGCTATTGCCCGCATTAGAGCTCACCATGTACATGGCCGCTTGATCGCGTAGATACGCCTCCGGTTGCAACGAGCGCGGTATGAACTCGGGAGCCAGTGGATTCAGCACGTAGCCCCGCTTTAGCTCCACGCCGTCTAGTTGCGAGCGCAGAAACGACCACGTTATGCCGAAGAGTGACTTGTTCTCATCGCAGATTTCGATAAAGCGTTCCCACACTTTGCGGCAACGACCGATCGAGCAGAGGGCCACCGGATCGCCCACCACAGCGACAAGGCTTTGGGCACGCGTAATTGCCGTATTCAGCAATTTCGAATTCGACAGGAATCCATAGTCGGCGTCTTCGGTTGGGCTCTGAGATGCGCCGGGATTCATAGAGCTGGTGGCCAGCGGCAGACAAGTGCGACGCGTGCGTACAGTCGAGAGGAAGACCGCTCGGAATTGCTTGCCTTGCACATTCAAGACACGCTCCACCGAAATGCCACCCATGCGTCGTTTGCGCAGCTCCGAACGAATGCGAAACACTTGATCGGCGTACGGTGTCATGATGCCGATGCTGGCGTCGTTGATCTTACCCCACGAGCTTGGCCACTTCTTGCGCAGCTCCGAGACGCGTTCGACCACCTCGTATACCTCGGCATTGTTGTAGAATGCCGTCGAATTTTTATCCTGCACATCCTCGCCACGAGTTGTGAAAAATGTGAGCGGATAGAAGCGCTCGTGCCGCGGTTGCTTGCCGGACGCTATCAACTTCTGCTCGTAGAACAATTCCGAGGTGAACTTGATGATCGCCTCGTGGGCACGATAGTTTTCGCACAATAAGATTTTGCACGGAAAATTCGATGGGAAATGATCGTAGAGACGCTCCAGCAACGAAATGTGCAATTTGCGCTCCTTGGCGAAGGCCGAGAAGAGTTCGGGGCTCATTTGCATGTGATCTCCGGCCAGGACGATGCGAGTGCTGTCGTTGGCCAGCGCCAGTGGCATGATGGCTTCGCACTCCATAGCTTGGGCGGCTTCGTCGAGGAAGATGTGTGTGAAATAGCCCTTGGGCAGCCCCAGCGTAGCCAACTCCATTGAAATGCTGAGCGTTACGACCACAATGCGATGCTTCATAATGTCCTCGACAGAAGGGCGGCGAAAATTGCCAGCACCATCGGTGATGCAGTACTACAAAGGGGCGGGGATGAAACGAAAATAGTGACAAAGTTAGGACTAAGGAGTGCTCAAGATTCTTGAAGATTTCACCAAAAAAATTCTTTTTGGGCATTTTTTTTTTACATATTTGTGAATTGACTTACCTTCTGCACCACACTGTTGACGGTTGCCACCCAACGCTTGTGGTAGTACACGCGCAACGGAGTGGCCTCCTCCAGGCCCTCCTCGATCCATGGATGCAAATATTCCTTAATGTACAAATCGGCTGCCGAATTCGAGTGCGTGCAAATGAGTATCTTTGCTTCGGGCTGAGTCAGCAGTGACTTGATTGCCTGCGCCAGGGTGTAGGTTTTGCCCGTGCCGAACGGCCCGATCAGTAGAATGGGAGGTAGTTTGATGCTCAACGAAGTGGTGATTGCATTGACGGCTTCACGCTGCTTGGCATTGATTTTTGGCTCCCAAGCTTCCGACCATTGCTTCTTCGGGGTCCATGGGATGTTCGGTTCGATCTCGGTGGCCGGAAAGATAATCTTAAAGTCGGTTATCTTGTCGACGGCATTGTGCCACTCGCAGTAGGGCAGACGATTCAGTTGGAATTGTATGTCCACATCGATGTCGGTGTCCGCCTTGAGTGACATGGCCTCGACGCATTTCGCCGACAGCTTCAGGTAGATGACATTTTTGCCCTTATCCTCGATGAGTGCCTCGAAGACGTGCCGCTTCCTGTCCTTCGAAATGATGGGTGTGTCCTCGGGTGCGGCTATGTAAACGCTCAAGCAATTGGAGAGTATAAGACGTCCCGCGGACGTGTCCTCGGAGATGTCTTTGCCCAAGCGCATGAGAGCGAACAGTTCGCCGGACAGCGAGTATTTGGCGGTGCTTGTGGCCATGCCCGCCGGCGTAAGTATGTAGTTGCTGGTCACAGTGAGCTTGGTGCGCACATTGAAGCGTGCAATTTGCTCGTAACGTGCGATTTCCTCCACGTAGAGCAGCTCGTGGATGCGCGAGCGATAGTTGTTCTGGGTGAGACGCTTTTCGACGATTGTTGACTGGGTCAGGGTGAAGTTGGGCGCACGCGGACACGGATAGCGTTCGAGCATTTCCTTTTCGTGCTTCAGATCGTTCAGATAGGCCTCAGTCTTAAGATGGGTGCCGATTGTGGTCTCGAATTTCACCAAATTGGTGTTGGCCACATCCCAGCGCGTCGCCGAGCTGTTGATAATGTCACGTTTGATTTCCTCGATTTTCTCGGCATCGCCGACCGGCACCACATCTACGCACAGGTTCTTCACGAGTATGGGCTCGGAGCCGAAATCAAAGCAGATCGCCTGACGGAACGTACCGTAGATGTCCGTGTGGAATTCGACGGTGATCTGTTGTTCCAGACAGCCGGCATCGGCGCTCTCTTCGGAACTTTTCTTCTTCAGTGCTTCATCCTTGTCGTTGGTTTTTGTTGTTACCCATTCCTGGTCTGATTTCAGCTCAATGTCATGGGTTGAGTTCAATTTGATCGCTTTTATGGCAAAATGATTGCGGTGTGCGTCCTGCAGCAGCGCTACGGCTTTCAGAGGTCGCGGCGTATTCAGCAGGAACACCCACTCACGTTTCGAGGTTTTCGAGCTGATGCTCGTGACCAGCTCTTGTTCGCACTTCGCGTCGACACCTTCGACCCGTTCGCACATGATGCGTTCGGGAGCTGTCGCCTGTATCCAGCGTTCGAGTATTTGCTCAGTGTACGATTTGCCGTAGAGCTCTTTTTCGCACGCCTTCTGAAGCCGCATGCGCCGGTATTCGAAGCGTTCCTTCCATTCGTTCAGCTCGTCCGGGCCGTGGGCCTCGACACATTGATTGCCGTAGTGACAGGTCTGTGATTCGGTGTACGCCTCGCAGATGCTGTACGAGTCGAGGGTAAAGCCGCGAGGAGGAGGCCTCCACTTCCAGTCGCGTCCTTAATGGAAAAAACCATTCCGCGAATTAATAATTAAATTCAAAGAGTCATCAACAGAGGATAAATAATTTCATCACCTCACATTTGCAAAAGTGAGGTTAAAAAGAATTTTTTTTTCAACTCACCTTCATCGGACATAATCACATTCTGATGACTTTCCGTCTGACAATGCTGGCGCAGTTCGTTACGCGTCGGAAACGTGATCGCACAGTAGGAGCATGTAATGGCGCCGCCCTCATTATCGTCCGGATGCATGGCGCCTGTAATTTTTATGCCTGCCAGCAAATCGGCTGTTGCAAGCGATGCTGATGCGCTGTGGCCGCCACCATTACCACCACCGTTACCGCTACCGCTGCTGCTGCTAGTACTGCTGTTGCTACTGCTAGTTGAGCCATTCTGCTGCGATGTGCCGCCCTCGCGTTTCTTGAGTCCCTTATTGCTCAGCAGCTTACTGTACTTGTCCAGGGGCAAATTGTTGGTGGCCCAGTGGTCAAGCTTCGTGTCCAATATCGACATTTCGTCCTCGAGTCGGGCATGTGAGATCTTCTGAGTCGATTTGTGGCCATTTATCATTTGAATAATGGACTTGTAGCGCTCGAGCGTTTTGGTAATATCAGAAAAACTCTGTTGGCCGTTCAGCTCGACGATCCATTCGCGTAGTGTTTGCTCAGCTTCCTGAGAGGGGATGGGGAACAAAAATTTAACAAATAAAAAAAAGTATAAGTGAAATGTTTTCTTTTTTCTGTTTAAATCCATTTCATACACACCGTATATTTCTTCAGCTTGCACAGCGAATGCACCAGCCAGCGGCGTGCACGCGACACACTCGCCAGGCAGTCGCTCTGATCGGTCAATAGCAGGAGAACTTTCCGCGCATCGGCCAAACAATTCTCGTATTTGCTTAGCTCCAGCAGGCACTCGCAACGCCCGAGCAGGCAAGCAATCTGTCGATCCTTGTTCGAGCGCGTTGCAGCCGTGGCAGTCGTTGGCGCTGGCAATTGCCCCAGTATCTGATCGTAAAGAGCGGCTGCTCGCGGCCAACTCCGCCGGCGCACCATGTCGTGCGCCTGCATTTCCTTTTCGGCCATTTTTTGTTCTGGTTCGTTCGGTTCAACGAGATGGAGCTCCGTTGGACTCGACGTTGCTTGGTTGTTGTTGTCTTATTTGTGTTAAATTTACAACTAATTTACAATTGGATTTATATTGTTATGGTTTCTAGTTGATTAATTAGGACATGTTGAGAATATTTTTAAATCTGCAAAGTTAAGAAGATGGAAAACAATTAAAAGGAAACTATTTGTAAATAAAGAAAACAAATTCATTTGTGAATGTTGCCCCCCTAATATAGAAATTTTTCCAATCAGATTATAATCCAATACGAATATTCTATATATCCATTACACTGAAAGAACTTTTGAGTTTTTGAATGTACGAATGATTTTACATAAAATTATATCCCTAAATATGTTTCTTCAGAGCCACCGAGCAAGAACTTTCAACTGTTGTTGCCAAGCGGAAAATGAGACCCACTTGGACACAAATCAAACGAATTTTCACGCAAACAGCCGGTTTTTCGCACAGTTCTTCACTTCCTACCGATAAGTTTTCTGAAATACGCACTAGTTTGCAGAGCTTTCGGGACTTAGCACACATGTACAAAAGTATGTACTTCTTTGCGGTAAAAAAAAAATAAAAAGAATTTCACATAATTGCAAATTTTATTCCTATACGAATATATCCGGTACTTGCGGCAATATTCTACCAACCACTCAATATATTCCTTAACTTTTCTTTGCCCTGTGTTCGCAATTTAGTATTTTTTATTATTTTCCTTAAAATGTTCAAGATTCTTTTTTCTTTCGTTAAACATTTCTTCTCAAGATTCTTAACTTTATGCCGTTTCTTTTTTGGTGTCGTTTTCGTGTATTTGTTGTTTTGCTTATTTGTGTTCTTCTTTTGCCATATTTTTTTCACATTTTCACAAATTCGCAGTTTCTTTCGGCCACTCTCTCATTCCACAGTGTACAGTCATTTTCTCTTTTGTAATTTTTTCACTTGAGTCGACCTTATTTTTGCGAAATTATTTCTTTCTCGTTAGTTTTTCGATACCATTAGATTTTCCCCAATATTCTTCAGTATTTTGCACGCAAAATTTCCTTGCGAAAATGTTGAAAACTTTTCATTTTCTCAAGCAGATTTTTTAAGTTCCATACCGTCGTTGGCCGTTCGTTCCTAATCGTTGTTCGGCTGTTTAGGGATGGGCAAAAGCGACCGGTTTTTTGGGACAGTCGGTGTAAAAGAACCGGTGCATTCGGGTTTTCTTTGGAAACCAAAGAAACCCTACCAATCGGTGGAAAATATTACCAATTAACGGTTTAAATTATATTTGAATCGACTACCATCGACAGTTTTTTGTAACAGACTTAATTAAACTTAATATAAAGATTAAATTTGTTATTAACCGAAGACGTTACGTGGTGTTTCGGCTAAGTTACTTCTAGGGCCCTATAGGTTGCTCATACGAAATTTCAGAAAAATCTGTTTAGTGGTTTGAGCGAGTATCCGCAATATACAGACGAAGATATTTTAAAGTTGATCCGCCCCAGGAAATTGGATTATATCACACGATTTTATTATGATTTTTTAAAATTATATAAGTATATATATTTGACTATTAACATTTTTTCGAATGCTCCAATCACTTTAATTCGTTGTAATCCCAGTCATTGGTAAGAAATGTATTATTTCACAAGTGTAGAGGTCAAGTATAGAGAGTAACCACATATGTATATATTTCATCCCTAGATACGACGACTGAAGTGACAATCGGAGAAAAACGAAGTCAAAGCGAAATTCATAAAAAATGCAATTGGAATGGAAAAGATAGGTTATGTTACTTGACCGTCTTTTTTAGCAAAACGAAGACACACACCAAAGAAAATGTCAAAAAGTTGCGTATTCCATTTCAAGAATGTATTCGCAATGAGTTGCTTAAGTAGAGCAAAAGAGAAAAGCCCAATTTAATTGTAATTCAAAAAGGCACATACTGCAATTGAAGGCAAATTAGAGAATTACGAACACTCGGACATTTCAACACTGCACCGGTTTTAAAGTACATGCATACATAATAAGAAAAATAGCCCCCAAATTTTTTTCGATTTTTCATATTCGCATATTCTTTTTTCTGTGCTTCTTCTATATGCCACTCTTTCACCTAGCAGCTGTCATTTGCAATTGGAATTTTCACATTTTTCGGGGTTCATTGGAAGTTTTCACTAATCTCGTGCAAAATTTTCGACTATTTGCCGCAATAGAAACTTACCCTTTTTACTCTAAAAACGTTTTAAACTATTTCTATTCAACTATTTTACATTTTTATCAGAAAAGAGTTTAAAAACTACACACCAGAAAATTACAAAACCAGGCAATGATGTGCGAAGATGTGAAGCGAGACTGATGAAAAATTGCAAACCAAAAACCACGAAAACGAATGCGAGAAGTGAATGAGAAAATGCAAGTACATATCAGCAGTGCTGCCAGATTTTTTTCCAAAATTCCGTATTTTCTAGTTTTTACTGTAAAAAAAATCCGTAAAATCCGTACAGAAAATTATTACAGAATTGTTTTTAAATTATTGTTTGTTCAAAATAAAATAGTTTGGAGAGATTTTTCAACAACCCGCACAGCAAAATTAATGGAATGACCTTCATGTTGCTTTGAAAGAGCCTATTTACACAGTCATTCCCATGACGCATGGGCATGCCGTTTTTAGAATTTACACTGACATGGGCATGACGAAATTTGACAGTTTTTATATGAAAATGAAAATAAACGAAGCATGGAGTTGCCACCTTTTATTTATTTTTGTATGGATTTTCGGTGCAAAATGTTCTATCCCGTTTTCACTACCGCAGTTCTTATTAGCTCTTTGTCAGATTTTTCGTCATGGAACTGATAGTTTAAATAGGCTCAAAACAATTTTATTAGACGCACAATCACTCACAATAATTTTTTCACATTTTTTCACATTTTCTTTACACTTTATTTACAAAATTTTAAAATTGAAATGTCAAAAAACATTTCGCTCTACACAAAACAAACTATATGTCATTTCTTTATTCAAATTAATTAATTACTTTATTCAAATTATTGAGTAAAACTGTAAGTAATTTCACAAATCTTACTTAGGCATATTTTGTATGGAATTTTGTCTTTTCTAAGGAAACGGAAAATAAACTTAATACTAAGATTAAAAAAAATTAAATTATTCAATTGTGAAAAATTAAAAAATAAAAAAATATTTGGCACTACGATCCTAGAGTGATCTTGGTCGAACTTCTAGCTCCAACTGCTCACAGAAACTACTTCGTTTCTTGAATTCATAGACACGATCGGTTCTGAACGGCACTAAACTATTCCACTCCCAAAACTGACATTCTACAAGTTATTAGTGGACTTTTTTCAGTGTATGTACATTATTTATGAGACCAAAAATTGTTGTTGGCATTTAAAAAGTAACTGTTCATACTTAAATAAATATTCTAAGCGTGGCAAATATTGAAGGTTGATCTTTTTTTAGTTTAGGTTTCTAATAAAATCCAAAAAAATTAATTGAAGCAAAAATGGAAGGTTACACTCGAGCATACAGAGGTACAGCTGAAAACTCCCTGCACTCCTTACATTGTCACTCCAAACTACTTCTTTCAGATCCCAAGTCACCATTAACACCTCTTACGCCTCTGTCCAGCAATACGGCCTTCAATTTCAATTTCGGCGGTGATAATTCCCTGCGACATACCATAAATGCTGTCAAGCAAGATCGACTGTCGCCACGTCCGAAACGCTTTTCCGAGGATTTCTGTAAGCTGCGTGAAGTTTTCGAAAGACCGCGTGTGAAAGTGACAAAATGCAACCAAAATGGAACACCGAAAATCCGCTGCCACAAAGTAGCAGCACAGAAACAAACAACCCTTCACAAGTCGACCAGTTTTAGTTTGCATAATGTCCGGCTCGAGGTGCCTCGGTTCGGCAGGATGGGCCACAAGTTTGCCCACCAAGTGCAACAATATCGCAAATCTTCACCCATCGCACCGAAACCGCTGAGTCCACGCATATCGGGCCTGCTCACAAAGTCGCAGCTGTCCAAGTATATAAAAATCTTTCAGAAGGAGGAAATCGACATGACGGTCTTTCAGATGTTGAGCCAAAAGGAGCTGGAAATGCTGGGAATTCACAGCGCCGAGGACCAAGAGAATATTATGAAATTGATCAATTTGGCGCGCAAAATGTTTTAGAATGTAATTTAGGTTTTTAAATGTTTCTGTTTTAATTTTGTCTCTTCGATTTGATTTCCATGTACTCTGTAATTTGTCTTCTTTGTGTTTATCTGGATAATGTAATGTTTTTAGAATTTAAGAGTTTTTAACAAAATTTTAGATTAAGCGCCAATATAAAAATTCAACCAAAAATATTTCGTGTATTTCGTGAATCTGAAATATTGCATTGGAATTATACATTTTAAAATGCAATGTATGAAAGTTGGCTGCTACGCAATTCAAGAACTGGTTAATATTTTCCTAACGTCTTTCATCTTTCTACGTTCAATTATTGAATCGATGAGTTCAAAAAACTTGGAACAAAGAATATTTTTGTTTGCAATTTTGTTAGCAAACAAAAACATTTTAAACGAGTTGAACTAGTTTTTAAAGATGATAATTAAGCAATTTAATTTGTGGCCAAATATTCTAAAAAGTATTTCCATTAATACCAAATAACCTGTAAGTGAAGAATTGATCATTTCGACTTTTCAATAATGCGGTACACTTTTGGTGATTTGAGATCGAGACAAGCGATCGTGAATTTTTTCAGAATTGCCAGCAGAGCTGGAACACTTTCAATATTATAGTGATGTTTTATTATCTTTGTGTAGTGGAAAAGTATATAATATATTCTTGATCGGCATTGAAAACTTCAGACGTGTCCGTCTGACAGCACGATAGTGTATTTGTAATAAGTTCGACAATCAGCCCATACAAACTAAGAGTGGCTCCCGTACAAAATGACAAAAAAAAGGAAGCGAAAGTCTTTTTTGGATTTCTAAACTCGGAATGCCAAAATGTTGTCAATTTAAAAAAAGCCTTAAGATATGCAATGAAATTGTATGCCAAATGTGGCAACAATTCACACAAATTTTATTGGAAAAATATATTGGGGCATATGTATTCATAATCAAAATAAAGTTCCAACTTACCTTTAGTTCCTACTTAGTAACTGTCAAATCAGAATATGATCTGTCAAAGAAAGTAGTTACTAAAGTTAAGTAGGAACTTCATTAAATTGAATATCTCGATATGGTCAGCAACATTGCAGCTAGGTTTAAGGAGAACAATTTGTTTTGAAGATACTAACACGTTAGAAAGTTGTTCTCTATGGACCAAGACCTTTCAAAATCTTTTATCTGATCTGCAATGGGAATTTTGTGTTGCACAGTGTAATTGTTGCAACCAACAAGTTAATTTCGATTTTAATTAAACATTTTTCATGATACTTTCCCACCTTTCCTCTTGCATCTCTCGATGAAGCAACTGATTGAGGAGTCTCTACAAACGTTGCCTTAATTCCTTAATCATTGAAGGGAGAATGATAAGGTGACATCAGACTCAATAATACTCAATAATTTAGGCATTGCCAATGTAATAGTGTACGTTGGGCTGTAGGGTAAACAATTATCGTAAGAAACCACCTTGTTTTGCTGTTGCTCTTACCGGCATCTAGCTGCAGTTTATGTTGCTGTTTGACTTCACCAACAACAACGAAACGACACAACCAACGATGAATGAACGCCGACAACAAACGACGACGACAACGATGCGAAGCGACCGAAGCTGCCGACCGAAGCATTGCTCCATTGCTCGTGGACTTCGTCAGTTCTCGGAATTGAAATAAAATAATGGCAACTTCGTGTTGATGTTTTAGTTTCAGTTCGCAGTTCGAGGCAGTAACAACCAAAAACAAAATAAAAGCGGAACCATAACCGTATCGGAAAAACGTAGTAGACAAAACCAAAAAAAGCAACGTGCGAAAAGTCTTATTTCGTAGCCAAAGAAGCAGTTCAGTTTAGACCAGCAAAAGCGTAGCATGGCCAAAACTGATTGGAACTAGCTAGGGGAAAAATAAGTAATCGGCAATTTCGCACTTTTCACGATTTATTGAGCGTTGTGGCGATTTCATTTGATTTTCCATTTAAGCCAAAAGGTAAATTGGGCTAGAATCACTGGCTAATTGTTGCGTAGATTTTTTTGAGTTGTCTTGGCGCGCTTAACGGTAATTAAACGTGCGGTTTTTTTCGAAATTTGTGCACTTACGAAAGTTGGAATTTTTAAAAGTGATAAAAAAACATAATTTTTGGCTATCAAATTAGCAACTGAAACAGTGACGAGAGCGTATAAAAAACACGCTTGGATTTGGAGACAACAAAGCTAAACAAATTGGGTGCGTTCTGGTTTATTTGTTAAAACGTTTTACTAATCCTGCAGCAAATGCAAATATTTAAAACACTTACAATGGATTGCTATTATTATTTGCCAGTCCAAACAGCATATTGTATTTTATTGCTTATTGAGAATTTTGAAAATTGATTCCAAATCCGAACTATATATATAAAAACCATTTTGGACAGTTTGAAACGAATTTTTAGACACTTAAAATTTATTATTTTTGGTGCCCACATTAAGGATATAATGCATATTGTTATTGCACGTACGTTTTGTAAAAAGCAGGAGTTGTGCGCTGCGTTTGAAAATATTTATAACAGTCAGCATCACGTTCAGAGTAAATTTGGTCCTGTTCATTTGTTTGTTTGTTTTTGTTTTTGTTTGTTTTCGTCAGAACCACAGCAAAGAAATTATAAACTGTATGAAGGGAACTTTCCGTTTTAAATGGAGGCAAACTTTCTACTCTCTATTGAACGTTTATTATTTTGATATGTAGGAAAAAAAGGAATTCTTATAAAAAATTCTTCAGGTCAAACCGTCGTAACATTTCATGATGAGAGAAGTTCTCGAAATTATTTTCACCGTTCGACCTTAAGTCCTTTTTTTCTCTGTCTGCTTTCCGGTTTGAGAAACAAATATAAAAGCTGTGCTGAGTTGAGTTTTTATTTTTCGTGCATTTCTTTGCTTTTAACTTTTCGCAAAGGTAAGCGCATGTACCTGATGAGATGCAAGCCACTGCGGCTAATTTATGTTCTAGCTAGCTGCGAACTATTTACCTCCCGTTGCAGTTTCCAAAGGGTAATAAACTATGACGGCAATCCAGCCATGAAGTCACGCCGCAATTCCCGAAGATCGTGCTCGAACTCACCACATTGGCTATGCAAAAAGTTCTCAAGTTAAACCAACTAAGTGCACGGGATTTGGTTTTTTTTCGAAATAGAAACAAAAAAACACAAACAGACTTTCGCTTTGCTTTAATACGAATAATTTCCATTTGGCGTATCGCTTATAATTACATTTTAAGTAAATAAGTTGGGCAATTATTGCTATTGTTGTTAATTTTTTAATATTTGATTTGATTGAGCCACAATTCAGTTCAGAAAATTTTGTAAACAAAAAAGAGTGGAATAATAATGAGCAATTGGCCAATAACTTGGCTGCACTACATTTATTTGATTTTGCAAACACACAGTTAGTAATATTGTAGAATACAGTAGAAGAGGAAATCCATGGAAACCTGGTTTGGAGTGAGCGCGTTCTCTGTGCACTGTGGGCTCTAATTGGCAAACAAAAAAAGAAATAAACAAATGATTTGGAATTGTTCTTTTTGTTGTTGAAGTTTTTGCCCGTGCCGTTTCAATTTAATGCGCTAAATGATCGGACAATAGCGCTGCAAAATAAACAGGTTGCCAGGTTTTTCGAAATGAAATTATTAATTTTAATTCTTCCATTCGCATTGCAATGCGAAAATTAGCAATACTTTTGTATGTTTATTTGTGTTATTACTTTGTTTTTTTTTTAGGAATGGAAATTCTATTCACTCTCTGTTTATGCATAGTTTGTGGGGCATTTGTGTTAACATTGACACCTTTTCAAAGGCCGATGGAGTCATCCGAAATAATTGTTTGTTAAAATTCCAAAAATGCAAACTGGGAGGGTTGTTATATTAACAGTACTCATAAGGGTCGGTGGCTCCCTCAGTTGAGAAACTAAAACAAATTGTATGGGTGAATATGGATAAATTAGCCTGAAGTGAGTTTGAAGGGAAAGTTTTCGAACAAAAAATCCCATTGTAGAGTACATCAGTTATTACGGTATGGCCTAGCAAAGCAACATTCAGCATTTCGAAAATAGAATTTGAAAAACAAACAAAAATTGCAAATTGGTTGTGAAGCAAGGAACTGTGGGCTCTAAACTACTTCATTTAGAAAACAAAATGGTTAGATAAAAAACTGTCAGCCCTGCTAGCCCTCTCGCTACTGATGCACCTGAAGCAAGATAACAAATAATTAACGAACGCGGTGTAAATGCCACCTACAACAACTATTTTCCAGATAAATACTTTATGGAATTTCGATTTTTTGTACAAAAAATCGATTATGTATTTTGTAGAAAATTTTTCAGAAACAAAACAGAAATAATTTTTTTTCTTATGGATCAATGAATACAGCGAATAATTACTGCGAATATTTAATTGCTTGGTGGTATACTTAAAATGCAGGTACCATCAATGGAACTAAAAAACATTTACTCCGACTGCATACTACTACTGAAGTAGCACAAAAATATAAATTTTTTTCATCAAAAAGCTTTTTTAACAGTTTACGGTTGATAGTTTACGACTGATACATTAACGCACAGGTCAAACCGCTAAACCTAGAAGACTGACATTCATTTTAATTTTAAATTCTACACTTTTTTTCGCACAGTGTTATTGATTATATTGAGAAATACTGATTGGAAATGATGTTGAGAATGGAAATGGAACGAAATGGAAATGGACTGAACAAAATAGAAATGGAACAAACTGGAATTGGAACGAAATCGCTTTTCTATTTACGAAATAGTTGTATTATCTTTACTTATATAAAACTCTTCGTGAGTAGGTTTGTTGGTATGTATGTATCTTATGTAAATCGGGTCCTATTCAAGGGATATCGCTGAAATTTTGGATTTGTTGCTGGATGGTTAATGGGCAAAAGTTTGACTATGAAAATTTGCGGTACACCAAAGTCTGACGCACCTATATTTTGAAAGGGCTATAACTCAGGCCTCATTCAAGGGATATCGGTGATATTTTAGGTTTGGTGTTGGGGAATGAATGGGCAGAGGAATGACTGAGCAAATCCATTTTAATTTCAATTAAATAATACATAGTATAACATTTTACTTTAACGCTGTGGGTATAAGCAAAAATTTCAAATACAGAAATTAAAAAAAATAAATCTAATAAAATTTTTTGCATTTCGATAGTAGTAAAATGGCATAACCATTGGGGAATTTGATTTCGAAATTGCATAAATTAAAATGTTTTAACCATTTGCGTACAATTATTTGTTATCACAAAAAGTGTCAGTGGAAAGTACTTGTGCTTTAAATTCAATTTAAATTCATAGTCGAAACCTTTTATTTATTGGAAAAAAAACTCTCTCACTCGGATCTAAAATAATAAACGAAAAAGATTGATGAAATCATCTTTAATTAAAGATTGACTTGATTGTTACAACAATTCATGGACATGCATTAAACGAACGTTTCAATTAACTAGAATTGCATTTTTTTTCGTTGTTGTTTGAAAAAATACAAGCAGAGTTGAGCCAGTGAGTATGCCGGTGAACGTCATCAGTGTAAAACTAGCCAAATATACAAACTTTTCATTTTTTGAAATAACCTTTTGAATTTTGAATTACATTTTTAATCTGCTCTTGATTGGCTCATTCATGATGATAAAATATGTATACGAATTTTATATAAATATTTTTCTACTTTATTTATTTTCAAGCATCCAATGCTTGGAGGCCGCTCAAAGGCAACAGAAAAGTTTATTTAGTTGATAAGGTAATTTCAGTTTTTAAACGCTCGCAGCTAAAGTAACAACGTCGTTGAAGCCTCTGGTTCTATGCGCACTCAAAACAGTTGGGTTACCTTTTGATGCACATTTGGATCCTAAACTTTGTAAACTGCTGTTTTCGGAATGACTTTTGAAGGCTCTTGGAATATTTACAAATCTGCAGTTGATGGTCAAAAAACATTTGCATTTATTCCTGGAAAAAAATATATGTAACTGAGTGAAATATTTTAGCTTATGAATGTTTGAGGTTTAGCTTTCTAATCCGTTAAGCTTTAAATTAACTCATACATCAGGACAAGCACTCACACACAGAGAAAAGCGGAAACAGAATTTATGCTGCAACGAAACGAGCAAAAGGATATAATGCACCAAATCACCTTTTCAGCCGCATACGAGAGAATGTGTGTCAGAGACAAACCAGCACAAGCGCAAGTACAACAGCAAAAACAAAAACAAAACTAAAATGAACAATGCAAGGCAGAGGCATCAGGCAAACAGACAGCCTGTCGGCGCATTTCGCCTGCCAATCTTATTTTCATTATTTTTAGTGGGCAAGGAAATGTGCTCGGCTGCATTTTGATAAATACGCGGCGTGACTTGGCGCGGCGACTACAACTACGACGATGATGACGACGACGACGACGACGACAGCGTTGGGAGCAAATGAGGCGACAGCAAATGCACGCGCGAGCTCGAAAGAAATTAAAATTTTGCATGTGGACATATTAAAATACCACCACAAATACAAACATGCTCACAAAACACAAACACATTCTACCACTAACAAGCACACACACACACATACACACACACACACACACACACATCTCGGTGGCGTGACTCACATATAAACAAAAACAACAAAAAATGTCAGAACAGATGAGATACGCTTGGTAAACGCTGCACTGTCAGGCTAATGTGACACTTTGGTGAACAAAATCTAATTTGAAAAAGATATTTTCCTTAAACACATTACACTGTTCGGCAAATGGAAACTTTTGGAATAGTTCGGGGATTACATTTATTTCGAAAATATTTCTATCAGATCTACATTAGCCTTTAAGGCACTATCCTCCCACTATCAGCCCATAATTATTTTGATTGTCCAACATTGTAATCATGCACTGCAAGCCCCAGCATTTTCCTTATTCAAGCTGCCTGGATAAGACTCTCTCTCCCTCTCTCTCTCTTGCCTAATACTATTATGAAAATCGTTCCTAATCAATCGGTATTTCTTCACAAACTGTTCGCTTCCACTGGTCTCCCCCTTTCTGTGTACACAATTTCTTTTGAAATACTCGCATGGGAAATTGATAGGAAATAGCTGGAAATTGTAAAACTATTGAAAGGAAATTGAATAATAACGTTTCTGTGATCCTTGTTCCATCCCTCAAAATGAGTCAAGATAAATTCTTCAAACTCAAGAACCATTTATAAAATCTTCATTTCCCTTTTCCGTCAAAAAAAAAAAGAAGAAAAATCCAAAAGCAAATGGAATAATTTCATCCACAGTGCGCGCCGACCGTGTTGACGCTCTGGCGCGTATCTCTAAGGCTGCAATTATTATATCCGACACAGCAAAAGAAAAATAGAATATAAAATGAAAATGCAATGAAACGGAAGCGCACACAACGACAAAATGCAGCTTCCTTTTGTTTGGCACAGAATATTTGTATGTGACAAAAGGCAAGTACGTGGTGGAAAATGAGGAAGAAATTGCATGAAAAGTGTTTGGGGGGCGGGGGAAACTAAATTTTGCTTTCCACAAAAAAGAAAAAACAAAAAGATTAAAAAAAAAAACCGAAAAACGCAAATAAAACACGAACTGGACCAAAAAACATTTGTTTAGCACTTAAAAAATGTGGTCTAAAACAAAAAACTTTTCATTTTTATTGCTTTTTTTTTACTGTAGTGGGCTTATGTGCACTGTCCGCTCCCTTTATCGCGTTGGCCGTTTTTGGTTTTTTTTTTATAACCACGCTCCGCCCCTTGCATAATTGCAATTTGCGTAATTGTGGCCGGAGAGAAGAATAGCCAAGTGAGCAAAACAACAAAAAAATTGCCAAATAGAAAAAACCAAAAATTTGTGTGCAAAAAAGTTAAAAGATTTATTTACAAACATGCGTGCAGCAGCAGTAAGTTTCTTTGTCATTGTTGTTGTAAAACATTTAAATGCTGCATTTTAGTGATTGTTGTCATTGTTGTTGGCTGTTGTCAGCCGTGGCCTGGCTTACTACCGAGGGACACAATCACAATGTGGGCATTTTGGTTTTGTAATTGGGATTATCAATCGAGTGTGATTTCAGAAGCAAATGTTCCGGTAGTTGAGGTTTTGACTTCTCGATACTTCATGGCAAAGTATTTTCACGGCTAAGAGAGTTAATTTTAGAAGATAACGTTGTTAGTCCTGACATTTTGGACATTTGAGGAGAATTCCAAATCAGCCCAGGAGTCAGCTGTGATGCTCACAGCTTACACACTTAATTTTTGAGTTTTGCTGTTCGAACAGCTGCAGTGGAGCGTGAACTGGTCCCCCAAATTCCCAAAATCAATCTTTCTTCATAACGTCTATTAGTCCACCAGCCCAACAGTCGCTGTCAACTCTTCTATGCCATCATTGTTGTCGTTTCTGTTTTTTTTTTTGTTGATGTTGTAAATCGCTTAAAGGTGTCTTCATCGCATGCGTTTTGCATTTTAATTTCGGTTTTGTTCCGTGCACGCTTTTTTGGGGTTCGTTCGTTCGTTCGTTCTTCTTCTTCTTCTTTTTTTGTGTATTTCGTTTTTATTGTAGTTGTAGTGGTTGCTGTTGCTGTTGGGTTTTGTTTTATATAAAAGCGCACTTTTCGCAAAAGTTTATGCAAATTTTTCTGTAAACTTTTTTACTTTCTGTTTTGTTAAAAGTTCTTCTTATTCGTTTCATTCATTCAGGCTTGCCTTCTGTTGTTGTCTTTTTTTCGTTGTTTTTTTTTTGTGATTCCATTCACGTGTTTCGTAATCGAAATGCGGTTGGTTTTGTCTCTCATTTAAATGTTTGCCGTAAATAAATCTCCGTAAATGTGTCCGCCGGTACGTATGCGTAATTTTTAATTAATGTCTGTTGTGGAAAATGTTAAGTATACTCACTGCGAGTGTCAGTTGTGGATGGGTTGTGGGAGGGAAACCTTTTAATAGGCTACGTGTTTGTTTTTCGTGTGCTGTTGAAAGCGTTTTTCAAGATTTATTGATGTTTAATTGGTATTCTATACATTATAGTGGGGAATACAGTCTTATTATTTGTAAAATTTGCTCTAAAGATGTATTATTCTTTAGAATTATGATTATATGCGCTTTGCATAACAAATCAGTTGACCTTTCTACGCGTTGGAAGCATTATTGAGTGAAATAGGAAACGTTTTCGGTTGGGAGGCAGTTGTCATTCAGCACACCTTTTGAGTATTTTACGAAATTTTTAAAATTTTATCGGAATTTTGAAGTTACAGGGTAGTTTGTATTTGAATGATATTCCAAAAACTGTAAGACCAAGGAGCTGTAACTGGGCTGGGAGTGACTTAAATTCACTAAGAAAACAATTGACAGTGAACATTACAGATGCATACGGAAAATATACATACTGCTGCATAGCCATTTCGTGATAGTTTTTTTTGAGAGAAACGTTGTAAACGATTTGATTTGTAGGTCTTGAATTTTCTGAGAAAACAGACAACAGCAAAAATGCTCATGAAATGACTGGATTATTTCCATGTCCACAATAAGGTAGTTACGATATTGATTGAGACAAAATACGATATGTATAGGATTTATAAGGAAGATTGTTTCTTGTTGTAGTCCCTTTTCCCCAAATTAGTCATTTTGGAAAAATTTTAAATTAATTGAAGTCCGAATTTGTTATGCTCTTAGGAGTACTTTGTGCTGGGTGTAGCTGACTGCACCGTGAGTGATAAGTGGGAAGATCTAAAAAAAAGTAGTATGTAAAGGGAGGTCCAAATAATGGTGCTTCCAAGCCACAAAACGTAACTATGTCGAGAAACAGTCATCGGCATCACTGCAAAGGCTTAACTATGGTACGACTTACTTTGGCTAGAAGAAAATGTTGCATGGGAAGTTGTGTAATGCATAGGAACTTTCTGTTTAAGTCCTTTCACCTGCGGAAGGGTATTTGGTTCGATTTAATGCGGTATACTTAGTCTTGTTCCATCACAACACAAAAGGTTTGCTTCCTTCTCAACAACTCTTCGCTTCAGTTGGTCAATAACTATTCTTGCCGGAGACAACGGATTGCAGTCGCTCTTCCTCTACTTACTCTGATGCTAATCCTTACCTATTCTATCATTGGAAATGTTTGCAATGAAACTGTTTCAACCTCAAAATGGCCTAACTGATTGGAAAATTTGCATTAGGTTTTTGTATATTTTCATTGAATACAATTTACTGTTTCATAACATTTCTACATTTTCTAAAATAGTCTTGTGCAGGGCAGTGTTAGAGACCCAAGCGGACAGACACCGCAAAACACTAAAGAAGGACTTAACTTGGGATTCCACGTATAGTACTTCTTCGTTCGAAATGCGATTTGGCCAGAAGATTTGATGCAACAAATTGGAATTAAAATCAAAAATTTTTAAGATTTTTTTCCCCCACATGATTGTGGTTTCAATGTTTGTTTCGGCACTGATATTTTATACCTTAAACGTTCTCTACAAATGCCTCATAACTAAATAGATCCGAACTATGTATGACACCCTGCATAACAACTTCTACATAATGTTCACAGCTAGTAAAATGGCTCTGTTGGATGGTCTAAGCTGTGAGCTTAACAGTAATGCCAGTGGCTTGTATGCCATTCTTAACACATACACAAGAACACACACATTTACACACACATACACACGTACATATTCAACCCTAACTAACCCATCACGATGCCACTCGTGGGTATGTACCCATACCAATTAGAGCCACTTACACACAACCACTTACAACAAGGCCACCAACGAAACATTCCCTTAACAGCCCTAACCTTGACTTATAAATCGACGCAAATGAAATGCAAAAATGCTCAGATGCAAATTAATAACAATAATGATAAATACCACAGCGAATGTGGGTCGTCTCTAGAACGCAAAAGCGACAGAACAGCATCAGCACTGCAGAGTTGCAAAAAGATGGAAAAAAATCAAATGTTAGAATGAAAAAAAAAACCAAAGAAATTAAAATGCAAACAGCAAAAAAATGCAATTATTGCGACGATACCGATGAGATAAGTAGGTAGTAGTAGTAGTAATAGAAGCAACCGTAACAACAACAATGCCAGCCGCTCATTGCAGGTGAAGCGCACAATTGAGTGAGTGGAAAAATGAAGGAAAAACTGAGGTGCAAGTACTTTGAGAAATATTTATTCATTATTAAAATACAATTATTTTTAAAGTATTTGTTTTTTGTTTTAATTGAACGATGAAGTAACGAACAAATAGAATCACATAACAGTACAAGGTCAAGTGCACACTTCTCTCACACAGTTAAAGTGAGACTTTTGTCTCAGCCACAACGATCAATTGTTGCTGTGAAGTTGCTACAATTTCAACGAACAATTGTATTTTCACCACAAGACTTTGACTTTTGATTGAAGTAGAGTGCACTGAAAGAATTACTGTCTCAACGTTTTGCAAATTAAATAAATTTTTTAAATTAAAAAAAATAACAACAAAAAAAAACGTTTCAAGGATTAATGCGGTCTCTACGAAAAGTAACACAAAGGCAGGGAATTACATGTGGTGACTTTGTGTGAATCGGTGTGTGCGTGTTTGTGTGTGCCACGCATACATAATTAATTTAGCAAATCGTTAATTCTTTCTTTGTGCTTTTTTGTGGCTGTGGTGGGGGGGGGTTGGGAGTGGGGTGAGTTAGTTGGGCGTTGCTCGTTTAAGGCCACAATTAAGCTGAAATTAAATAAAAGGCGCACGGAGGAGCAGAAATAGCAACAGCGTAGACTTGCTTGCAGCTTACCGCATTCCACAACACACTCTCTACCTTCTTGCACACACACACACACAAACACCCAACTGATGGTAAACTCTTTAAATGCTGGTTTTCTTTTGATTTCCCTTTTTTTTCTTTAATGTGTGCTTTCGTTTCGTTTTTTTTCGTCAGAAGGTACTATTTTTTTCTTCTCGGGTTTAATTCATTAGACCACAATCCTATTAAATCTGGAGGCAGCCTTTGTAAATCCGCTCTTACTCTGCTTTACTGTCATGTCATCGTCGTCGAAGTCGTCGTGCAATGCCGTTTCCGTTTCCGTTTGAGTCTCATTTTCAGTTTCAGTTTCACTCAGCACTGGACAGTGGCTAGTATTATGTTCGAGGCTGGTCTGATACTACTACTACACACACACACACACACAAACACAAACACACATACACACTCAAGAAAAAATATTCATCATGTTAATGCCACCGGATGGGTGTGGGAACGGGGGCCCACAGATCTCATATGTCTCCCACATTTATGCCAACCATTGTCTTCCTTTCACTTCCATAACATTCTATTGTAGTTCAAGGAACATTTACTATCATTGTTTTGATTTTGTTTTTTTTTTTTTGGCTATCATGTTTCTAATTTCAACTGCAATGTGATTCCAAAGTAAAACATCCTCCTCTAACTGAGTTGCCTTCATTCTGATTTTATTCTCAGGCCAACTGCATGTGCTTGGTGATATGGAATCTGGAAGTTTTGGTAATTGAACATATGTAAGTATCTGGAGAAACGAAAAAATGATTTGCTTCTGTAGGGAAATTAAGGGGATTCTCCATTGAATGCAACTGTTAAAGAATATTTTGTTGAAATTCTGAAAAGCATTTTATTTTACTAATTTTATCTTCCGAAATATTTTCGATCATGTGAAAGTTGAACTCATAAAAGGATTAGACAGTGTAAATAACAACTATTAAAAGCTTAACTCATGTAATCGAAGCTTCTTTTGCATTCTTTCTACAGTGCCAGTACGTACCACTTCATCTCCTGTTCCACATTATATCGATTGTCGCTGGATATTCTTACCATCATCATTCATACGTGGCCATTACAGAACTTGAATGGTACTTGGCCATTACATGGAAGCAAAACATGTCAAGTACCTACTCTTGTTTGTGTCACTAACATCAAGTGAAGTTGTTGGACTCCAAGTGCATATTGATTGTCCTTCCATGTCATTGCTATTATTTGTACAAGAGATTTCATTTATCTCTCTTTTCCATGCCAGTTGTCATTCGCATAATCAGTTCAGTGAGTAGGTACCTGAACAAAACTATTTGTTAAATTAAAAAAAAAAACCTGTACGTTATTGTTAGACTGGCACAAAGGTAATTTGACTTTAATTGCCCGGACGTTTTTGATCAATAAAATTGAATGTTGCCAGGACATAAAATCTGCAAATATGTTTTCCGTTTTCGCTTGCAGTACTAACATTTTTTTTGTTCTTCTTTTTAGCAAACTCTGCCACTGACACTCGTCCTTGTGCGGCATCTTCGTCGCTCTTTGGATCCTCTTTTTTTTTTTCTTATTTTTTTTTGGGGGGCAAATCTTTTGCATTTAAGCCAGCACATTCGTGCGTTTATGCTCGAAGATTAACATCTCTTCATCCAGCGGCAATTAAACATGTACACTCCTCAATTTACCCCCCGGACCGGTTCAGGATAGACCAACGTATGTACAATCAGTGACTTCAGTGAACCTCCCCCTTCGGACCGACACCGAGTGAAATCATTTAATCTCGTCCTTTTTTCGACTGCATCAAGATAAAAAGAAAACTGTTTGTACTCGAGCTACTCTTTTAGCTCTAGTAAAATGCCGAGAGTCGTCGCATACTAAATTCTAAAAGCGTAATGTATCTCGTAGATATTTAATCTAATAAAAGGTTTCTTGCGCTCGCTCGCTACCATCTCTGCGACGGAGTGAGGATGGTGAGCGGGCGGGCGTACGTTTCGAAATGTCAAATGTCGCTTGTGGGGCGGTGTAGGCAAGTGAAGTAGATGGCTAAAGGGGGGACACAAACAGAAAAGGGGGTCGTGCTAATATATTTATTGGTGTGTACACTTCCAAGCAATTCGAAATAAAAGGGGTAAACGTAAACGCTGCCAGGTTAACTGCGCCTGGTTCCAAATGCAGTTCAGCTTTTTGGCAATTAAAGGCAGTATATCCTCTTTTTTTTTTTGTTTGCGAAATTAACCAGTGTCAACTTAATGGCCCCATAAAGGTTGGAGGTGAGGTCGGAGGAGTGGTTGCTGGCCCTGTGGCAGAGTTGGATGGTAAAAAATTTAAATCAATTTGAACATTTTGCCGAGTGACTACCTACATTGCCATGCAAAGTAAGTAGTTTCGTAAGTGTATTAGTTTGTATGAATGTGTTGTGCTGTTGGTTTGTCTGTGCTGTATTTACGACCAGTTATGTGAGCTATTCGGATTGCTAGCTCTTTGCAGAATGAAATTAAATTCCGAAATTCGTTTAACCAATTCCTGAGATTAAGGTATTCCGAACACAACATTAACTCAAAGAGGAGATAGAATGCAAAAAGCTATTCCCATAATTTTGGCGAATGATGATCGAAATAGCATGGCTTTAGACTCGAATGGGGATCGACTTAAGGTTGAATACTTTCACTTAAGACTGAGAATTAGTCGAATTAGTCCAATTAGGCCCAACCATTCAAATTAGATGTGAAATTGCTTAATGAGCTAATGTAAAATTTAAGAAAATTGACTTACTGCAAAAAGGTACAGTCAGACTAGGAAACTAGTGATAAATAAACTCAGATATTCTCAACTTACCTTAGCACTTTTCATGTGGAACAAATTAAAGGGAATGTGATAGATGTATTTGCCCTATGCTAATCGAAGAAATCTAGAGAAATGACAACAATTTACTAAAAAACTAGTGTTATCTTTGTCGCTCCTCGTTTGTCTAAAATGATCTGCCTTTCCTTCTACACTCAGAAAAAACTACTATTAAATTTGGTCAATAGGAAATTTGTATTTAATCAGTTTTTCCTATTAATTCAATGGTAAGGGCATCCTATTGACCAGATTTTATAGTATTTAATAGGAGATTTTTTTCTGAGTGTACAGCAGAATCCAAACGGTTTTGCACTTGACTTCGTATTACATAATATGAAGGAAAGTTTCACTTCTATACGAAAATCATTTAGAATCGATCATGTAGGTAAGAGTGGCGGAGAATAGTCTCACACAGACAAATTAACAATTTTCGCATTCAACGACTATCGGGTGATAATGATCAAATTAAAATTAACTGAGTCAAAGCTTCGTACATTTATATTTTATTTAAATTTTCGATGATTTTTCAAATCAAAGTCAAATAAATCAATATCTCTCAACAACTCATAAGAGACTAGGGAGAGTAAGGAGGATACTGAAATGTCATGTCTACATGGGGATGGTTTTAGCTGTTTTAAAAATTATGCACTCAACATTATTTATACTAAAATGATGCATTTAAGGTTGGAAATCGCTCGGAAACTGTGCAGATGTGTAGTCAAAACGTATGAATTTTGATAGTTCTTTTAAGCAATTGTGCGTTTTGTGTATTTTTTCGACTTAAAATGAATCGCCTTACTGTGACTTATTCGGCCCAGCCTTGCCCCAAAAGAAAGCATAGCAGCTATAGAAAAGTTATTTATTTAAATCCTCAGTATATCAGCAGTACTTCTACATTCAAGTTCCTTCTGGGTGGCTGGGCTTCGGCCATTTAGTGTCATCTTTTGAAAATTACTGTCGTTTTTTTATATGAAGTTTGGCAAGTATACTTAAGAGCTGTAACTCAAGCTTTTATAGTGAAAAGTTAGTAGGAATTATTTGCATATATTTTAATTTCCTCAATAATTTTTTTGGAACGCCTCTTGCAGTCTTCAAATTACTAATTTACATTTGTTGTTAATCGAATTATAATGCCCCAAAAAAAAAAATAACGGTCAAACGAAAGTACATACCACAATAGAGTGTGACAGCTTCCTGGTGTTTTCGAAATGATGTAATGACATTTAGTAAAATGCAAGTGAATATTTAATGGAAAATTCCCCAACAAAATAGGATTCCCTTGGGTAATTTAATATATTATCGAATGCGAAATACAATACAGTGTTCTGTATGCAAGGGTATGCATTTTATTAGAATGTGAATTCATTTAAAAAAATAAAATATAATATGTAAATTGTGTGATCAAAAAAACCGAAAAAATAATTTCGTATTTAATTACAAGCACAAATAATAATAATCAAAATAAATATAATCACACAAAAAAAAAAAAAAAATAAACCATAATTGCAAACACGAAAAAAAACTCATCATCGAAATAATTGATTATTAGCTTGTGTCTAACAAATGGCAACCAAAAGCAAAAAAAACAAAAACAAAATATACAAAACCACAAAAACATTAGCAAACCAATAAAAAAAAAAAAAACCGCCAAGCATTTGTGAGCAATTAGCCTGCGGCAGAAACCCGTATTAATAGCAAGCGACTGTAATCGAAACGAGACTCGTGATGAAGATGTTCCAAGGGGCAACCTAATACATTTACAACAACAGCAACAAGGCAACAAACAAAATCGAAGCGCATTTAAAACTAGTTTGTATGAATATTGGAAAAAAAAAAGCAACCAAATACACAAAAACAAAAAGGGAAGATGCAAAATGTACAAAAACCAAACAAAAATCAATAAGAATTTAATAATAATATGGAATGGAGTGAACTGAACTGAAGCTGAAATTAAATCGGCTCAAAATGTGCGCATTTATCGTATTCAAGACACTTGGCCGCAGCTATCTACACTTTATGGTGTGGTGCGGTATTGTATATGTGTGTGTGTCTGCTTGGAGCTTTTCTTATTGTTGCAGTTGTTGTATTTGTGGTTGTTCTGCGGCTGACAATGAGTGTGAACAAAGTGGAAATACAAAAAAAAAAATCTGTTTTTTTTGTTTTGTATTTTTTGGATTTTTATTTTTTTAAATAAATGTAATAATAAAAGACCAAGATTTATGCTGAAAATGACCCGCTCGAATTTTCGTTTTGCCTTGTTGTTTGCGGTTCTTGATTTATTCATACCCTACACGGAAGGTTGCTGTAAGTGTGTGTGTGTTGTGTTGTTTTTTTTTTAAAGTAGCAAAGAAGTTTTCCAACTCAAAACAGAGGAGTGGGAGAATTATGGTCCTATAAATAAGGCAAAGAAAAAGGTACAACTCGAAGGATATTTCAATTTGATATTCGATTTGATAATTTTTGGTGAAGGGCAAATATTTGGAACAGTAAAGAAGCCTTCAAAGTTTACAAAATTAACCGATTTCTATTCGCCTGATGCGTTCTCATAATATTTAAGGGGGGGGGGGGGGGGGGCTGTGGTGTTTTTTTTGTTCGGATACGTTTAGCTTTTCATAAATTGGTAGTCATCGTGCTCTACCCAACAAGATACCGCTGAAACAAGGCATTAACTAAAGTATTCTTAAATTATATTTGCCACACCCATAATTTGCCCACAATTTGTGATAACGCATAGAGCTCATGCTGTGGCCAATCAAAGTGCAGATGCATGCGACCGGTTGTAGGGCACTTCCACTGCGACGAGAACCACTCAAATCAGCTTAATAATTTGTTCCATTATTTGGTTATGTGCCGCAGCAGCTTAGCACAGAGCGCGCTCAGCTGTTTGTTGTTTACCTTTTGTTGTTGTTGGTTTGGTTGAATATTTATAATTTTTTTTGCTGCTGCTGCTGCTGTTACCGCTGCTGTCTGTAATCGTGATTGTATCTCAGCAGTTACCTGTTATGCGGTTTCAGCAATTTTTCCATTTATTTTTTGTTTGCATTTTTTTTGTGTGTATTTGATTTTAGTTTTTAGTCTTTTTTTTTTTTTAATAAAAACTAGAAAATTCCCCTTTGGCAAAGCAAACATTTTGCTGGCAGAGAGTAGCTTCGGACACCAGCCACTGTGACGCTTTTTTTTTTGCGCAGGCGTCCGTCCCATTTAACAGCTGTGAGATTGTGGTGAGTTAGTTGGTGACTGACTTTGTTGTTATTACTGTTGAGGCTGCCAACGTGGTTGTTGTTGCTTGAATGCGCTTGACCTTGTAACTGAATGCAAACGTTCGCATTTATTCTGGCTCGAAATTGTAGAAAATAAATATTAGATGGATTTTTTTTCTACTTTAATGGTTTTTTTCTTTGTTATGCAAGAATAAAAATCAGAAAATGTTAGGGCGGGGGCGGTGTAGGGGAAGAGATAGTGACGAAAATGACATTGGGTGGACTTTTATGATTGTTGTTTTTTTACATTTTTGTTTCAACTAGGTAATGGTGCTAAAGTGGAGTGACATGGTGACGGTTGAAAACAATGAATTTAATTATATACAAAAGTACTATTGAAGCGACGAATTTAAGAAAAAATTACTAACATTTTGTTGCCACATTATGGTAATTATGTTGTTATTTTTGCATATACAAGTCAATTATGTAAAATTTCACACTTCACCTCGCTTATCTCATACATATTCAAGGAATAGACTTGTCATATTAACTTGGAAATGTTGATAATTTTTATTGAAAATTGGAAAACCACTTTTAATTAAACGTTATTTAACATTTAATATTATTAAATTAAAAACCATTTAAAATTAAAATTGTTCACGCATAAAAAAGCCTATAAAAATGCCCCAATGGGATACAAATAATTACATGAAATACGAATTTTAATCAGTTTTCCTATTAATTCAATGATAAAGCTCCAATAAGGATAATCATAAATCGTCATTAGAACTGTCCAAAAAAAACTCACTATTTTCTCAATAGTAATTATAGGATTTTCTCTGAGTGTTTGATGTTATTACAAATATTTTCTGGCCACTTCCATAAATAAATTTCCAATTCATTCAAATGATTGTTGCTTCGTAGCAATCGAAGTAGAAGCAATTGTAGCAAAAGAATGTAGCTGTCGTTTGTCTTGTCTATGGTTGCAGTAAAGAGTACGGTTCAGGTGTAGCCAGATGAAAATTGACGGAATCGAAAGCAGAGTGAATGGAGTCATGGAGTTGTTCTTAGTACAACTTTTTCTAGACGTTTTATTTAAATTTACTTGTTAATGCGTAGATTTCTCTAGTATACTCGATTCCCTTCAAAGTCTATTTAAGCGGTTATTGCTTTTGGTCACAGAATTGCTCACAATAAACAATCACCCAAATTGATAAATGAAAAATCAGCCAAATTATGTAACATTAAAGTAAAAATACTTAAGGACCAATTACTCAGGTCGTAAACGCAGCGCTGAAGCTACCTTACCCGAACTCCATAAACGTAGAAACCTGCGGAGATTTGATATTTTAGGCAAAATCGTGTCAGCTGTTTTCTTTAATATAAAATGAAAAATTGTCGAGATTAAACTATTCTGCATAATTAATTGGTTCAAATATAGAAATGTACGGCAGCACTGTTCATAAATAAGCAAAACTAACTCAAACAGAAGAAACAGCTGACTTCTGCGATACGTTAAGTTTGCAGGCAGTCGAGTAATCGATGAAAATTTACGTTTACGTAAATACGTTTACGTCTGAACTAACTCAACCCTAAATGCTCAAAACTTTTATATTTTGGGCGACCATTTTTCAAAGATTATAAAAAATTAGCAAATATTTATTTTTTTCAACTTTTTTCTTTTTGGTGATTACAACTGTTTTTATATCTATACCTTAAAGCACAACCATCCTATGTCCGTTTTCATGAAAATTGAGTTTTTGACATTTTTGGATTCCTGAGAAGAAGCTGCATCAGAAAGGCCATAGTGGTTTGTGGGAATCGTAATTGAAAAATGAGTAAATAAAAATAAATTTCCATACAAAACATACTAATTTGAACACTTGTTTTTCATTTTCTAGAGTTTTGAAAATATGGACATAGGATGGTTGTGCTTTAAGGTATCGATATTAACACTTAGTAGCGAATATTTGAAAACTAATTTTTACACATATTTAAAAAAAAGCATATTATCGATACCTTAGAGCCCAACCTTCAAAACTCTAGAAAATGAAAAACAAGTTTTAAATTTGGTATGTTTTGTATGGAAATTGATTTTTTTTCCGCATTTTTCAATTACTTTCATTACGATTCCCACAAACCACTATAGCCTATCTGCTGCAGCTTCTTCTCAGGAATCCAAAAATGGCAAAAACTCGATTTTCATGAAAACGGACATAGGATGGTTGTGCTTTAAGGTATCGTTATATACTATCCTAACCATTTCAATGCTCTGTAGCTGCAAATGTATCAATTTCCTATTCGACCTAATTTGCTATGTCGTCCATATTGACGCGATGGTAAAATACAGAACGTTGCAAAGATAAAAGAGAACCGAAATGATAAAACTGGCGATAATGTGATAATGTGATGAAAAGTTAGTACCAAAAATAGGAATTGTATAGTTCACAACACTGCCAAGTGATAATTTAATGCATTTTCATTTTATTTACCAAATTCTTTTTGATTTTCTTTCATTGGAATCAAAGCATATTAATCAAAGTAGGAGTGACGTTTCATATATTTTTGAGTAAATGTTCTATCCTGTTAAAAAATGTAAACAACACAGTTTAAATCTTATCCGGTCATGTTGTACATTTGCATCACACAAACGAAATTATGTAAACATTCCATTTCTTATTAAATTCTTATTTTTTTAGCTTCTTCGATCGGCTCATCCATAGTTTTTTCGATCGGCTGCACATGTGGCAAAGGGAATGCTCTAGGTTGCAGTCGTGACATATTCGATGCGTGTGGTTTTAGTGGATCGTGTATGAAATCACTTTATCACTATACAAATTAGCATTTCCTACACTCGAGCAAATATGCAACACAGAAAACGTATAGCTTTTATATGCTATGCCGAATGCAAATCTGTATATTTTGTTGATGTGGTGCAAAAATATCCAATAAATATTTGCATATGCACTTCTGCACTTCTGCATTTCTGTAAGATCAACTCGTGAATTTCCCTATTATATGAATGGAGAACAAGAGAGAAGTGTCAAAATCACTCCCTACTTTAACTAATATGCTTTGATTTGCATCGAATATTTATATTGAAATTATGTATATTAAAGTATTGTGATGATAGCATCTAATTCATCTGAGACTAATCTCCGTTGTGTTGGAATGCTATGGAAAATAATATAAATTACAAACAAATAAGGTTTTGCTGAGGCTGCCCGTATGCTGTGCCATACATTGTAATTGCACTACCAATGAAAACGTTTGCCATACCAATGAAATAAAGTAAATACATGACCACAAATATTGGCACATCTCATGCTCATTTGCTTTTATTTTCTAAACATTTTATGCTCGACGTCATAAATTTTGATTTTACATTTTGCTTTTGTAGCTTATCAAATTGCCATGCTCTCTAAAACATTCGAGACTCGGGTGGCTATACACATTTTCCCATAAAGTTCAAGAAATTTTTGTTTAACGAAGCGTAAATTTGAAAATTTATAAATTGCCTAACGTTGAGTGCAGGCCCGTAAAAACTTTACTACAAGTTACCAGCAACAGCAAATTCCGCACTTAGCATATGCCCACAAAATCAATTCAAACTATGCCCAATCACCAAAGGAAAAAAATAAAAGAAAATAAAAAAGAAAATAAAAAAGAAAAGAAAAGAAAAAGGAAATAAAATCGAATAAATACTACCAATCGTTACAAAATGTTCGATTTTTGTTCTTCTTCCTTCTGTCGAATGCGCGACAGGAAAGTTTCTCGCTTATTTTCTCGTTTCTATTTTATTTCTGTTTTTTTGCAACCTTACAATATTAAAATTTTGATTTCCTCTCATTGGGTTCAGTATTGCCAGCCGCAAGCAGCAGCCGCACACAATTCACCGGATTGGATTTCTTTACACTTACCCCCCCACATACACTCAATGATTCCCCACCACCGTCAAGCTAAAGCACTCACTGCCTCCTGCGTCTATCCTTCACATCCGTTAAATGTAGTTCAAAGTCGTTCAACATCGCAAATCCGCCGTTGAACTATAAACATTCTTGTTGCAATTTGTATCTTTTTAGCTGTTGCAACAACAATAACAGCACCCACCACAATAACAGCAACAACAACGACAACGACATGGCAACGCCAACGACAACTTCACTGGCTTTCGCGGGGTTTTAAGTTTACGCTTAATCCGATTTGCAACATTTCCACTGAGCTACACTATTCTTTTTATTTCGCTCACTTTCCCGATACGAAAATCCTTAACCGTGGCTTAGTTAATGCTAAGCAGTTATGCTAATGCACAGTCGGCGCAAAATGTTTGCTTCATAGGCAGCGCAGCGCAGCAATAAATTGTCAACGAAATCGTAATACAATTTGTACTTGGGGGTAATTTGTTATGCTCTCTCTTTCTTTCTTTTATTCACTGGTATGGGAATTTTCTTAATTTGATGAACATTTTTCGCTGGGTGGCGCGACGAACGCCTACTTGATTGCCTATATTTGCATTCTGAATTAATTATTTGCACTGCCTTGACTAAAGAGAAAAGAGTAATGGCAAAAGGCAAGTGTGCAAATATAAAGTTAAAGTAAAAAGAAGTACATAAAAAAGTAGTTGGAACAAATTAAAAATTCAATATAAAAATGAAGGAAAAAATGCAGGCAGCAGCCAGCAGCCAGCAGCCCGCCAACCGGCGTAAATGTTGACAAACGTTTATACAGGGTGAATCGTTTAGAGAGAAATGCAGTGATAGGTACAGCGAATTTGTGTGCGAACCTTTGAATTCGCACACCCTGTTAGAGTATATGGCGCAAATGCATGTTGGCTGGCAATGAATATTTAAAATGTTGTTGAAGAATATGCTTCAAAATATTGAAATTGTTGCGCCGACATGATTGCGAACATTATTAAAATCACTAACAAAGAAGTGAAATGCAATTAAAAAAAACAAAAGCAAAATAAATGCTCCACTACATTAATGTGTTGAATGCTCTTTTTGTGTGAGTGCCAATGCACTTGACGTGGCATAATAAATTCAATGCATTACACTAGAGCAAAGCAAGAGCACAAAATAGCATTAACATATCACATGCATCCACTGGTAACAGCAGCAGCAGCAGCAACAGCGACAGCGACATCAGCAACAACAACAACAACGACACTTGATTGCAAACTATTAACGCCATTGAAGATGCAATTTAAATAATTCCCGCATGAATTAAAACGTTTTGCGTCGTGCCAGGAGCGGCTTTAGTGGCAGCAGAAGAAGTAAATAATGGCGAGAGCGAGCGCGGGACCAAGGATAGGAGAACAAAAGCAAGATAAAGATGAAGATGAAGCTAAACTGTCATGAAGGAGATAAACAGCTTTTAGCTTTAAAGATGAAGCGGCATAGATATAAATTACCACACACACACACACACACACAAACACATGCACACATGCACTCCCATACACAATTTGATTCAGACACGCAAATCCCCCGACCCCTCCTAGCCCGCAATGAAGCGGTGGTGCGGCTAGGGGCACTCGAGGCACAAAATTATGCGAACAGCTTCGAGCACCAGTGAAGCAAGGCGAACACGTGTGATGGCTGCAAGTGTATAAGTATATGTGTGTGTCTGTGTGTGTGTAATTACGCCAGCATCGTAATTGGAGTGAGTGAATGTGTGTGTCTGACATTCAGCCAAACATACATACAAGCAAACACGCATACTCACACACACATGCGCACACCAATTTAACTTCTTGACTTGACTCATTATCATAAATAAGTGAGAAGCTGTTGTTGTTTTGCTTATTGTTGCTTTATCCTCGCTCATTATTTAGCATAACACTAACACAATGAAAGCGGCACCACTATACGCGCATAGTGTAACAATCATGTTCTATAGTTCTAGAGTCCAGAGCAAAACGCACACACACCCACAATCACTAACGCACGCACAAAATAATTAAATTTCCAATTATATTTCACAAGTGAAATTGTATTATTGTGGGATTTTTGGTTTTTGTGGGAGGAGCGCTGCTGCTTCTGCTGCCACACTGGGAATGCTGTTAAAATTTTCCATGCATTTATTTTCTTTTCTATTTTTCAATTGTATTACAATTCCTATTTGTATTTACATTAGTAGTTGTTTTATTACAATTGTATGCATTCCTCTGTGTGCGTGTGTGTGTGTGAGTGAGTTCGTGCGGTATGAGTGCTCTTGTGTTGTTGTTACTGTTGTAGTTGATGTTGAATTGCATTTGTGTGCGGTTTTGTCAACAACAACAAAAGTTTGCGAAATACTTTTTGGACAAAATTCATTTATTTTCCATTAATTTGCAGGACTCTTTCCGAGCAGTGACAAGCTGACAGCGTAGTGCAGCTGACAAATTAGCTGATTGTATGAAGTTAAAGTTAATAGTAGGTAAAAAGTTTCATATTACAAATTCGAATTGCGAACATTTGGTGCTAAATTTGCAATTAATTGTATGTGAAAAATTCCAATGATTACCTATTCTAATTGCTGGAATCGGTCCACTTCATTTCAAAGTTCTTTTAACTTAGAAATTTAATTGGGTTTTCATTTGTTTTCCTGAGTGCATTCTGTTATTTTACCTTGGTCAGCATCATATCCTGAGGCTACCCAAAATTTGAATTTAATTTTTTTTATTTCCTTGGAGCAGTAGGTTTTGAAAATAGACGGAATCGGTCGACTGCCACGCCTACCTCCCATAGAAGTGAATATCGTGTTTTTATACCCTACACCTCATGAGGTATGGGTATATTCACTTTGGTCTGATGTTTGTAACACCAAGAAGGAGACGTGTCCGGTATGGAAAAGTATATATATTCTTGATCAGCGTCACCTCCTGAGTTGATTTAGCCCTATGCGTCTGTCCGTCCGCTTTTCTTTTAAACACGATTGCAGGAGCTAGAAGAAAGCTTGGGATCCCAAATTTTGTATTTATCCTTCTTAGGTCCTAGAAGGAGTTGGTATTGAAAATGGGCGGAATCGGTCTACTGCCACGCCTACCTCCCATATAAATGAAAATCGTGTTTTTACCGTAATTTTAAGATTTCATCAAAACAGTATACAATTTTGTATAGTTTTCGGGGTCGCTGATTTCGAATTTGATGTCAGAATTTAAAAATTCAAGATGGCGGATCCAATATGACCCAGTAGGTGTAGGGTATATATAAGTCTTAGTGACTAAGACTTTACTTTATATCTTTACTTATATAAAATTCTTCGTGAGTATGTATGTATGTATGTGGGTTTGTTCCCTTATAACTCTAGAAATACTTCACCGATTTTAATAAAACACATGTCAAAATGTAGGTAATTTCATTGGCCACGACATAGGCTACATTTGATTACATGAACTTTGTGCGTTCGATGGCAAATATTATTCTAAAATGCTATAATTCATGCAGTGTTTAACTATTTTGTTGAAATTTTTTACGCGTTGGATGATAAATGGGCTGCTTCTGAAAATTTGCGGTTTGCCACGCCCTAAAATATTTAAAGCTCTGTAACTCGGGTACTATTCAGAGGGTTGACTATGAAAATGTAAAAAAATTTTATAGCTCTGTAACTAGGGTACTTTTCAAGGGATTAAGTTTCAGTTGCTTAAATAATACATAGTACCTATAACATTTATACACTGACTTGAAAATACAAAATTATTGCGAGCAAAGCTAGTAAATTTAAAAAAATGTAAATTTTTTTAATAACAACATTTAATTTTTTATTACATTAAGTATATATATTTTTAACTATTTTTTTTCTAATTTCGAGATAAGCTTTTTTAAATTCAAAATCAATTTAGTGCAACTTTTTGTTTATTTTGGTTTGTGTGTATGTACAAAATTTCTGAATTTTGAATTTCATTCCAATTTTTCGTTTGAAAAATGACAGCCTATATTTGAAGTTGCACTTTAGCTGCGGACCATCAATTGCTGAACTATTTCACCCGTTGAACACAATAATTCCATGAATGCCTGAAATTGTCATCGCAATATGGCAACCCTATATTTACCCAGAATATTTTGAATTTTTGGTAAGCAATTCATTTTCACTTGGTTTAAATTATGATGATTATGAGAGTGTTTGGCTACAATTTATCAAACTACAAAATGAAAAGTGAAATTCCAGTAAAATATTTTTTTGACAGTTCTAATAGTAAAGCCATTAATTGCTTGAATGTTGAATGTATTTTACTCTTCGGTTTTTTGTTTCATTTGCTTAATTCAAAAATAATTCATTTAATCGTTTTGGATTCACCTTCATGCCAGACATCATAAATCTAAACGTCATTATCAAACATTTTCCGCACACACAACACAAACGAGCACACCCAACTATATTCAAAAACTACAACAAAATTTTCATGTCGACAAGCACTGTGCCGATATCGTTTACAAATTAATTTTGGTCTCGCAATTACCAGTTTTCGAATTTCCAAAAATAAATGAAATTTTAATAGTAAAACTGCCGTAGGCCTCAAGAACTTTTAAAACCACACTCAAGTTTCATATAAATAATTAATCATCCCAACATCTATACGCTGTTTGGTATATTATTTGGTGTGTTTTTTTTCGGTTTTTTTTGTTGGCACCTTTTCAAGGTTGTTTGTCTTTAGAAGCTTCCCCGTCTTGAAGGAGAAGTCTCATGGCGAAGAACCTCTTCTTCAATGCTTTAAGTACATTTGATATTTGCTTTAGTTTGGGTAGAGTTGGTTTATTCGTTCGTTCTTTCGTTTTTTCTTTCCTTTTACTTAGCTTTGCTTTACCTGTTATTGTTGTTGTTTATGTTGATAGTGCTGCCAGCACTACAGCATCAGCAACAACAACAGCACAAGCCAAATAAAAACAAAGAAGTGCCAAACAAGTTGTCGATTGTGGCTGTTGCTGCCGCTACTGGTATTGTTCCTGTTGTTGTTCTTGTTGTTGCCAAAGTTCAGTTGATGCTTGTCTTATTCTGCCTTCGCCGACGGTTGCTTTTGTCGATGTTTTTTTTTTTCACTTTACTTTACTTTGCTTTACTTTTGTGTGTGCGCTCGTTCTTTTTTGCGGTGCCTTTTCTCTCTTTTGCTTTTTTCTACTATGGGTTGTGTTGTTGTTTTTTTTTTAGTTTAGTTTTATTATTATTTTTTGCTTCAAAGAATTCTTTGCCATCGACATCTGCTCGTGTACCTACTGTGTGTGTTTTTTTTTACTTCCGCAATTGTGTTCGCTCTTAAGCTCTTTTCAAATAAAACTTTGCGCTAAAGTTTGTTTATAAATCTGCTTTTGTTGAGATATTCCAAAGTGGGCACAACGGTGCGTATGAGCAACATTTCGTCTTCTTCATTTTGTGTGTGCTTGTGTTGTGTTGTGCTGTTCTTGTACGGTTTTTTTCGTTGTTCCTTCCTTGGAGAATTCAAATTTGCATTTAAGCGCTGCGAATTAGTGGGCTAAAGGGGATTGAGGGCGAGCCGAAGCTAGTTCGCCTTGGGGAGTCACCAAACAAGCGCGCGGTGTGTGTGTTCTGATGTTCAAAAGAGCATTCAACGCATTTTTTAATATATTTTGTTTGTTTATTTATTTTTTTTTTCTATGGACATGCAGGTTTGTACGCTACTCCGGCAAGGCGATAAAGCAGGACAAGATTGACCACAAGAGGGTGCTTGCATGGCCATTGAAATTTTCACAAGGAAAAACATTTTAATTGAAATGCTAGAACAAAGGGTCTGCCTCTAGGTTTTCATTTGCTTTATTGTTGCTCACATAAAAGCCTCTTGCATACAAACAAATTGAACGTTTAAGATTAAGCCTTTATACAATGTCAAAAATGCCTAGGCCTATTCACATTTATATGTTAAACATTTCACACACACACGAAATCTTTTCATGGTGCTGTAGAGAATGCAAACATTCGACCAGACTCTGGACACACAAAATTCCATATTTTTTTACAATTTCAAAATCTGACAACGCAACTGTTAACAAGGGAGGGGTGAGAAAGAATGTAAAGTCCGAGTAATGCCTTTGAGAAAAACACTTGAAAATCCTATTAAATATACAAAAGATCGCTTCTCTCCTCTTAACGGGGTGCCAAGTCGTTGGAATGAAAAATTTCATATTTATTACGTCAAAGTGCCAAGCAGAAGCGCTTTGTTGTGTTGAAATATTGTCTAGGGCAGTGTGAGTGCATGGAAATAAGCATCTCAATGGAAGTATAGTTGGGTAATTTCAAACATGAGAAATAGTGCATTGGCTGATGCGATTTTAGGAGCTCTGTGCAAGGTACAAACATCAAATTCCTAATGAATGAATGGGATCAATGAAATAAAAAGAGACAATGTCAAAATATTAAAATGCAAAAATAAATAAAATAATATTAAAATTATTTCTAAAAAAACAAAAGAAACCACTGGTAAGAGTAAATTCTAAGTAGCCTAATTACTTACAATTTGTGCCTTTTTTTGCGGCGGAGATTTGCTCCATTTGATATATACTTTTGTATGTTTTCATATTCAAATGGCCCTTAAGAGGCTCTTAATTAAAAGTTTTCAAAAAGTCGTACAAAAATAGTGGACATATTTGTGCACTTAAAATTAATTCACTAGTTGTAGTGTCCCATCGAGCCCAGCATTGCATGAGTTGTGTAAAAATAAATGTTCCTTTTTGTTTCGAATGTCTGCTTTTAGTAACTTCCTTTGCTATTAGGTTATGTTTTTGCTTAAAAAACAATTTTAAATTTTCCACCAAAGCTGTTTGCTGGAGTCATTTTTAATATTTGTGATCCGTAGAGTTTGTTGGGCAGTAGTTCGGGAGATGGCTTACCTATTTGTTTAGTTATGTCCACATTAGCTCAGAAGACTCCATGCCAATCATCTTTGGTGTTCAATCGAAACCTCTTATGTCCTATAACATCTTACAGTATCCCGACAGTTTCGGTTCAGTTATACCCATAAATATGTCACATTTTATAACCGGATTACTGTGGTACTAAGAAATCAGAAATCCAGAAAATATGTAACAGGTTTATGTACACGGAGAGAACTGTTGTCAGAAATTGTGTATTTGGATTTAGGTTTGATTGTGAAAATTTACGGACCGCCCACTGTCACGCCCCAACATTTTTCAATCGCTATAACGCCGACCCCATTCAAGGGATGTCGGTTATATTTTGGATTTGGTGTTGGGTAGAGAATGGGCAGTGGTCAACCCCGTCTGCGAGAATCTATTTTTATTTCAGTTACTTGAAGAATACATTCACGTGAAAATACCAAATTATTGCCAGCGAAGCCGTGTTTTCCTTGCGTTCCAAATATATTTGTCATGGCAATTGGTATGTGTGCCAAAAGATTGTGCAGGAAACGACTGATTGGTACAAATTCCAGAGCGCCGCTGTAACGGAATCACACAAATCAATTCGACAAATGAAGCTGTCTGTCCCTGATGTAACTGAGATTACTTGAATATTTTAACAATTTGAAGCTTAAGAACGAAACTGACATTTTGTGGTTGGGGGGTTGTCCATAAACCACGTAACGCATATTTTGTAATTGTTAAATTTTGAACCAATACTTAGTACGAATTTTCGAGCGTAGGTGAAGTATATTTTTATTAATATGAAATGTATCAACATTCCAATCAGTGAAACATAAGCTTGCCTCAGGCACCGACGAACGAATGACGACTATGTAAATGCCTATAAGCGTGAGAAATATTCACTTTGATAAATATGAATACAAGTATTAAGGAGCTGTAAGCGTTCACATTCACGTTACCATTGCATTTTTAACCATAGGTCGTGTAGTAAAATTTCATATTTTGCCATCAAATTAGAAATTAGTGAACCCAAAACCAAGTGTACAACAAAATGAATGTTTCTTAAATTTATTTAATGTTTAAAATATAAGTACCGAATATTGCACTTGCTGTTTTTGCAATTTTCAAATTGTTAGCAACTTTCCAACATGCCATGCGTGGCCACGTCGCCACTGGCCATTTCAACACTTTATCATTTTTGTAGTAACTTTCATAAACCCCATAACTTAAATATGAAAATCTGATAAGAATTTCCACATTTTGTTAAAATGAAAAACTGCTGATACGGCACACTTTTTCACCATACGTATACAGCTCATGCGAACGAGAGCCGCTAACCATAGCAAAGGGTATTTCTATAGACACAGCAAAAAAACAATTAAAAGAGAAAACCAAACGAAAACATTGGACAACAAAAAAAATACTGTGCCACGTAATTTAATCAAATTTGTCACTTTGATGTTGTATTTTTGTTTCGTTGTTGTTGTTGTTGTTTCTGCTGCAAGGTCATTTGGCATTGTTGGTGGTGTCTCCCTCTTGTACTTGTGTTCACATTTTATGAATGGGATTCACACCAGAGTTGCACTTGTGCCTGTATGTTTGTGTATGTATATGTTTGTGTGTGTGTGTGTGTTTTTTTTTGTTTGCGAGAGTCTCTCCACAGTGTCAGCGACAACAATGACAACATCAGCAACAGCAGCAACTTGGCAGAGGAGCTTCGTTGGGCAAATTCAATTTTATACGCATTCACGCTTTTGTATGCTTTTCGGTTGCGCTTTTTCCGCTTTTCCATGAGCACCGCCAAGAGCCAAGAGCCATTACCAACGGCAATGCCAGCCACCAACCAGCAGCAGAAGAAGCAGCAGCAGTATGAGAAATTCTCGAAATGCCTTTGATACCCTACAAGTGCCGTTATCAAGGACCCCAAACACCACTTGGTGTGTTCTAGTGAGTGTGTTTTGGGTGTGTGTGTGTGAGTGTGTGAGTGTGAGTGTGTGAGTGTGTGTGTGTATGAGTGTTTGTACACATGCAAACACATGTCTGCCAGTCTGTGTATGTGGGTTTGTGTGTGAGGACAGACGGAAGTGCTTTTGTTTAACTTGGAAGGGCGAAAAACACAAAGAGCGTGTATTTTGTGAAATATTCTGATAGTTCCATGACGTTTTTTCGCTACAAAATTTGGTATTTTTAGCGTCTTGACGTTTCAAAATCCTTTAACATTTTATTTGATTTCATTTTTTTCTCCTTGCTCTACCACTTGACCGAAATGGAAAATACTTGTCGGCAACGAATCTGCTCCTTTGAACTCTCGCAAGACTTGTCGTAAGTTGATAGTGCTTTTGTGTACAAAATCGTTTTATAGAGATTCCCAAAAAACGTTTGCATAAATTCCTTTAATCAGTGGCATGGATAAATACTCTTACGCAGTGGCGTATGAGTGAGCCACCTTCAAATATATTCACTAAATACCAAATATTATGGAATTTTTCATATGCAAATAACTTGACTTATGCTTTGGCCAACACTCAGTTTGGCTCACGTCGTTTTGGGTAGATTTGTTCGCACCTTGCTTAAGGCTGGCGCAACCAGGTAGAAAATAAATTCATTTGCTGTAAAATGGAAATACACCAAATTTAAGAGGCATTTACTGCTCACCGTACTCCAGGGTTGCCATAACATTCGAACACCATTATTTTCGCTATCAACCCTTTTTCCAGTACAACTGAACTCCCATCAGACTAATTTTTCGCAAATTAAACATTATTAAATGTTTTTGTGTTTTTCGCCACAGTAACTTTTTAACATAAAAACTTCCACACATCGCACACACAATACACAATCACACAATCACATATGTACGTATTCAAGTCTGCGTTCGGTATTTTCCTCTAATTACATGAACATTTTCACCTACTTCAGTTCTGTTGTTGGCAAAATAAATGTGGTAGAAACTTTTTCATGCAGTGAAAAGCCAACCGAGAGCTTCTATTCGGTTTCTTGTTTTTCTTCTTTTTTTTGCGTAATGTTTTGACAGCAGCACAAAAATGTTTACACATAAACATACGAAACCACATTAAATCATAGTTAATAATTTCAACTTGAACTTAGGCTTTAGTCGTTTGAATGTCTAGGCTACAACAGCTACAACAGCAGCCAACGCAAGAAAAGCCATGCAGAAAAAACAAAACAAAAAAAAAAACACATGAAAGACACCTCATTTGGCAAAGCAACAGCAACAGCAGCAGCAACGCCAACACCAACAGCAACCTGCAACAACAAATGAATACCCCCGAAGCACAAAATGAACGTCTCACATTTATTTTGTGCTCACATTTATCTCATTTCTGATATTTTTCCACATTTTCCACAATAATTTCAATGTTAGACAGCAGCAGTAGCGGCAGTACGTAGCAACCGTAGCAGCGACAATAACATTGATTTCGCATTTAACCTCTTTATACTCGCTTACCCCCCACTGGCCGTTTGGAGGGGGGAACTGTCAGTGTGTCATAGACACATACAGCAGCAGTGGCAAACAAGCCAAAAGCAAAGTCGCACACGCACACACACACACACACACACACACACATCTATTCACATAAATGAATGAACGTCTGAACGACAAAACAACCGCGTCGTGACAGGCTCCCCTCAAAGTACGCAGCTCGCTGCACGCTTCTCACGTCACACAATGCGCTCAAAGGTATGCTCTACCAGAAGCTCAAGCTCAAGTTGAAGCTTGAAGCTGAAATAACCGCAGCACACTAGCGTTGCCGCGCACCGACAGCGGCACACATTCAGAGGTGCTAATGAGCTTTTGAAGGGGCCCTTTTTTTCGTTGTGCTCGTTGTACGTTTTGCTTGGCTCTGTTTTGCGTATGCGAATATGCCAGTGCGTCAGTCAGTCAGTTAGTTTTGGGTTTTGACGCGATGCTCGTGTGATTTTGCTTGTGTTCTGTAAGTTCTGGATTTTATATTAATTAAAATTTCGCATGTCAACTATTTAACGAAGGTGGTGGGCGGCGGCGGCGGCGCCGTGCGACAGCGCGTATTTGCATGCTATTGTGGGCTTATTTAAGTGAAAATTTTAGAAATGTTCTAAATTTCGCGGAAATTCTGCACTAGTTTACACGTTTGTTCGATGATGCACTTTTTTTTCATTTCTAATTTACTATAACCGCGCATTGAGCGAAATTTCCTGCGTCCTTTAGGAATTTTAACGAAGCGTACAGTGCAGTGCAAATGAAATTTAGTGAAAATTTAATATTGAACATATACATGAATTAATGATATAGTAAATATACAAACAAGCAACAAAATAGTAAAATGCCATTGGACCGTTTTGCTATACATGTTCAGTGCAATAATTTTAATATAAATATTTAACAAGATTGTTTAAATTAAAATAATTGCAAAATTCGTTCGATTGAATTGAGTTTGTCACTATACTGACATCATTATCGGCCGTAAATTTACCCTGTTGCGGTTCATCAATTTGTGTTTGTTAATTAACAAATGCACCAAAACGACAGTAAAACACCTAAGGTCTCTTTCAAGTAAGGGCTCAAGGAAAAAATTGATTATTCTGTGTGTGAAATGGTATTGGTCAAAGCATTTTCACCACTAGTTTTTAACTCGAAAAAGCGAAATAAAAACAAAATGAAATGCGAAAAAAAACACAACATATTTAGCATAATTCGTAAACAACTTCTCCACTAACATTCACGGAGTGTACATGGAATAATGAAATATTTTTCGGTTCAAATTAGTTCTTTCTGGCAAAAAGTCAAAACAATGAAAACAGCATTCGCGAGAGTGAACAATTGTATGGCTTTGCGATTCCCTCACAGATTGCCTGAATTGAAATGTTATTTGGCTGCAGAGTATTGTGTTTTGGCCAAGTTTACACGTCTGCCAAATGAGCATTCAACATGTTTTAAATTATTTGGCGTTGAATGGTAATACAGAAATCCTCACAATTATTTTGTGCTCCCCAAAAATAGACTTGCATTTGCTTGTGAAATTTTGCCATAATTAGGTGTGGATTTTACAATTATGTAAATTTGTCTGAGAATCGATTTAGAATATAGAAAATATACAAGGGCTATTCACTCTTTGGAAGATTTAATTGTGGAGTAGTGTAGATAAGTACAATTGACCGATTTTTTTGGATTTTTTACAATACAAAATCCTTTTAGGACCTACAAAATATAAATCCAATGTTTGGACCTCCTGGCTTACTTCTATTGAGTAAAATTGTTCAAAAAAGGACATAGATTTGGTTTGGCAGAAGATGCTTAGCGAGAAATGGAAGAAACCCGATCAAATGAAGAGGTTTTTTGAAAAATTTTCTTAAAAGCAATATTTTAGGAAATCGCTGAAAGACTTTTTTTCTGAGGATGTCATCGTAATTATATAAGTTCAACTGTCAAAACTGATGAGCTTTTGCGAATGTTGTTCAGTGTAGTATTTATATAACGTACTCAATATATAATTATATAATACGTACTCAAATTAATAAAAGATTTTATTTCCCAACACCAGCAAGTGATTTAATTTTAGATGTAACCTTTTAACTTTCAGAAGATTTTATCGGGAATAATGTTCAGGCTGCTGGTGGTACTAACAACATCAACATGCTTATTTTCCACTGTTAACTCGGGTGTGCCAATTGGTAAGATTGCGAAATATATGAAATGCATTTTGATAATAATTCCACACAACCTTCGCGAAAAGGAACTGGCGGACCTTCTTTGATCTACGAGGGCAAAGATGCCCTACTCACATGTGTGGTGTCCGAGAATCGCGCCAACAATACGGTCATATGGAAGAAATCGAATGAAATTCTGACAGCCGGCATGGTGCGGGTGACGAGAGATCAACGCGTGAGCATACTGCATGATGACAGTGAGTTTTATTGAAATGAATGGACTTAGCTTATCCTCTGAACACTGTGATTCATTTTCGTCAGATCCCAAAAAGCCTCTAGTGTCGGGTGGCGAGGTGTGGGTGCTGCTCATAAAGAAACTCAAACCCAACGATTCGGGCAGTTACATATGCGAACTAAATTCGGAGCCGGTATTGCGTAGCATACACATATTAACAGGTGAGTTGTGGTTGTTGTTGTTGTTTTTTTTTTTGTTGAAGAATATTTTTTGTTTTGTTGTTTGGTGAGCAGTTAAGCAGATGCCGTCAACGGATCCCAACAGCAATGTGTCCACCACCACCGAGGCGAGTGATGTCTTTCTGATACCACCGCCATTGGACGGCACTGACAATCGCTCGTATTGGCGTCCGAGCGTAGCGCCACAAATCACGCACGACTTCACGGAATGCTGTGAGAATGCCAAAGTCACCACGGAATGCATGGGCTTCTGTAATGTGCACAACATACTCGACGGCACTACGGGCATCGAGCCGGAGGCCTGCGAGAAGGACTTTCCGCACATAGTGCGCTGCATGGCCGACGGTCGTAATCATGTGCCGTGCTGCGTGGAGAAGCAAATACCGGACCTGTGTCAGGATATGTGTCGCGGTGAGTACTCGCCATTCACCGATATGCTCAAGACGCGCGTCTCTTGCGTCCAGCATACCTTAAGCGGCCTGCAGTGCATCTTGCAGGGTGTGCAAATGATTCCCAGTTCGCCGCTGGCGGTGACCGTGGGCGAATTGTCGGAGACCAAGGCAACGGTGAGTTGGTCACCACCTGAGAAATTGTCGCATGCTGTGGGCCATTACAGCGTCAATTTGACGGCATTGCATAGCTTCGACGAGGATGAGGACGGCGACAGTTCAAGTACGCGACCCGCAGAAAAGGTGGTGATGCGTTCGGTGCCCAGCAATCAGACCACGCTCAGCCTAACCGATCTCAATCCGTTGACAATGTATGCGATTGTGGTCACCGCCGTCAACGATTACGGATCGAGTTTGCCCAGCGAGCGAGTGCGAATCTTCACGCATACCAGTGAGTCGGAGATGGAGAAGGAGGCGGGCTCATCGTCGAAAATGGATGTACCCGATTTGCCTGACATACGCAGTTGTTGCGAGGCCAAGGGTTTGAGGCACCGCATGTGCCTGGACAAAATGTGCGACCCGCAAAAGACTGACCTGGCCACGCTGCCCGACTTTATGGTGTGTGCTCCTTGGTCGAACATTACGTTCACATGTTTGGCCAACAATATCGATCATACGCCATGCTGTCGTTCGCGTGGCTTACCCACGGCTTGCTTCCCTCTGTGTTCGGGCAAACTGACTATGCTGGACTTTAGCTTGTTCAAGTAGGTTTCCGGACTTGATAACCTTAGGGGGGAACAAAATAATACTTTGATTCGTTACCACAGGTGCTTACGCTTCATGTCCGAATACAGCAGCTGCCTCTTCCAGGGCTATGGCGTACTGGCTGGTCCTCCATCCAGGTTGAAGACTATTGCCAAAACGGACAGCTTCATCATCCTAGACTGGAACAAGCCCAAGCAGCTGGCCGATACTGTAAGCACTTATCACATCAAGTTCCGACGCCTTGGAGTGGGCGATGACTACGTCACAGTGGAGAAGGTAACCTACGGCAACCAACCAACAACTTTCGATTTGAAGTAATCTTTTGTTCTTTGCTAGAAAAATCCACCACTCATAGTCGAAGGCTTGGAGGCCGATCTCTACTATGAGTTCTATGTCGTCTCGTTAAATGCCTATGGCAAGAGTGAACCCTCACCGCGTCTGATAACACGCACCCAACCGGCGGAGGTGATTGAGGAAACCGAATCAAAATACAATATGACAAAATGCTGCCAAGTTTCGGGCTTGCTGCCGCAATGTGCGCCCCTCTGCTCCTACAATATACGGCTGTCGGACATTGAGCGCCTCGGGCCGGCCTGTCGTGCCCAAATGTGTAAGCATCAATGGTCTCAATTATTAAATTGTAAAATTAATTAAGATGAACTTCCGAATTCCGTTCGATTGCATCTCCCCTCCCCTCAGCTGTCATAGCGCGCTGTGCGGCCGGCGGTCGCGATCATACGCCCTGCTGCAGTCGACGTGGTGTCACACCCACATGTCTGTCAATCTGTCGTGGCGTGATGCCAGTTGCGCCTTCATCGACGACCTCGCCCGATTGTCTGTCGTACGCTGGCAACATACTGCAATGCTTCGAAGAAGGTTGGTTTGCGCGTTTGTTTTATGTTTGCATGTTTGCATGCTTCTTCGTCGCATGCCATGCTCGTCATATATTTGCCAATTAAACACTAATTAAACACAATCTCAATATGTACGATTGCAGGCACGGAGAGCATACCGGGCCCGGCTGAAGATGTGCGCGTCACTGCGGTCACAAATACTAGCATCAGCTTAGAATGGACACAGTTCGAGGGCGCCAACACTTCAACCGCATCACCGGAGGCAGCAGCGCCAGCAACTGGTATTGTTGCCGATGCAACAATAATATCGGCTGCTGCTGATGAGAACAGCTACTACAATGGCAATAGCAATAGCAATAGCAACAACGACAGCAACAGCAACAACAACAAGAGCGACGATGCTGGTATTGATTTTGTTGTGCAATATGGTAAAGTCAATAACATGACCATGTATGAGACCGTGGCAAAGTTGGAAAATGTGAGTAGTAGCAATTGTTGTTTATTTGTTATTGTTGTTGGTGTTATTGGCAATAGTATTTGCTGCAGTGGTGTCTGGTTGTTGAATGATTTTATTTGTGGCTTACACACGCTTCACAATTTAGAAGCTTGCACTTCGCATCAACGGCATCATCGGCATCATCGACATCATCGGCATCATCATCATCATCGTAGGCATTAGTGCCAGATTGTGCAGCATTGAAAAACGTGGTTGGCTTGAATATTGCGCTCGAAGTGGCACACGCGTGCCTCTTTTTTGGGGGTAAACAACGAACGACGCAGCTGTTGCGGTGTTTCGTTGCACTGCGTTGTGTTGGATAAGCTCTTGAGTAATTGGTGTGAACAACTGAGAGTTGCCATTGGAAATAAAATATAAATCGATTTTCGTATTTTCGTATTTTCGCAGTGTGTGTGTGTGTGTGTATGTTGAGTGTGGTTTGATTTAAATTTAGATTTATTGCCTCACGCCCGTATTGCCACACGACACAAATTTCAGTGTATGAAAATTTCGGCATTGATATGATACTTTAGTCAGTTGAACGTGTTGCAAACGATGTGAAGAAGCCATTTCCACTTGACATATATTCGCATTTATTTCATCTGATTGCACGCAAACGGCAGGTAGCAGATAAGGTAAGCTGCAAACGTTATGACAACAATACCCTGAATAAATGTACGAAAAAAGAAACCCAATAAGAAATCCAACTGAAAACTCCCACTAAACAAGACTGGTGACTTTTGAGAAGATCTTCACAATATTTCTGACTTGTAGCTAATAAACAAAAATAAATCATGTCATTTTGGTTATGTGTGTGCAAATCAAATGATGACTATGGCAAAATATTCAAGGTAAAAGCAGGATAGAGGAACGGGACGGGACGGGCAATGTTTGCCGTATAAAATTCTTTACGGCAGCGGGGTTTTTTGCTCAATATAAGAGCCAAACATTTTGGATTTTCATATTATGACCCAATTTTTTGGCTAATAAAACTTTGTGGAGAGATACAAATTAGAAATGTATTTAACATTTATTTAACTTTATTGAAACAAAAACATATTAATAGTGGCAATATTTACCATTTTTCGACTTTCACGATTTCGCTTTGAACTTTGAAGCTTACCTAAATAAATATTGGGACTTTAATCTCCCATTTATAGTACCGCTGAATAGAATAAATAGAAAAAAAATAGAAAATCGTCGTTGCACAAAACCGCTACGTTTGTGGATTTTTATCTAAAACAAGATTCCATAGGATTTTCTCCAAATAGCAAATGCAAATACATTTTCAGCGATTTATTTGTGTTATTCATTTGATCAAAAATACAAAATAATCACCAAATGCCCCAAAAAAGTATCAAATGTGTACAAAAATGAAATCACTGTTTTCTGTTTTGTATGAAAAAAAAAATTAGATACGAGTTCACAGAATTCATTAGGGTATTTTGTGGAGAATTTACCAAGGAACAAAAATTCCTCATCAATAATTAAAAATTTCGATTAATACAATTTTCGAGATAATCATGCTTAAACACAAAATTGTACCCTAAAAAATGTGTAGCCTTCGTTAATAAATTAACGCTATTTATATCGCTTTGATTTTTGTGCGTTCCAGCACTTTTATTTCTTCTATTTTTTATTATTCAATTACCTTTGCAAAACATCCAAGAACAACCTTCTAGCAACAGCAGTTTTGAAGTAACCCAGCAAACAGGGATGTCACTTTTTCCATTTTTTTCCTCCTTACTGAGGCATCGAGAAGACAGCGGGCTGCGGTTTATGCACTTAATACTCTACAACCTGTATGCAAGCCACAAAAACAAAGAAATCCGTTATTAGGTGTGTTTTTCATTAAGGCGAAAATTATTTGTACATCGTGACGTATGAGTGATATTTTCATCGGAATTGTGTAATTAATACCCATTGCAATTATATGCACATTAATTCGGTTTTTGTATTTTTGGTATCATATTTCAATCATTTGTAATGCATATTTCATGAGCATATGGCCTAATTATAACAATAAAATAAGATTTTGATGCTTCAATTGACTGCAACACTGTCCCTTATCAGCTCCCATGCACTCGCATAAAATCGACAGTCGTGTCTGACTTTGTCATCACATCTACAACTTAATTTGCAATAATCTTTCAGCTTATCAGTATTTTCTAGAACAAAGGAATGTGTGATTGCCACACGCTTTATCCTGTGGTGACGTGTATTAAATTAACCATGAAACAGCATAAACAACAAGTGAATTTCGGATCTTCTATAGGTTGTAATTGCGACAGAAGCGATTGAACATGCTCTGGAATATAGGACAAAGCCATGCAAAACTTTATTCCTGCAAGCTCTTGTCATGCATAACAAGTCATTATATTTGAATAAAATTGTTCCGTTGTTTTAACTTTGGAGATTATTAAAATAAAAGGCTTTCGTTCGGGCAAAGTATTGGGTATCCATACCGATGAAGTATATACGCAGAAATAATGACAAACTAAGTCGCAGTACTTAACTGGTTAACGTTATTTTTTTTAATTAACAAAATTTAGAAATAAAATGAATTTAAGCCAAAAGTGTAAATTTGTTCAAATAAGCTAAAAATGGCAAATATGCTAATGTATGTACGCGCTGATATGATACAACGAGACCTGCCGACCACTTTTTCGCTTTTCAGCTGACCCAAATCTGTTCGTTGGTTTGACATTTTTCCGGCATTAATATTCATACAAACAAATGTACTCTAATTTGGTTTTGGGGAAAAATTAAATTTTCGAAAGATTTTGATGCTCCCACACACCACTGTGGCAGGGTCTATTAACTTTGACACAACGTTTGTAACGCCCATAAGGAGGCGTGTCCGCTGGATCAGCAGCGTAAACTTCATGGATTTAGCCATGTCCGTTTGTCTGTCTGTCCGTTCGCTTGATGAAAAATTAAAAATATTTCCAATTTTTTTATTGCAATATTTGATTGGTATTGTTTAGAAACGGATTTTGGACATGGTCCAAGTACAAATGAGGTTCCAAGCCCACGTATAAGTGGGTCAAAATGGAGTAAGCCAAAGAGAAACATATTCTGCCATGAGAAAAAAAAAATAAATTAGCGACCAGTCTAATATATACATACATACATATAAGTCGACTTCGACCGACTGAAACGTACTCACTTGTTTGTTTTGTCGTTAATTCCCAAAGTCAGCGTTTTCCCCGAAACACCCAAATCCAACGCTTCGCAACGAAAATGCATTGCCAAACATTTCAGCCCCATCAGCAAGCTAACATTTCCATTACCCATTTGGCAACTCTACGCTGCCCAACAGCTTCGTCAGAAGATAAAAACTGATTTACAAACAAGCTAAACACAGATTTGTGTTCGAGGCAATGGCGACTATGTGCCAAAAAACAAAAACAAAAAAGTTTTCAAAACCAACTAAGCCAAGCCAACCGCGGCGCGCTGCCATTGACTTACATTTCAAATTGTGACGCGTAAATAATACATTTCGCAGTGCGCGATGCGCGCTGCAACTCAGCTCAATGCGAACGACCGAGCGACCGAGCGAGCGAGCGAACGCAACATTTGCCGTATTTGCAAATAAATTACTTAACGAAAATTTGTTGCAAATGCAATTAACGCAATTTAAGCGGCGACAAATGCCACACAGCACATCATCGTCATCATCATCATCGTCATTGTCAGCGCCGCCATAACCAACGTTCACATCACCATTTACAACAGCATCATTTGCTGTATCAGCAGATCACATTAGAATTTCGTTGATTCGCTGTATTTTCGCGCGCCAAATACCACAAATTACTGCGCGCTATACCAATTACTCAAGTTACTAATCTTGTTTATCTTTTTTGTGTTTTTTTTTTCTTATTTTTTTTTTCTATTTTTGGTTGGTATTTTGAATGTTTGCTCGTCAAATTGGTCACCCAGGAACGGACCACAAACGAGACAAGCATCGAGTTGACAAATTTGGAGCCACATGCATTGTATCGCATTATGGTGGTGACGCGTGGAAAATTTGGAACATCGCTGCCATCTTCGATGCTGCTGATCAATACAACAGATGAAAAAGGTAAATTGTGAAAAATGCGAGGTATTCTGTATTTTATTTTTCTGTATTTACCAAATGGGGTGGATAGTCCCAATTTGTATGACATTTGCGAGGCCACTTGCACACACACACTCACACACACACACTGCAAATGGTTTTATTTTTGTTCAATACGATTCTATTCCACAACAGCGGACAACAGAAATAAAACTTATGGCGCCCCCTCGCCTCCACATTCGCTGGCTGTTATAGCTCAGAGTGCCACTTGGATGCAATTGGCATGGCAGCCACCAGAGTATTCGCATCCACATGAGAAGATCTTCTATAGGTGGGTACCAAAGCAAACAGCACAAAAACCAATAGCCAATTAAGATGATTTACTTGTATCACATGATTCATGAATCTCAACTGTTTGCTTCTACCTTTGCGACAGAGTTCATCACAAACCCATGAAAACCGAAAAGTTCAATACAATTGACACCAAGGTGGCATGGCTGCGCATGACCAATCTCAAGCCCAGTTCACAGCACATACTCTATGTGGAAGCTATAGGTGAGAAAGCCACCTCATTGCCCTCGGAGACTTTAGTGGCCTGGACTGATCCCGCTTTGCCGGCCTTTGTTGATGTAAGTTGCATCAAAGTGAACATTTGAACGTCAACACTTCACTAACCTCCACTCTACCGATAATAGCAACCATCAGTGCATCCCAGCGATAATATACCAGAGGGCGGATCGATGACCATACTTTGCTTAGCCTTGGGCAATCCCGCGCCAACGATCTCATTGTACGTGGGTGGGCATTTAGTGCGCCAGGATACGTCACGGCACATGGTCACAGTGATACACAATGTTTCGGCCGACATGGAGCATGTGTCCTGCTATGCGGACAATGGTTATGGTGTGCCCATGCAGGCCACCAGGCGCGTCAATATATGCTGTGAGTACGACCCAGCACCTACGATTAAAGTATCCAATTTGACTAACTTCTCTCGCATAACCCTCTTGCATGTTCCATAGATCCTCCGAAGATCCAAGCGGCCGGCATTACGGTCGCCTCAGTGGGCGACGAAGTTGAGCTGCGCTGTATGGTCGACTCGAAGCCTGCACCCAAAACGATCTTCTGGCGCGATCATGACGGCCGCATTCCGGTCATTCAGGGTGGCAACTATGATATCTCGACAAAGACAAATGAATCGAGACCCTCGGTCTATACAATGTCGCTGCGCATTAATAAGCTGCAGGCTTCCGATGTGGGCGATTATTTCTGTCATGCCGAGAATCCGTTTGGCACTCTAACCATACCGGTATCGGTGCGTATACGCAACACTCCGGCCCTGCATCGCAACGTGTCCGAGTGTTGCGCCCAGTTGAACGTCACGATGGCTTGTCGCAGCGCCTGCAGTTACTACGTGGACATCGATGCTGTGGCCGATCGACCCGAGTGCATTTTGGAATTCGACAAACTTATGAAGTGTGCCGCTGATGGTTCGGATCATCGGCCGTGCTGTGCGGAGGCCAATGTGCCGCGCAAGTGCTTGAATTGGTGTCGCGGCGATGCGGTGCGCTCGAAGGAGATTTGCAGTTTACAGTATGCGCGCACTATTGTCGGTTGCTTTGAGATGAATCGGGAACGTTTGCCGGGTCCACCGGAGAACATTGCTGTCAGTGTGGTGTCCGATAGTGAGGTTGTGATAAGGTAGGTCAGAGAAACTACACAATAGGAAAAAAAAAACAATTTGAAAAAAAAAAAAAATTTTTTTATTTTTTTTAGTAATGAGAAAAAAATTTCAATAATTTTAATAATTTAAAAAAATTCATAAATTTCAAAAATAATTTTTTTTAATTATTCTTTTTTAGTTGGAATCCCCCATTGAAAAATCCAAATATAGTTGACGGCTATAGAATATTCTATCACGAGTCGGTAGTATTGTCAAATGACTCGGGAGAGTCAACGACGGAAGCTTCCAGCAATGCCACCACAAATGTGCATAATTCGAGTGAAATACGACACTTGGATGTCAAGGACACCACCGTCAACATCGAGGGCCTGAAGAAAGACGTTCTGTACGAGTTGGTGGTGAAAGCTGGCAATACATTTGGTAAATTCGCTACTTCGGTTACTCTACAAAATTACAAATTATTCCACTTTAATCCAATTTAATTTCAAAATTTTGCAAAATCTCTATAATCGCCTTGTTATGTAGGTGCCAGTGTTCTCTCTGAACCCATAAAATTCACACTCGGCGAACATCATGTGACATCGGCCACCACATATTCCCATGCTGTGGGCACTATCAGCGGCATAGTGGCTAGCGTATTGGCCATTCTACTGGCGGCAACAGCCATCGTATTCTACCGGCGACACCGCGCCAACGGCAAGGCCGGCAATGGTGTGGCTTTCGAGAACCCCACATACACACGGGGACTGGAACAAGTGCAGGTATGTCCAGGAGAGCCACGAAAATCCTAGTACAAATATTCAATGTGTGAATTATGTATATGTTCGGTTTCATTTTTTTTTTTCATTTTATTTCCACTCTGGTTTCATTTGTCTGTTTGTGCTAAGAGTATCCAATTGTGAAATCCCTTCAATGTGGTGTGTGTTTTCTATTCTATTTTATTTTTTTGTTTTTTTCCGTTTCGTTTCATTCCAATTTCACTTCCGGTAGTTACCCACAGTGACATCAGCCATAACGCATAGTGGCAGAACCACACAAATGCCACAGCAGCCGCCATTGACTACGAGTACAACGACGCTGCCGCCGCCGCTAACACGCGATGTCACAGATGGCACAGATGCGCAAACACAATGCAATGAAGTTAATCCCACAATTTATGAAGAGCTCAAACTTGGCCAAGAAGGTGCTGGATTTAAGAAACTTGTGCCATAAATGCCAAAAACAAAAGAAAAGAAAAGCAAAGCAAAGCAAAAAAAAAAAACAAAGCGAACGAACAAAAAAAAAACCCCCCCGCAAGAGATAAAGCTGAAAAAGTTTTGTAGAACGCTTTCTTGTATTTGTAATGATTTTATTGTTGTACGTGTACATTATTGTAGTATTAGCGTAAAATATGTAAATTTTATTTGAGTGTATGCGGAGGATGATGATGTACTTTATGCTGGCAGGTTTCTAGACTTTCCCGGTTGTCTCTTAAAAAGAAATGCTTATCATGTATTTAGTTTCTAGTTAGGTTAGTGCATTGCTCTCCCTCTCCCACTCTTCCCCTTATCAAAATTCCAATGGTTGTCTGAGTACGAGACGATATTTAGTCTCCGAAAAGTGTAAAGTGTAGTAAGTACAAATATTGTGGGTGTGTGTGTGCGTCTGTGTTAGTGTGAAACCATTTAAGTGCAAATTGGTTGCATTCGAATTGTGAGCATTCTTCTACGTCAATCAAAAGGATCATGATGATGGCTACTGTCTTGGTGAAAAAATTACACTTCTGTGCGAAAGCTGGTCATTAGCATACGTATTATGTGTTGATTATACAAAAGTAAAGGCCAAACCGTGCTACCACAGTGTGAGCTACAGTTCAGCTACAGTTCGCAGTCAAATAGTCAAACGACAGATATTCCCATCAAATCCTTTTCAAAAGTCACTCTCAAAATGAAAAATTTTGTAATAATTCCAACCTCCACTTAAGCGGTTTTCACTCGGTTACACTCCCACATTTTGGCTGTTCTACCCAATTGCCAAAACAATCTAGTATTTTTAATAATAATTTGTACAATAATAAATTTTAATGTAAACCGTAATACGTTAAATGTAAATATAATTTCCCCAGCCACCCCCAGCCCCCTGACGGAAGCTCAAAAATTACGCACTAGTTAAAAAATAAAAATAAAAAAACTTAGTAAACAATAAAGTAGTAAAATTGTACAAAAAAAAATATAATAAAAAATAATTAAAATACCTTAAAAAAATGAAATGCAAATAGTATTTTTATTTACGAGGCTTATCGCTTTTACGCCGTAAAAATGTACAAAAACAAAACACAAGAATTAAGCGCATAAACCTCATTTTTTATAATTGTTTATTTTCCTGCGGCCATTCCTGCGAGCAGACGCTTTGCGAGTCAAAGTGCAGTGGGTGAGTGAGCCAAGCAATACGCAAACAATGTCCTATTTTATATTTAGAAAAATGCTTTCAATTTTGTTTATAATTTTCATTGGATTTCGTATTTGGGTGTATTTATTTTTTTTTCTTTTTTGAGTTTTTATTATTTTTGTGGTTTTTTCTTTTCTTTTTTTTTTCGTTACTTGTTACTTTCTTTCATATTTATTACAGGCTTACGAATTTTAATTACCACCGCCATAAGCAATTAGTCTTCTAAGCCCGTTTATATGGAAGCAAGCGAGCGAGCGAGCCAGCTGCCGAAGGCCGTAGGACCAAGGTCCTTGCGTGAGTTTTCGTTATTAAGTTGCAATGCACACTTTCGGAATAATATTATTTTTTTTTATGATTTAATTAGAATTTTTTATATGGAAGAGTATGTGTAAAGTAATTGTTATGTTCGTGGTACATGTACTTGTCGTAGTGTGTAAAAAGCAATTATGTGTAAATAATTGGATTATGTAAATAAAAAAGGTAAAATGACATTTAACCAAAGCAAAAAAAAAAAAATAATTGTAATAAAATGAAATTGAGATATGGTGTGGAGGAAAAGTAATATGAATAAATTATTCTCAAAGCATCCGGTAGTGTGGGAAGAAGTTGCGAGTGACCATGAGATGAATAGGTACACACCGAACCATTAAGTATCATAGGTTTGTTGATGCAAACCGTTGTGCCTAAAAAAAAAACAAACAGTAGTGAGAAATGTTATTCGCGAACATATTACCATTTTGTTCATAAGAGAAACGTACCCAGCATATACGATTTATTGACAAATCGTGCACGATATTAAACTTTCGATACCGACACCAGCGCCAAGGAGAAAGCAACAATTATTTTTTGGATTTTCTTTTTTAAGACTCATTTCCTTTAGGAATAATAAAAAATCGCACTCAAGAATCTTTTGCCACGGTCTCACAGAATATTTATGTGCAATTGCAGTTTCATTGGTACAATGGTGACTTCAGGAGAGCCATGGGTAGGACATGTATGAGAAATTACAGCACTCTAGGCCCACTGGTGGCTTCTGGAAATTAAAGACAGACATCCGGACAGACAGACAAATAATTGTATTTTATATATTGTGATTTTTATATATTTAATGAATCTACCAATGATGATAAACGCTCTCTACACTCGGGTATAGCTGGCATTATTTTAAGAAATTATAAATTTGATATTTTGTAGATATTTTTTCGAATTATTCGAAAATTTATCGATAATTTTTCAATAGTTCATCGATAATTTTCATTTCCACTTCATTCCCGATGCGTGATTCATAAAAAGAAATAAACACAAATTTTTTTTTTAAATTGGAATTAATAAAAAAATTGTTTAAAAAAACACAATTTTTTGTATTTGGTGATAACTCAATACTATTTATATATGTCGGATTTTTTCGCTTTTCAGTAAGTTTTTTTGCTATTCAATTGTCTTTTCAAAAAGCCCAAGGACAGCTTTCTAGCTGCACTAGCTCAGTACTTGTGGCTTAAAAAGTAATGACACCTCCGAGTGCCCTTTTTCGACATACTTTCATCTGTAGATCCTAACTGGAGATAGACCCCCCACCTTTCCACACAATTTATTTCTGGTTTCGACCCCAATAATCACCTCCTTCATTATTTGAACTGAAGCCACCCTGTACACTATATAGTTCTCAAAGAAATCTTGAGCGAATGAACTTTTTTCTACTGGGTATTTTATTTTGCCCATACTAATACGAATACAATTGATATCTCGTTATGCTTTAATTTAAGCTAAGAGTATTAAATGTTCAATGTAACGAGAACACAAGACCCACTGAAAGGAGTTTAAATTCTTGTTGTGCAAAATTTGGAAACATGAATTTGCCATTTATAAATTCAACATTTTTGGTATGCAAAAAGCGTACATTTTGGCCATAAACTCTGGCTGCCATTTAAATCTTCCTTAGCTTAACACCGTTTATCCTTTTGCACTCCTTTTGGGAGCCAAAAAGTTCATTCTCCAGCATAATCACTTTACCCCAAATTTTGTGGTAGATTAAAATTAAATTAAATGAAAACTCACACACACACACACACACACACACACGTTGAACCCTTTCATGATAAGCACGATAAACACTCTTAATTCACTTCTCACTCCAAATACACTAACACACACAAACAAACAAGGACAACCACCACTCGCACCCCATTCGCACGGAGGAGTAGAGTTCGAAAACGGTGAAACGGTGAAACGGAAACTGCACCATATTGTCAGCGACATTATTGTCACAACGGAAGAGCTTGTCATATTTTTCCACTGAGCAGTGTCATCGGTGTGAAAAAGCTTTGCTGTGTGAGTGTGAATGCCAGTGGGTTCGTGTGTTTGTGTATTTGTGTATTTGTGCTTGAGCTTGTACTAGCTGGTTTGTTTTTGTTTTTGTTTATGTTTATGAGTTCTGAAGTACTTACATACAGTTCGCTATGTTTGCATGCATGTATGTCGGTATGCTTGTGAGTGTATAACTGTACGAGTGCCTCGGAAGTATCTCATTAATATGCTTGATGCCTGAGTGTGTAAGTATCACTCTTGAAATATTGTCACTTTCACAATTAATTCGGAATATTAAACAGGTTCAGTTACCAAGAGTTGACGCCCAAAAAGCGGGTGGTGATTGAAGTTCATCAGTGCAAAGTTAAAATATAAAAAGTCAAATACCGGCAACACCCACCCACACACACACACACACACTATATACCGTACATACAAACAAAAAGCATAAATTGATAAGAAACAGCAAAGGGAAATCTCTTCATAATAAAGTACTTACACTTAATGGAAAAATACGATATGTACGGAATATAATAAATTTCGAACTTTTCGTTCGGTGTAATAAGAAAATATGCTATTGACATGTTTGCACTCACTCATCGGCGCAGCACAAACACTCACACGCAGCCACACATTCACAGAAACTAATTATAAGAAGTCAGCGGAGGTAAATCAACACACTTCTCCATCAGGTGGATCGGAAGAGCACGTGAGCGGCGATGGGTAGTAGTGGCACAGACGAGAGTAAAAGCACTTGAAAAATTGCATAAGGCGGCGGGCGTTGGAGTTTCGTGTGTAATCAGGACCTTTAATAAATGCAGATAGCAGGTGTTGGCTGGCTGGTGTACATATAAATGTAAATGTGTGCCAACAGTCGGCTGTCAGTAAGTTTGTCTGTCTGTCTGTATGTCTGCACGTTTAAGTGCCCATTAATTTCAATGCGAACTGTAGTTCATATGTGAGCACACTAAACGCTTAATCGCTCTAATGGGGGTAAATGTGAAGTAGGACTTTGGTGAAAGAGGTAGTTACACACTCACACACAAACTTACACAAATTGTTGAACGCATGCATAGTTACACACCAACACCTGCGTTTGTAAGCACACACACGCACACACATTTATAGCTACAAAGGAATTTTCAGATAAGCACTTTCGCCCGAAGACTTTTATGAACGGATGTTGTGAGTTATTAAAGTGTTTTTTTTTCCTCTGTAACTTTTATTTTTATTTCATGTAAGTACATAAGCTTTGCATTCCAAGATCTCTACTTTTGAACTTAACGGAATTGAAGTTGAGGACCTGCTGGGCTGGTGGGTTCGTCTGATATTTCATTATTAAAAGTCATGGCAACCCACTTGCTCACACACAAGCGCCAAAGTACTTTTTGTGGTTTGTTTTTATTTTAATTAAAATTTCCATCATACGGAGAACAGCGACGCACCTACCAGCGCCATGTATGCATAAATTAATTGCATACTTTAATATTGACACTCGCAAGGAAAATGTTTGTACACTTACAGTTGGGCAAATTTTTATCACCGAAAACCATTAGGATGCCCTTAATATTATTCCGAAGAAGTTCATTCACTTAACCCGAATTGCTCTTCCTTGACTGTCGTCACGAACAACTGGCGGAAGGACAGTGATAAATTGAACTGGCTGCCACCATACCCTCCCCATTGACAATACTTACCCCACGCACATAAAGAGTTAATAAAAAGGCACATTGGTTTTTATGACGAACATTTTTCCTCCGGCCAGGGCACTTCGCCTGCAAATGATGATTTTATTTTTTTTTTTTATGTCATCGACTTTAGTTTATTATGTTTCATCTTCATTAATTTAAATTCATTATAGACGACGACGCTACGTCCGTTGTTGGGTTGATGGGCGATGCGGGTGTAAGTTGAAAGTCTTTTGTGTGTATGCAAATTATTTTACTTGTTCGCGCAAAGTTGACATTTTCTATGTGCGTTGGTTGTGGGTTTTTTTTTTTTTGTCAGGCATAGGGTAAGTTTTGAAATGGCACCGATTTGAAAGAGTTAATGAAAAAATTTGCAATTATAATGCATAGTTTTAATTAACTGATGCTAATTGGTTCCAAAGTTGGCGCATAAATTGTATAGTAATTTACTCGACACAGAGTGTTCGTGGGTGACAGGTTTTCGGTTTGGTTTACTTGTAGCATATTACAGATTTTAAGAATACTACGTGAATGGCCAAAGTTTTCCTTACACACGTGTTGACATGGTTGAAAATGCATATCTGTTGTTTTAGCCATTAGCCAGACCATCTTCAGTAGAATTATTCGCCATAAATGAAGTAACTGTTGGGTAAAAGAACATATTTGATAGCAAATGTATGTCGCTATTATCTTCGGTCTGATCTAAGCTTAAATACCCTGAACATGAGAGTACGATACATTCTTTCTTGGTAATTTTATCGAGCATTTTTCGGGTTTTTTTATCAATTGTTTTTCGATATTTTATGGATATATTATTCATAATTTTTCGATAATTTATCGATATTTTATCAATAATTTTTCTATAAATTTCAATAATTTTTCGATATTTTTTCGATTATTTTTCTATTATTTTTCGATAATTTATCGATAATTTTTCAATATTTTATCGATAATTTTTCTATAGTTTACCGATGATTTTCTTTTCTACATCATTTCCGGTCAATTTAAAAATTTTGTTCCAACTCTATTTTGTTTCGGTCTAATTCCATTTCGTTACAGTTTTATTCCCATTTCGTTTTCGACATAACTTTCGACCAATTAAAAAAATCCGCGTCCGAATCGGTTCAGTTTGTTAAAATTGGCTATGATGACTTTATCATCAAAGCAGTGTTGCCAGTGTTTTCGTAGTGGAATCCCTACAAACAGTATCGTACAATCATTTTTGGTTTCGGCAAATGGAAAAAAATGTTTCCATTTTGTCAAAATTTGTAATGAATATTTCCTGAAAAGGAAATACCATGCTGTTTCAGAGATTGGAAGAAGGGCAGAGAATCTGTTACACTATCCGACACAACCTCAGTACCGAGAAAAATGCCTATAAATTCTAGTGGTTTTCTACATCAAATCGTTTACGTTTTTTTTTATTGCAAAATTGCGTGATGCTTTTTTATTACTCATACGCAGGGTATGCAAATAAATTTTTTTATAAAACATTTTTGTGCTAAAGTGCTGAATTCCGCTGTAAGATTTCCAATGAGATTTTAAATTGTCTGTGGGAATTTATACCAGGTGTGATATTTATTTTCAGTTGTTTAAAAGCTTAGAGATTCCTTATGGCATTTAAAAATAATCCTTAAAATATAGTCGCAGTAACCAATTGATTTGTAGGTTCTCAATTTACCACTAATACCACATTGCCCGCAATATAGTGAAATTTAATGCCCAATATTGATTTTGAGATGCTTTCGAAATAATCCAATTACGTTGAGTGTTTGCATGCAAATTATTCATTCATTCATTCATCCATGCCATCATCACAGAATTATTTCATCAATTATTTCCATGAAATGAGCAAATTTCACAGAATCATTGCATGAAACCCTGTAATTTCGAAATGCCCGCACTGTTCTAATTGTGACACACTCATTAATTGCCGTAAGTAAACGCCTGCAAACGGGCCACACACAAAATTCCACCGAACCATAACTAATGCAGGGCACACCAAACTTTAGGGGGCCGCAAGGAATATTCCAACTCCTAGTTAGGCAAGAAACAACAAAAAAAAAGCAGAATCAACGTCAAAATCAAATTCAACAAAAGTCCATCTAGTCGAAAAGGCGCAGACCATAAGAAACCGAAAGTACGACGACAGCGACCACAACCACGACCGCGACGGCGTCAGCGTCAGCGACGTATCGCAATTGCAATCACATTAAAAGCCCCACCGCACGAATAGAGCAGCCAAAAAGTTTTTCGCTTATCAAAGTTAGAAAGTGAACCTACGGCATACAGAAGTAACGCCACCGCCGTCGCTCTTCATACCTAACCAGCAATCAAATTCAAGCGGGGATTACCCACAGCCACCCCAACGACCAGCACAAAACCAAAAAAAAAACAACAAAAAACGCAACAACAAAACTCACTCACAAAACTTTTCGCCAATATATTTTTTTGGCGTTGCTTCCTTTGCTTTATTATGAAAATGGCGTTGAAGTTGTGGACTGTTTCAATATTTCGCCTCGGGCTGTCCAAAAAAAAATTAATTGTACCCACACATCGACGGCGTACAGCGGCGGGCCACCACCTCCAGCAACAACACTACCAATACTGGCAATACTATTAAGACTACGCGCTGCCGCGGCTACAAAAGGAATATGCCACAATGGCCTCCCTTTCAGCACGTACCAAAGTTCTATAGTTTGCTCGTGCATAGTTGTAAGTAGGAGTGCAACAGCGTCGCATTCTTCGTCGACTTTAGCGGCCAGTCGAGGGTATATTGAAAAGTTTTTCGCGGGTTTCCCTTTGCCATGTACATTGGCAGACGACTGGCAGCAGCAGCACCACCAAGCAGGACATTGCACGACATTCGCTTTTGTGCGCCATCATCATCATCGTCGTCGTCGTCGTCCTCGTCCTCGTCCTCGTCGTCGTTGCTGCTGTTGTCGTTGTAGCAAAGATGGCAAAGGCACTAGCTTTCATTTCGTTTCATTTCTTGTGATATTGTGGCTGTTGTTGGTACTGCTTCTGGTTGCCATTGTTTAATGGCCGTATTAAAATGCCTCATCGTCTTCTTTCTTTGACTTTCCACTTTCTTTCCACTCTTTTTTTTTCTTTTTGTTATATTTTCTTTTATTTTGTTTTTTTTTGTTGGTATTTCTTTGGTTTTGGCACACGGAGCAACTTCATAAAACGGCATGAATAGAAAATCCTCATTCTCAGTTGCGGCCATTGGACTTTTTAGTGGCTTATGAGTGGTGACATATGCAGTATGGTATGAGTTAGCTGGGGCACTAAAAAATTGTCGAGTGTGGTGTGTGTGTGTGTGTGTGCAGCATGGCACTGCATTAGATGAAAGTTAAGGTAAGCGAGCACAAACAGTGGAACAATCTTTATCGTCTTTATGTCAATTAAGTTACACCGCTTGAGCTGAAATCACAATGTTTAGTTTCCGAATTCCCCCCGAATCATATGCTACTTATTAAGCCCTGTGAAATTCAGTGCATGGAGATTTGCTTTAGTTACTTTAGTTGGCTTGGCATATTCATTTGGCAAATGTTTACTGACTCCTGTGTAACTGCCCCACTGTGACAATGTAACTGCATAGACACCATCATCAGAAATTCATCTCAGGAACTCCAGAGAGAGACATCAGGTATCAACGTCGGATAAAATGACACTGATGAGAAGTTTTAATATAAATTCCATTCGCAGTAGTACTTTTTTGTGTCGTTCGCAGACGTTTGTTGGGATTTATTTAAGAATAAATGTTTTGAAGATTGTTTGGTAAGAGCTAAATGATAGCTGTGGCATATGAGAGATACGCTGCGGTCAACTTAAACGAAAGTTGAGTTTCGCTTTTCGAAAAAATTATAATTAAGTGCACAAAAGTTTGAAGAGATAAATTATGGAATTGTGCAGGAGCTGAAATTGTGTTTTGTCTAAGAAAATACCGTAGCCTTTTTATGTGGCTTTCCAGCTAATATTCTGAGTAATATTCTGAGTCTTAGGCGACTTGATACACTATAGTTTTGACTGGCTTATGTCAAACGCAGGCTATGGCTTATGTCAGACCAAATAAAACAAAAATGATTAACAAAGTCAAATGGAATTTTCTCAGTCAAAGTAAGTCCAGTACAAAAAAAATATTAATTAATTAAAAATGCGTTTTATGCCTGGTTTTCATTATGTCAAAATCAATGGCGCTTATTGCCAGTTAAGTGAAAACAGGTTGGCATTTCATTGTAAATTTAACGAATTAATGTAAAATATGTGAAAAATAATATGAGGTGACGTCACTAGTCGTTGTCAGTTTATGATGCCATTGATTTTGACATAATAAAAACCAGGCATTAGAATCAGAAAAATAGGTGGGAAAAACCATAATTATCCGTTTTGGGCAGTCGAGGCGGTCGAGGCGACCCAGGACCAATAAATCAAAATTTTGTTTTGTTCAATAGTCTCTATTTCATTCGGAGTCCCCTCTCATTCGGGCCCACTGTAGCTTCGTCGTACACAAATCACACGTTCAAAATAATAAAAACAAATTTCCACAAACGTTTGCCCCAAATTGCGCGATTCGCGGCCCGGCCCCGCTGACCAACAGCATGACACATAAAACGCTAAACGAAGCAAACCCAAACCCAAACCCAAACCCAAACCCAAACCCAAACCCAAACCCACACCAACGCCAAACCCCCAACCCACATGCAAGTTGCATGCAAGGTAAGTATAAGAAAAGTTGGCAAGTGCCAACACACTCACACGCCGACATACCTATTCACATTCATTGCCTGCAAGGAGCAACAGCAACAAACACGACAATAAACACGATAAAAAAAACTGCGACTTCCTCTTTCGACAATTCGCCTGGTATTTTGTATGCAGCGAAGAAGAAATTGTTTCGGAAAAAGCCCCAGTCCACGGAGCGGCCACTAAGTAAATGTGTGCCTACGACGACGCGCGTGGCGGCGGCACAGTTCAGCAATTACCGAGGCAAAACAACCCAACAATATTCTGTAAGAGAGCGCACTGAAGCCAAAGCTGAATGCGCGACTACGGCAACTTAAGACTGGACAGGCACATGAAATACAATTCAAAAAGATTTCGACCGGCAAAGTTAGAAGACGGAATTTTCGCTGTATCCGCAAGAATGCAGTGCGGACCAAAAAATTAAGTTCAGGTGTTGACATCCAAAAGTTTCTTGTGGTTGTGCAAAGTTATCGAATGCACACAAAGATCGTCACTAAATCAGCGAGATTGTGAAAATCACCTGAAGTGGAATAAAATACCAACGCCCGACGACCAACCAAGAAGTGTCATTAACCCAGTTGGCGCGCTCAACCGACAACCATCGATACAGAACTTGTGTATATTGTATTGTGAGTGTGTGACTGTGCGATTGTATGGCTCCCTGAGTGACACCCTGCGTTCATTAAAAATTTAAAAGTGCCCACAGCGCCCACTTGCAACGTGTTGCAACAATAATTTGCATTTCGCTCGCCTTACATCGACGATTTCGCAATAACACAAAAGGACTCGGCGAACTTTGCAAAAAATACTTCCACAATTCAACACCAAAGACAAACTTCCGAAGGAAACTTTCAACTCGCCCACTCACATACAAAAAAAAAAAACAACAAAAGTAAAACCCAACCCAAACTTTTGGATTGCATCTCTCGAGTCGGAGGCAAATAAATAACGTGGCTTGCAAATATTTCGACCTCAGGCGAAACACCTTGCCAACCAACGGTCGAACGCCGCCGCGGTCTACTAATCGACGAGAACCAAACGATTCGAAAGAAAGTTAGACATCTTACGGCCACGCGCTCGCCAACTGAGCTAGCCAACAGCGCCTGAGGACGACGTCGACGTACCGTTGGAAATAGTACAAAAGACCAACTTCGTCCACTTTGAATTCGACGACTCAGCGACGACGACGACGACGACGCTGACGACGACTACTACGTGCAAATGTCCAACCAAGAGAACGAAGCGAACGCTTCGGCTAACGAGCCGCTTTCAGACGGCAGAACAACGCCACAACTTAGTACGGCCACACAGCTCGAGGGTAACGTTTCGCCAACGCCGACCCAATTCGATGATAGCCATATTAATAATAATAATAACAACAACGGCAATAATATCGCTAACCTAAATAATAACAATCACAACCATCACAACAACCACAACAACAACAATAGCGGCAGTAATCGCAGCAGTCCGGTGAAAAGTCCCTCAGACCATCGCAATTCGAACTATAATCAGGGCAGTGATAATGACGAGGATTACGATCTGCGTGGCGCTTCCGGTTTGAATGGTGTCGTTGGTGGCGGTGTTAACGGTGTTAGTACTAGGGGCGACCACGGCGGTGACTATTGGACACAGCGTAACGGTGGTCTGACATCTGGTCGGCAAAGTCGCGCCCTCAGTCCCAGTTACGTCGACAACATGAGCGAGAATTCCGAGCAACCGCCTGTTGTGCCGCTAATGCGGTCGAAATCGCGTCCGGAATTGTCATCGAATGCCCAGCTGAATAGCGTGATGAGCGCTGCCAGTCGCTACTCGAACCTGTCGTATTGGAAGGCCCGCCGTGTGGTCTTCTATCGCAACGGTGATCCGTTCTTTCCAGGCGTCGAGTTGCGCTACCGGCCCGGACGTGATATCACTTCGTTGGACAGTTTGCTCGATAAGATTTCGCCCAAAATGGACCTGCCACGTGGTGCGCGCTACGTCTTCTCAATGGATGGCGATCGTAAATATCATTTGGACGAGTTGGAAGACGGCGCTTCGTATGTCGTGTCATCCTTTAAGGCCTTTAAGGTACGTTGGTGTAGTGTAGCGAAGTGTATGTGTGTGTGTGTGTGTGTGTGTGTGTGCGTGTGTGATGTTGACCGGTCAAGGCGTTTGGCTGTATAATTTGTCATCATTTGGAAATGTTCAACTTTGCAATGCAAATATTTTGGTTAATTATGGAATGTGTTTTTATTTCTTCAGGTTTTTTTGTTTTGTGTTTTATAATTTAAGTGAGTTATTTCACGAAATTCGTGTGTTTTTCACCGCTTAAAATCAATAAAATTTGAATATTTTGTGGTTTTTCGGTCGCTTGGTCGACTCGACCGATATATGTGTGGTGCCTTAGGGTTTTTAGTTTCCACTTTTACAATCTGAATTTGCCATTTCTCTGCACGACGCCGTCTCTTGGTGTAGTTGTTGGTGTTTTGGTTTTTATTGTGTCCAATATCCATACTCCACTCATACACACACAGTAAACTCCTTGGGCTGCTTTTTACTACCACACTGACTGTATGTAGGTTCACCCTTCGCGTCCAACATTTGCTTGCCTTTGACATGCAAACACTTTCATTCTCATTTCAAACGAAAGCGAAATTTTTGCTCATTCTTTGACGCTTTGGTGGCTAGTAGGGTAAGTAGTGTGGAGGAGTTTACCGTTAATGTTTCTAGCACGCAAAATCTAACAATTACGAACGTCTGAATTAGGTCTTACATTATCCTACATAGTATATATTTTGTAAGTAAGTGAGTTTACGATTCTACGATTAGTGATGGTCGTCTTGCGTAGTTACGATTATTGTCAGTGTGAGAAGGAGATTTGTGTTATCGTTGTTGGTTGTCCTTTTTTCGGCCAACTGTTGTTGGTTTGAATTATGAAAATGAAAGATTTGTACTCTCCGTGTTCATTGGTTTTGTCACGCCCAAAGGCAGGCGTGTTTTTATTTGTGATCAGAATTACCTCATGAGTCGATCTAGCGATGACTATCCGCTCGCAACGTGAACGCTATCCTCTCGTCTTAACTATATTACTAAGACTAACAACAGATGGCCCTCGGGAACCATTTGTAACATAACAAGTCAGATCTGACCATTGCTCAATCTGAAGCGTTCGAAGAGTCAAAGGTGGTAGATGTGATCACTGGTCACTGTTTTATTGGATGCCATGCTGGACCTGCTGGAAAGCTTGGTGTCTTCGATAATGGCTTCTTGTGGAGCTGTAGAGACGACGAGGAAGAGGATACATTAGAGCTTCTGCTGTGCTCCTGACCACTGATATCTCGTCGTAGAAGCTTCACATGTAGGTAGTTATTACACCCTACAACTCGGGAGGTATATTCACTTTGGTCTGATGTTTGTAAGACCAAGAAGTGATAGGTATGAAACACTAGATATATTCTTGTTCAAAGCTAGGGGGCCCAAACTTTGGGGTTATCCTTTTTTGGCCCTAAATAGATTTGGTATTGAAAATGGGAGAAATCGGTCGATTGCTCCTACCTCACATATAAGTGAAAATCGTATTTTGTAAACTTGGTATATGGGGGTTTTTGGGATCGCTGATTTCGATTTGATGTCGAAATTTCAATATTCAAGATGGCGGATCCAATATGGCCCAGTAGGCTTAGTCTATATATAAGTTGGCTTTGACCGACAGTAACTTACTCACTTGTTTTTTCTAAAATAAGCTAAATAGCTTGAGACGAATTATTTTGAGAATCATCCTAAAATAAGCCTAAGTACACTTTCTGGGGGTGACCCTGACACCTTTTTTTCTTCCATAGAGCATGAGGCGGTTTCTTGTATATAATTCTTGAACATGTCTTCTTTTGTTTACCTACGAGTTGAGTACGTATGATCCGATTGTTTTGACGAAAATATATTATGCAAACCCAGTGTTTTCACTCGACAGTTGGATCACTTTTACTTCATCGTAGGAAAGTTTTAAAAATGTTGCACTCATAAATATAGTAAATTTAAACATTTTTTGATTACATTTAATTTGTAATCGATATATCACAAGCAGCCACCACCATCAGCCGATAACAATGCCCGTCTCTCACCACTGAGAGCGTAAAACTAGAACAATCTTTTCAAAGTCAAAACGAAGTGAGCGCGCACCACATTCACGCGTATTTTAGCCAATTTTACTCGCGGGCCAATAAACAAAGGAAAACGCCTGAGAAAACGCCGACGTAGCAGTAAAACTAAAGCCAACGCTTGCAGCGCTGCAACGGCACACTTCGCAGCGCGCTGGTCACTTTAAAGTTGATGTATATCGAACACGAAAAGGCCAATTGGACTTTTAATGTTTTTCTCTTCTTCTTATTCCTCTTACTTAACGGAAATATTTCTGATAAAATTTATTTTTAAAAAATAAAGGGCTTGGTATGCACATCGTAGACATTGGAGGTGGGTGTGGGTGGCCGAGTACTGGCGGCAGATTATGATGTATGCGAAATAAAATCACCGCCAATTAAGGGATCCAAAGAATGAAATTGGTATAGGTGGTAACTACAATGCAAATTAGGTCACGGTCTGACAGTTGTCATTGCACATTGCACAGTTGCTGTGATCCGCTTCTCTTTATTCGTTATTTTTATATAGCTTATTTAAGGTTATTTGGCACAAGCTAAGCCAAGCGTTTTTTTTTTTTCAAGACTAATATTTTTTTTTAATTTATAGAAGAATTTCGTATGATAATTCTTTAAAATTAATAGAAAAATTTAAACCTACTAACATTTTCATTTTGGTGTACAAATTGAATTGTATGCCTTCTAGGTGAATTAAAATATGCAATATGGAAATTGGAAATTGGCAAATCGCGTTTATAAAATAATATTCAACAAAGCTGCATTTTTAGTTTAATTTCTTTTTTTTTTGTTGCTATAATTGATACGGTCAACAAGGTTGGGGCGTTGCGCTAAAAATTGACCAGAAAAGGCGGAAAGGACTTAATTTTTGTAGGGCGCACACTGCACCTTAGAAAAATCAGAACCCTTGTATTATTTTTCCGCCACAGCAAGGTCAATTGTCAAGCATAAAATAAAATGGCACTAATGGCCGACAGCGCAATAAAGAAAGAAAAGCAAGAACAAAAAATCGGCAGGTGGTGAAAATGACGGGCAACAAACTGCAGCGACATGTAAACAAGATTAGAGCAGGATTATGATGCCATTTACGTGACTGCCTGCTTGACGTCGTGCTAGCGACTTACCAACCTACCACCCGAGAGCAATGGGTGAAGGTGTGTCGTGTTGATGGGCGTCATCGTGCTGGTCGTCGTCGTCATGAGCATCCAACGGCGTCAGCTGCTGTGTTGCACACAAATTGGCCATTTGCGTGAATTGCCAATTGTGGACTACTAACTACTTCGGTCGACCGTTGGCTGGCAATTATTCCTTTGCAGCGTTTTACAATGATTTTTTAATTGCCGTTATGTAGGTGTGCGTGTGTGTGTTTGTGTGTTATTGCACGTGTGAGTGTATTACCATTTGGATTGTCTGCCTACCAAGCCGCTCCCAGCCATGTGCCTGTTCGCCATTTCCGTAACCCAATTTGCATTTCGGCTTAAGCTTGTTCAAATGCGTGGTTTCAACTTAATTTTTTTTTGTGTTGCCATTTAATGACCATGGATTTACCTTGTGTCTTTTTTGCATTGCTTTTTGCCCATACTGTCGTTAATTTCGCTGATATCTGCTGGTTGTTGTTTTTTTGGTTGCTGCCCATTCAATTCAATAAATCCAGGCATGTTTTTTTTTTAATAAATGTCATTTGCGCCACTTTCCTATTTTTTTTTTTATTGTTTTTTTTTGTGTACGCTCGACCAGGCATTTTTCGCATTTTACGCATTCTGCGTTTTTCGCATTTTGCCCGTTATGCGTAGTGACAGTTTAATTAATTGGCAATGCTGCCGGGCCGCTTAAAAGTGTCATGTTTGTTTTCATTTTAACACCTATTTTCGTACGATTGTGGTGCCCATATCAATCGCATAAAGGGCGCTGCTCTGTGTTAATGTTGCCATTTAAACTTTTTTGCTGCTGCCGCCCGTGAGCTTTATGCTTTAATTAATTATTAAATTTTAAAAGCATTTTACCATTTCCAATTATAATTGCAAACAAACAGACAAAAAGTTAATCTTTATTCCTTTAGTGACCTTCGCCGATTATACGAGTTGTTCTACCATTAATTAGGATAATTAATTTTTGTAGTTTATGATTGTGTTGGTTGGCTGGTTTAACTTCAGATATTTAAAGTGAAATACCAGAAAATGTTGTTGAATTTTTATTGTGCATCTGTCACATAAACTTTTAATGTGATTCTGATAAAGAATAGATTAACTTATGCACATGCCACTCCTCCCACTTTTCATTTCACAAACACAAAAGTGGACAAAACTTTTCTATTACAGATTCCAATGGCTTGGAATTAATTTCCTATGAAATTGGATAGTATTGACAGCAGAAAGAATTATATTTCCAGAAGACGATTTTATCGACTACCTTCTACTATACGGATTTATGTGTGTAGTTTGGCAAAGAACTTAGTTCATGCTGCTCCTTAATGTTCGGGCAAACAACATAAACTTTTTTGCCAACCGTCGTTTAGAACTAATTGAGTTTTGCTATCAGTAACAATGAACAATGCTGTCATCTCGGAAAATTTATTATTCTTTTGAAGAATTTCAACACTTTTCTGCTGCTGCTGCTGTTTGTGGCAGTGGGGAGTTGCATTGGATTTTAAGGTATTTTCTGTTTAGATATGTCCGCCCTAAAAAGAAAGTTTTCCTTCTCTTTGACAAGTTTTAATGTGAAGAATTCCCAACTTCCGACATTCAATTGATAGACAAAAAAGTCTCTCTTTCTTTTGTAGGAAATTCCTATTAAATGTTTGTGTCCACCCAGTGACAAAATTCTCTTCAAACCATTACACACAATTTAAAAAAAATTCAAAACATAAATCAATTATTTTGAATTTTTTCCACATTCCATTGAAAGTTTTACATACCAAAAAAAAAAAACACCAACCACAAACAAAACAATAACAGTTTCAATAAATTGTTCAGCTGGTCGAAAGTAAACCGCAAAACACAAAACCAAAAATGTTCGAGGGAAATTGTTAGTTCGAATTGCTTTTTCAATGGAGACGCTGGGGAACTTGCAAATACCTGGCGGAGACATTTTAATAATTTCTAGGCGAAAAGTCTCCGCCCTTCCACCCTTGCGAAGGTATGCAGTAGAGGCAGGAACACCAACTGAAAGTAGGCTTCAAAATTTGTGTGACCATAAAGCAATGCCATAAAGTTGTCAAATGACGACGACAACGACGACGACGGCAATGTAAGAGTTGTTGACTTTTTTCCTGGTAGGTATTTGTTCGTATGTACGTATATAGCTGGGAAAGTCCACGGGGCCATTTCCTCTATTCGTTCAAGGAACTTTCACTGAAAACAACAACAGAAACAACAAACAATATGTTGAAAGTTTTCAAAATTGCATACGGTGGCGACGGTAGCGAAGAAGGCCGAGAGGCAACGAGGCAAAGGGGAGCCTGACTTATGAATCGTAATGAAAACTGGTGCAAGCGGAAATGCAATTGAACCATTGTCGTCGTCGTCGTCGTTGTTGTCGTTGTTGTCGTTGAAGTTGTTATTATTGTTGTTCCTGTCGTCCGACATATTGACTTTTGCTTAGCCGCTTAAAATGCCGTTAGACTATGTCGCACACACACACATACGTGACACTTGTTTATGCTTACGGCATTTTCCGTCACACATTCATTGTCGTCGTCGCCACTTCCTTTGTCCAAAGACCCATCGGTCGACAGTCAACTTGGCTTGGCTTGACTTGACTTGTGTAACTTGTGCCGTTGACGATTTCGCAACAGTTTTACGGACGTCAGCAAGTAATGCGGTTAAAAATTTCTGTAAACGGCCAACTCCATTTCGCGTGAAAGTGAATATAAACATTGCAAGATTCTCCACGGCAATCATAACGTTTTTTTCTCTTTGATTTCACTTTCTTTTTCGGCAGCAAATAGTAACGTTTACAAATCGCGTGTTTAAATTGTTGACCCGTTCGGTGAGAGTCTTTCGCGGTGCCTCCGTTACTCTCGTGGGGTCATTAAAAATGTCCAACTTCCGGTTATGAGCGTTGCCACATTTTCGGTTATGCCATTAATTACTGTTATATATATGTGTGATATATGTGTGCATAAATAATATTAATAATAATTATAATTATAACAAATGTAATCAAAAAAGTATAACGCAAATATTAACGAAACATAAATCATCGCAAATTGTGCCGTGCTGCAAATTCATTTGTTTTTCGCTTCAGTTTTTCAGCTCCTGCCGAATAGCGCATAAATTCATAAATCCAAACAAACAACAAATCACATTAAATAAAGCAAAAAAAAAAATCAAAAAAAGCGAAAAAAAAACCGTTTTTGGACATTTGCGCAAAGCCTGATCCGAAATGGCCTTCCACGAGAAGCCATCGTTGCGTGATTGCTGGGCCAAGGAGGCCGCATTGAATGCGTTTCTACAAACGAATGTAAATCATTATAATTTTTAAATTTCATTTTAATTAGCATGCGAGTGTGAGATTTATGTAAGGTCAGCAATTTGTACAAATAATTGTCAGTCCATAAAACTTTTTGATGCTGGATTTTATTAAATTAATTTTTGGTTTCAATTTTTAATATTATTTAATTAATATTAGTAATTGCTATTGTGACCCAAAGCTTGTAGAAGTCAAGAAAAAAAACCATAAAACAAAATCTTGGCACAGCACCCCATATGTTATCTTTGGTGCAATTACCACTGTCCGTGTTGATATATTAGAATTACAGGACCAGGTTAAATGCCGAATTCGAACGGATAGTAAAAGTTTTTCATGGAAAATCGGAGCCTGTGTTATAAATTTGTGTTATTTATTTTATGTTTAAATTGTGTAATTAAAATAAATTTTCAATAAAAAAAAAATTGTTTAACCGCAAAAAAACAATTGAGTTAATCCCCTGACCAATTATGTTGGTAATAGCTCCGTTTGAGTGGCTCTGATACAAATGGAGAGCAAGTGCCCGAATCACTTCAATTGAGTTAATGCAATTTTAAATCATTTTTGATAACTGTGCTTTCCAAATGTTTTTTATTTTGAATTTGGGTTAGGTTGGGGCACTGACCGTTTTCCATATTGTTGCATTGACTGCTTTGTTTTAAAACATTTGGATTATTTGTGAAGTGATTAATCTATTTCAGTCGTTTAGAATGACTTCTAAAATGTTAATAACTTGGCTATTAGACCAAAATTCAATGTCCCCGCGAAAAATGTTCTAAATGTAGGTAAAATTTCAACAGGCATTTTCTCGACGGACTAATGAATCCTTGTGCTCGGGCTCTAACAGGCCTTTAAAATGGTACACAAGTTAATAAAATTTTGGAAGTCCTTGGAATGGTACAAATTACACTTGGAAAAATATTTACAGCCTTATTGCAGCAATGAGTAACAATGACAAGTCTTCTCGCCACCATTTAAGATATAAAAATGTCCATACCTTACACGCAACTCATAGTATTGTCTGTCTCAACCAGGTTAGCTATTCTTTTGTAATATTCAAAATACATTTTTGTTGATATGACTGCATTTTTCAACCACTTCCATCGGTATGAAATATTTTCCGTTTATTATAGACTTCAATACTTATCAAACTTATGAGACCTACTCATTAAGATAAAAGGATTCAACATAATACTTGAATATTGTAATTTGAAAATATCTCCACCGCAAAAGACAGATTTTAGATGATTTTTAAGATAACATCGTTAATGAACGATAAAGACGGAACCCATTTCAACCTTTACGACAATTTCTTGTACAGGGGAGTAATAGTCGAGATGGTCTAAATATTAGAAATCGATTAGGGACCCAAAAATATCAAAAAAATGTTGCATGTACTTATGTCCAATTCGCAAACCACTTCGTTTAAAAAATTATTAAAATTCGGGTGATTAGCTTTACAGCCATGCACGATAAATAGACATGAAAGGATTCATTAAAAGGGTAATAAACGGTTTATACTCGCTCTTTTCACAGTCACAACTGTGTTTTAAAAAGGATTCTATATTTTGGACACTAATAATGATTTTCGGCCTTTTCACTTTATCCCACTACCAACAGTGGATACGGTCAATAATAAAAACCATCAAAAGTGAATAAGTCCGAATGTAGCCTAAATGACATTGACTTTGCATTTACAGTTAGCAAATAGAAAACATAAAGTCATTCATAGTTAATAACAGTTAGCATGTATCCAAGTCGTATTCGGTTCACACTTTAAATCAAAAATTAATTGTACACATTAGAACTCCGAATTTCACAAAATTTGCTTAGGAAACTTTGCTATGCGTCGACCAATTTCTATTTATGGCACATATGTGTGTGGCCATCATATCGTAAGCCTCTTTCGAAATACCAATCACCATTCACTGCATTCACTCTAATCGGTTTGGGCAATTTCAAACTATTTCCATCTTACACTGGGCTCTTATCTCGCACCAATTTGTTGCAATTTAAATTAAGGAAAACATTTGCATAAATTGAAACTTTAAAATACCCAACATTTAAATATAAAATGTATTTACCACAAATTTCCGAATTACCAGCATTTCTACTCCCTTCCAGCAAGGAAAAGAATTTCCATCTTCTGCTGACTGTATGCCATTGCCTTAGCATTCTTCAACGGAAATAAGTAATTCCGACACGTATGTCCATACCACTTTAGAGAAATATGTGAATATTTATGTTGTGCCTCGTATTACGACAATGACACATCCGAATAATAATATTCCCCACATACAAACATGCACATAGGGAAATAACGTTTCTGAAATCTGGCACACGAATGCAATAAATCACAAATACATACTAACACACACTCGCACTCACACATGTACACGTACAGAGTAGGTTATGCCACCATGTACTTGTAAGCGGAGAGAAAGAAGCATACATTAAGGTCATTTCTGAAAAGGATATTTCCTTATTAACACACAAACACAAACATGCACGCACACACAGTTTAAATATGGCGTCAAATAATGAGCCAAAAATTGTCAAATTTGCTAGCGAGCAACAATTTTCAGCATGAAAATGCGGAAAATTAATTGCAAAAATATTTGCAATGCAAAACGTGTGGAAATTTCAACTCCACACCAACAAAAAGATCGCCACAGAGTCAAGTCGATTCGAGAGTTGCTCAGCCACCAGCCGTCGGCGTATTCATGTGAAAAGCTCATATGTCAATAAATCAAAAGGAGCCCAAACAAAAACAAAACGAAACGAACTGAAATGAAATGAAATGAAAAAAGAGCTGGTGACATGAAGTTTGTTAAATGATTTAAGTCCTTTCTTTATTGCCTTATCAACAGAAAATACAATAAATATGAAAAATGTATGAAAAAACGGCAATTACCATTTTCATTTGTCAACGTTCATTAAAGCGTCAGCGACATGTACTGTTGTTGCTGGTGTCGCTCAAGGTAAAATATGTACGCCACGAATCGAGTGAAGCGAACGAAAGATGGCGTCGTCAAATGTGAGAGTAATTAAATTCAAGTAAAAATTAATAAATTCATGCATGGAATAAAAAATACAAAATAAAAAGTGGAACTTTACAAAAAATGTTAAATTTGCATAAACAAAATTTTGGTTTTTTATTACCAGAGCACACACGCACGCACTTCGTAGTTGGGTTTAACTAAAATAAGCACACACACACATACACACATGCAATTACAAACACTCATGAATAATGACACTTTAGCTGGTGTAATTCACAAGGAAGTTAAGAAATGGAAGGAATGAAGGAAATGGCGAGAAAGTGTTGTAACCAAAAAAAAAGGCTTAGCGCTACTTCCTCGACTACACTCGAAAAAAATAGTTAGTCATACATGTCTGAAAAAAAAATATATGCATCACCCATGGGAAGAATCCAAAGAATCTATATACGATCTCTTAGACAATGCTATGCAGCGGCCAAATGCAAGAAGTCTGACAAACCTAATGCCTGTAGGACAAACCTAATGGCTGAAGAACATAGAGAAATATATACATAATAAGATCCCTAACTACAAGATACATCTCGAATGGAAAAATGTCTTTTATGTTAAAATGCAACTCAACTGTGAATCCAAGTAAAAAAAATATATCTCCTGATAGACAAGTATGCTGAGAATACTCATACTCATAAGACATTCCTATATATTCTGAAAGAGTGGCTAAAAGGAAAGTACCAGTGTCTGGGTGTTTCCTTTTTAGATAATTGAAGGGATGGATGAAGGCGGTATGTAACACAAATTTTTAAATTGATTTTTTGATAAAAGCTTTTAAGAGACGCACTACACTGCGTATGAGTAATATTGATACAATACCATTTTTTTTTATAAATGTAAACGACTTGACCGGACTCAAGTATTTTATTTTAAGCTTTGGGTGTTATGTATTAAATGGGGTTGGAAAAATATACATTTTTTTTAGCCCTTTTGTGTTTGTTAGGGTAACACTTTTTCACTTTTAAATACAATTTTAATTAATAACTAATAATCTACGAATGTGCAACGAGAACACCTAAATTCTTGACAGTTTTATATACTTATGGGTGTGGATTTACTTGAGAGCTGTTCAAAATACTTATGAACACTTCACATTGCAACTATCGTCTTTTCTGTCCCCCGGCAGAATGTTCAAAATACTTATGAACACTTTTACATTTCTAATATTATCTATAATTATCGCTAGTAATAAAAAATGTCAAACGGAACATGTGTCTCACACATCATAATCTATGTTTAGTAACACTCAGTATGTATTCTATTATTGTCGCTATTAAGAAAAGTACACACACAAGTAATAAATAGTTTATAGCCTGTGCGGGGATCGCTTATCGTGCCTCTGCTCATAACATTGTAATTCTGTCTAGTTTTAAAAGATTTGTGCCTATATACATATTTAGGTGTTTTATTAAAATAAAGTCAGTACCTTACAAATACTCAAACGACGCGAACATCAGTTCGTGCAAGAGCTGCTCTTCGCATATTAGTTTTCTTTTTACATTCACAACAGGGGTTTCCCGGGTATACATTTTGTATGGAGTTGTATGGAATACATTTAATTTATGATATTAAAATTAAAAGTTTTTTAATTTTTATTTTATAAAATCAGTGGGTACTTTATAAAATCAGTCGTTTTTTTTTTCAATTTGTTGAAATTTAATTTAAAAAAAAAAAAAGAATGTGTATGATTTTATATTTTAAACAATATTACGTTTTAGGAGATCATCATGTACGAAATTCATTTCAATTTTTGTGTTGAGCATAATGATCAGTATTTTTTTTGTTTGTATTTTTTTATTTTTGTAATTTTTACATTTTTCCTCTCTACTAAATAAGCCTTTCATTGCAAACAACTCCGCTGATCATTAAACTCAACACTAAATTAAAAAATAAATTTTTTTTTTATTTTTCCGAATAAAAATTGATTTTATAAATTTCCCAAAAATTTTTTCCTTGGGTGTATCTAGTATTCAAATATTTTGACGGCAGCTTACTGAGTCTTAAATACCGGAAGATGTCAAAAAGCTTAGAGGGTGTGGGATGGTACTTGCCATAGATTGAGACTCTTTTGCTGTCAACACCATCCCAAGATGTAATGGGAAAAGAGTAGCAACCGACCGAAATGGGAATTCTATGTCCGTTGAAATTCTATGCACGTCCTTCAGAATTCGGATGTGCCTTGCCCAACAACAAATGCGCCCTTTTGCAACGTTTACATTTGGCCGAAAGAATGTCTTTGACAGGTGCAAAAATGAAAACTGCAGAAGCCAAACCGAAATTAAAGTGTTTAGAGCCATTGCCCATTGCCATTGGCAGTGAAGAACAGCTAAGACGATTGTGAAATTTTGATAGGAGACCGTATTAGAAGAGAAATTGTGTACATTTCGGTATTTTTGTATATAAATACTTGGCAACTCTGCCGCTTCAAAGACACTCTACGAATGATTGTGGCACTGAAATACTCAGTACTGGCATTTTAGTTGTGCACTATTCGGCCAACTTGTATCAGAAAAGGCGTTAACCATTTTTCGACAAAGTCATAAGGACACGTACGAAATTGACTCTTTCCACTTACCTTTATCGCTTTATGGACCCCTACAACCGTACAATTTTTGTGTGAACGTCGAAGATGTCATGCATAAGAATAATTAAGCAATTGAACCTCGACCTCTTTCTGGGCTGCTTAGCTGAACTGTGAAGTATTTACACCTCACAAATGCAAACACGAAAACAGAGAAGCACTTGAAGCAACCGCACAGAACGCTTACACCATCATCAAGGCTCACCACCGCTCCGCACCACATCACATCACACCATTTCCGTTTGTTTAGCCCAAAAAAAAATATAATATAAAATAAAATAAAATACAACACACAGAGGAATGTTTATTCCATGATGTGTGTGTGTGTGTGTGTTGTTTCAGAAAAAAGAAACAGAAATCCGTCAACGGGAACGCTCACCGCCTAGAAATATGCCACACAATCTGTGTGCGGAAAAATGTCTCTGGCATAAAAATATCGCAATGGGAGGCAGAAAAACATGAAAAGGAAATTGCACGCATATTATGACTTTTATTAATTTTGCCTTCGTTACAATTTGGCGCTACTTTTTTCGCTGCTTTTTGTTGTACATAGTTGTTGTCGTTTTTTTTTTTGTTTGCTTGTTTGCGGGGGAGCCTTCTGTTTCATTTTGTGATTTTCTAGTTTTTGTGTGTGTGTGTGTAAAACATGCAAAATCGTTTCGGCGTTTGGTCAAAATTCCCCAAATTCCTAAACAACATTTCGTTTTTTCGCATCATTCTGTGAGTTCGGTTGCATTTGACAACATTTCGAATTGCCAGCGAGCGGCATCAGCAGCAGCAGCAGCAGCCAGCGTCGAGTGTTTTGTTGCCTTTCATTTTGTATATTGTTGTTCATTTATGTGTTGTGCGGGTTCGACATCATGAAATTTATATTTTGTTGCTGATTGTCGAGTGTCGAACAAGACTTTGAATTTTTAATACGATTTTCAATTTGTGTGTCAGTGCCGACTCAGACACACCACACCACACAACATAAGCTGTTTGGTGTTTTCATTTGTGGTTGTTGCGACTAGTAACAGTGCGAAGGAATTGTTTCCTTTTGCATGGAACTGGCTGCCGAAGTGATATATTTTACAATTGAAAACGGGTAAATTGGATTTCAGTGCGCTTGAAAGTTGTGAAAATATCATCAATATTTCTAAGTATTCCGACAACAACTACTGTCGACTTTGTACGTTTTTATTTCATTTTATTAGATCGTTCGAAAGTGAATTGACAAGTAAGCTCAATTTCCATCACATGGCCAGACCATGCGCACTAAACATCAACTAGTTGTGCAAGTGTGTTTCTATTGTTCACTGTCGCCCGGAATTCGGTGCGAAAAAAAGCACACATCTCATTGCTATGTGTGTCGATGCTTACTCATAATCCACCATAGGATCCACCGCTGTCACATTTTCTTGTTGTTTTCCATTCTGATAAAATGGCTTTCTGCCACAAAATTCCGTCAAATGTTATCGTCGCTGTCAATGCGTTGTTTCGGGGACTTATTTTTCTGAGAGGATAACAATTCGGTGGAGATAAGTCGTTAAAAGATGGTTTGATTTTTGACTTGGGTTGGGTCGGGGAAAAATACATGTTTCTTGTGATTTAAAGTAAAATTTCTTCGAAAAAAGACTGGTCGAAAATATCATTCAGAGCTGTCATTACATTTAAGGTCATAGTTGTGGAAATTACTTCAGCTAGTCAAACGTTCTTTAGCGTTGTGAGAAAAGCAGTTATGCTTATATGCAAAAATCTACTCTCAAAGTAAAAAATCATGTTTTTTTTGTATAAAGATTTTCAAAGCATGGATAAAGTGCATCCATGCTTTAGAATTGTATGATGACAAACGAAAGGAACCCTGCAAACCATGGTTACGGAAGTTGTTCTACAAGTAATTATAAGCAGGACTAGTAAAATAAAGCATTTAAAAATGTTAGGTATAATTTTGGGTATCGAAACAAAAACATGAATTGTGACGCCCATATGGTGGCTCGGCGGGTATAAACTATATACTCGATCAGCATCACCTTCTGAGTTGACTTAGCTATGTCCGTGTGTCGGTAACTGCCGTAGCTTTTGAGTTATCGACTCCAAATTTTGGCATTCATCTTTTTTTGGTAATGTTTAGATGGTATTGAAAGAGGGCAACATCAGATATGAACCATCTTCCATACAAAATGGCTGCCAAATTTGTATTATTTTTCATTATCTTGAGAAATACTTAACCGATTTGGAAGCCGTTTCTTATATTTAATTAGAAATTATGTCGAGAACGAAATGGAAAATAACTGGAACAAAATATATCGGGAAGGAAGTGGAAATTAACGAAATTATCGACAAATGATCAATAACACTACCCTGCAAATTTTGAATGTTTTGAGACTCCATAAACCAAACTTAACTTTTCTTAAAGGATTTTTAACGCTGAACAAGATGGCGCTCTCATCATGTCAGGTTCTTGGGGAATTCAGGATCAAAGAGTTCAAAAATGGTAGATTTTGAGTTATTAATTAAGCTATTACGTGATTTTGGATTTTTGTTCAAAGTTTCTGTTTATGTAGTCGTTTAGTGTTATGATTTTCCTTTAAAATAAGCTGTAGGTTGTAAATTTGCGTTGTCAATTTCCAAAGATATGAAAAGGACTACTTTTTTTGATTATATGGTTTTGAGTTTAGCCTCTAATTTGAAAAAACAAGACGAGATAGACCAATTCTATGGACGTCATCTTGTTTAGTATCAAAAAATCTTTAAGGACCAATAGGTTTGCTCTTTGGAGTTCTATTTCACTGTAACTTAGAGAATAAATATACTCCAAAAGAATTAATGGTACTAAAGTTAACCGTTCATATATTCAAAAGAAAAAATCGTAAAAATATGAGTAATAGCTTGTTTTGAAGATAAATGTTAGTACTAAACAATGATGTAAATATATTTGCTTAGAAAAGATTAGCTCATTTTTGATGAATTACAAAAGTTTGCCAATATGGCCATATTTTGACTCTTCTGACCCAAAAATCTGACGTGATACAAAATTTCTGTTTATGGTTTATGGAGCAAAATCTTGTTGGGTTGTGTAATATATTGAAAAGTTATCCATAAACTATCGAAAAAATATCAATAAAATATCGAAAAACTATCTATAAAATAACGAATAAATGTTCGATAAAATTACGGAAATGTGGTCTAAGAACATGTGCCAGGTATTTCAGCTTCGGTCCGGCCGAAGATAATTCTCCAGCTAGTTTTAGCCTCGGTTATAAGATAAAACTTTGTGTCGTGTTTGGACTTTATGAAAGTGTTTTCTATTCGTGAGTGTGTCCATGTGAATTGTTCTTATTTTATTCAGGAAAGTGGTAAATAGTCGCCTACTCGAATCATTGCATGTTGCACAGTGGTCAATTTCATTTCAAATTTACATTTCATGTTTTGAATAAAATCGCTTCCAATATTGGCTGCATTTTCTTTGACAAACTATAAGAAAACCACTAGTCAGAATTTTAAAGCAAAGTTTAAAAAAATTCAACTGGGCGTATGAGTAACATTTATTAGGGAAATACCCAAAAAGCGATTTTGAGGCCTTAAAGTAGACTTGACCTATGATTTTTTTTATATTAATGTAGCATATTTGGCAGATTTCCCTAAAGACACTTAACCATCGATGGCAGTTTAGTAAAGTTATTTGATGGAAAAGTCAGTCGTTTCCTTCAAAACCAAACCCTGTCTCTAACAAACATATTTCGAAAAACACGAAGCGGGGCTGCATTTGAAAGCCAAAAGGATTTGCTTTTGTATGAAACGAGAAACTTTTCCATCAAATGATTCCTTAACATTGTTAAACTAATGCATCTTCATTGTTTACAAAAGAAAACTAAATCGTAAAATCATCTTCTACTTAAGTGCCAACAAAAAATAACCCAAATTCCCATTGTCCTTCAATATGGCAGAGGTTCCTTCGGCCAACAAAAAATAAATCCAGGAATTTCTTTTTAATTTGAAAAAATTTCCCCCCGCACCCGAACTCCTGCTAACGGAAAATCCAGTTACGCCATTACACACGCCTTCGGTCTTCAGAATTATGCTAATAAAACCTTTTCTCATTATTCACAAAATCAACAAAATCCAGAAACGAAACCGAACACAAACCAAACGAAGAATGAAGAAAAACACTTTTTCTTACTCTCACATTTCATTCATACGAATTCCCAACAACAGCAACAACAATGCACGAACATACGAAATTCCAGCAACAACAACAACAATAATAACAACAACAACAAACAACAGTATCATATAACAAAGTAATATGGCAGGGTAATAAATACTCATAAGCCACTTCAAAAGTTACATTGCTAAGCCACCACCACCACCATCAACACCAACACACAGACACAAACACACACACACACGCGCACACATTCGGAAATGCCATCACCATCATCGTCTACCAACAACTCCACCCCTACTGCCGCAACCACAACCAACATCAACAGCAACCATAGTGGAACAGCCAAGAAAGAAGGCTGCCTGACAGGCAGGCAGAGCAGAACCAGTCAGTCAGAGGGCCGGGCGAGAAGTTTAGAAAAACTTCTTGTGCAAATATCGCCCTACTTACATAGTTTCAATAAAGTAGTGAAAGTACTTCTTCCATTCCTACAACGTTTCGAATACAAAATTGAAATTATTACAGCAACAACAACAACAACAACAAGCCGTTGTACGCGCACCACTTGACGGCTAGTAGGCAAAGTCAGAGGTACCTACTACATAGCGACCGTACGATGTAGTAGGGGCAGTGAAATACTACTCTACTCAGTTTTTATTATTCATTTTTTGTGTTATTGTTGTTGTTGTTGTTGTTGCTTACTTACTACTACTACTACTGCTACTGCCACGGTGTTCTTTGCTTCGGACATTTTCATGTTGAATTACAATTTGCCGAAAAAGGTGGAAAAATGAAAACAAACGCTTAAGAATTTATAAAATCGCAAATAATATGGCAGTCGTTGTGCGACCGCCATTGTGGTAGCCATTTCTTTTTTTTCAACCGATTTCATTCGCTCACGGCCGAGCGCTCAGTTGGTCGGACGGTCATTTGTTAGTTCGTTAGTTCGCTGAAATGGAAAAATACGTTAAATAATTTCAATTTTGAACCGACAAGCGCTCAAACATGTCTACTGCTGCTACCGCCGCTGCAGTTGCATAAGGGGCAATTAGGACGTTTGAAAAAATTAACGCTGTGAACCGAAAAGGAGAAAACCAAATAAATAAAATAAAAAAAAAGTCAAATTAACTCAGTTAAAGTGCAATTAAATTTTAAATGATTTCAATTAACTCACTTTAAAAGGAGGAAATTGCTCTTTTCTGTGCATTTTTTTCTCCTGAAAGTTAACTGCACTAACGCTGGCGGCTAGCGGACCCACCTTCGTGGACACGAAAAAAAGCTCACTTGCTTCAGTGTGTGACGGTGCGACGACTGTGCGAAGAAACATATTTAAACAACAAACAAACGTGCATTAAATTTAAGTTTCAATGTACGCGGACGACAGCGATGCGAGTTCGCCGTTTGTGATGCTTTCATCGCCCACAAAGTCTTGGGTCAGTGGTGGTGGCCAAGAGCCAAATTAGTTGGTTTCGTTTTTTAAAAGTTTTAAGTGATGCTGTTGCTTGTGCGGTCCGGTCCGTTCTATCTGGTTTCTTTCTTTATTTTTGTTTGTTTTTTTTTTGTTGTTGTTTATGGGCAGTGCACAGCATAACGTATGAGTAACATTTTCTGTTGACACTTTATGAAATTTTAAGTATACGTCAGTCATGTGAAAGTTTTAAAGTCTTCAGGAATGCTAAGAAAATAAGTTATTTACCCAGTACTGAAGATGGCAGCACTTTCCAACTGGTAAAATGGCCATGCTATAGATATGGCACATACATGATGCCTGTGGAAATAAATATAATTTCAACTATTTTCTCTGTAATTCGCATTAAAATGCATTGCACAAAAGTGGTATATGTCAAATATTGTAAATTTGATATCAGACACCATATAAAATGATATCCTTACCACTTTTACTTGCTTACTGGTAGCTCCTTGGCAATGCTTTGTACTGTCTACCCAACAAGATGGTTGGCTCGACCAGTGTGGACGTGTTGCAACGTAATCCACTTTAGAATATCAATGATTGATACGAATTTGACACGTGTCCCCAACGCTAGCATAGCAAACACCTTCGGACTATTCATTGTTGCCTGCATGCATTTTGTGTTTAGTTATGCTCATATAGCGTTAACGTAATAATATTGTATTATTGAAGATAATATTGCATTGTTGGATGGGGCGTACCATGCAAATTGTGGCGTATGCAATTTTCGGGTTCTGAATTTGAGCTGAACCGCAACCGAACAAAACAAGCATTCACCGAGTCGTAGTGATAATAATATTTCGGAACCGTATTTAGATTCATTAGTCGACATATTTAGCATTCGCAAATGAGCAACTATGCACTGTTCATTATAGTTTTTAATTGCTTTCTTGTATGCATTCCATGTTGGATGCGCACACCAGGGCCGTTGAAAATTTGTATTTATCGATTGTGTGTACCGTGTGTTACAAACAAAAGTGTCGGATGGAAGAATTTCTAATGTCAGAGTATAGAATTATTGCAAAAACGTATTACTAATAAAATTTCAGTATATGGATCTGCTGAGACCACTCTTAACTCCCTCCTAACTCCCTCTTGGATCCACTTAGACCCAATTAGACGCTCTTTGACTCCCATAATATGGGATATATTATATCTCCTTTGACCCCATATGCAATTATAGTTCTCTAGGTCTACTGGTGCCTTCAGAGAAATAAAAACAGCTCGAGTGTCTCTATGGTCGCACAGAGTTCATATGTGCAGTACAACTGCCTGAATCAGGAGAGCTATTACTATTATTTTTTAAAATGTATGTGTTAAAGTACAGCTCTCGAAACACTCTGATGGCTTCAGATGACTTCAGAAGGTGAGGACAGATATCCGGACAGACAATGCAATTTGTTGTCATAACTGCAGTGAGTCTTTCTATGACAGGGGAGATATATCCTAAAAAATATAACATTAGTCGACACATTGAAACTTTCCGAAATAATTCTAAGATGACAGTACCTCAAACGTGAATCAAGGTAGCTGCATTTTTCTTATTGGAATGAAACGGGAACGAAATGGAATTTGACCGAAACAAAATGAAATTGAAACCAAATTTTGAAATGAATCGGGAAATGGAAAGTATGGATAATAATTTAAAAAATTAACGTTAAATTATCAAAAAATTGTCAATAAAAAAAATCCCAAAAATTACAAATTTTGCCATTTTTCTTATTGGAATGAAAACTGGAACGAAATGGAATTTGACCGAAACAAAATTTTGAAATGGATCGAAAAATAGAAAATATCGATAATAATTTGAAAAATTATCGTTAAATTGTCGAAAAATTGTCGATAAAAAATCGATTAATTATCGAAAAATTATCGACACAAAAACCGATAAATCGAAAAATTAATAATTCAAATATCGAAAAACTATCGACAAAATACCAAAAAATTATGATAAAATTACCGAACAGTGGTCTAAGAATTTATGGTACTCGCATGTGCAGGTTACTTTAGCTTTTAGGTCAGACCGAAGATACCTTTGCTCAAAAAACTACTAAATATGGAAAATTAACATAAAAAGCAATAGCTCTAATGGCTTTAATGGTTCAAAATCTCCCTTTTCTATTGAACATTTATTTCCTAGGGCAATGAGAGTCACTTCGTTGTTAGCTTGTCAAAACGATCCGATGGTTTTCTCGCCTATGGCGAAAGTTGCTCTGTACTGCTCTGGCTTACCGAAACAGGCAGTGCGGTGAAGTTTGTAGTTTCGCTTCTTTTTTAAGTGCAATATTGATCGGCTACACTAAGTAGAAAGTGATATTATGCAATTATGGCTCAGAAAATTATGACATTTTCTGACTGACATTTTCGGCATAACAGAATGATGCACCGCACTATTGACACATTCGCCCCTTTGCATAAAAAGTAGTAAACGCTTTTCACTCAAATATTCACAATAGAAATGTCAAACTACTTACAAAAAAAGTAGTGTAGTCAAGATATTAGTGTTAACTCGTGTATACATTATTTTTTTGATATTATAAAAGCCTGCGCACACAGAGCCGTTATTCGTGACGCAGGCGGTTTCGAAATTAATTTTGTCAAAAATCATTGTTTTTTTCGAAAATAAAGCGTTTTTTTACAGCCTGTTTCCATAGCAAATCGAAATCGCTGCATGAGGCACTTTCCGTTTTCGAAGCTAGACTTTTTAAATATCGAAATGGTTCTGAAATTAGATAGCGAAGATCGCCTCTGTGTGCGCGGGCCTTAATTCAGAATTTCGTATAAAAATTGAAATCATTAGAAATTTTTCGAAGAACATATTTTCAAGGGTTGAAAAGTATGACAAAGCGTTAAATTAAACCGCTTCATTTATTTTCAATCTAAAATCAAGTAGCCATCATCTAAAATCAATTAATTCCTATGTCCTCTATCTATCGTCTATCGGCTACCTTTTAATTTAAACTGAATTCCAAACGATGCCATATCCTCATATTGTCCAAATCCCTTTTGGGTAATAAAATTTGAGTTTCCCAAACTTAATGAATGCTCGTTCGGGGAGCGAACCGCTCAATTGTGTGCAGAATTCATTTATGTTTACGAAGCCCAACACGTAGATAAATATGGCATTTTCCAATGTGTGCAATTTTTGAATTAAAGAATTTCCAAGGAATATTTGCGAATTGCTTCAGAAATTGCACACAAATATAGTTTCTTTGCTATTTAAAACTCAAACAATTCAAAATCCATTAAGCAGATTAAATTGAGTGGCACTTTTCGTTCTGCTGTTATTGGTGCCTACCAGTAAATGGCTTACTGGTGTGCATCGATTTGTTTTTGATAAATATTTTTATTTATTCATTGATTTTCGCATTTGGCAACATTTGGCAACAAAGGAAAAACAAAAAAAAAAGTTAATTAATTTTGGTACGGTTGAAAGATTTGTAATTTTTTTTTGTTTTGCTTTAAAATTTTATTGTTTAAATTGATTTCCACCACCTTAACTCAACTATCAAATCAAAAAAACACAAAATATCAGGATTCCGCAAAATTTACATTTTTACGAACCATCATTCGATTTAAGTTTATTTCCACACACCCCTCTCCCTCCCCAAAAAAAAGAAACAATTCCAAAAATGACCGCCAAATGATTCCTCACACTACAAGTCTGTCCACAGTCCGAAACAAAACAGAATAAAAAAAATCTCAATTAAAATAAATGCGAAAAACGAAACAGAAATTCATTTTTGTGAGTGCGTGCTCCAAAACAATTTAATTAATTCCAGATTTGCGCGAAATTTTCCATTTGTTTGGCACTCACACACATACACACAAAGAAACACAAATACTCACACACACACACACACACACACAAATTCGCATTCACACAAAACAGCAACAGAAACGCACAGGAACGAAACGAAACTCGCACAAAACTCACCGACTCACATACTTATTGCCTCTCTGTTTGTTTGTTTGTATTCCGGCAGCCTGCTAGCTACGGCAAAAAGAACGGCATGTGGTATGCATCGCCCGGCAATCAAGGCTGGGGTTCAAAGCCCGCCAGCCGAAAGCCGTCAATAATGGAAGCGGATTTGGGCACATTATCGACCACATCGGGCTCAATAAAACGCAGCGCCGGACGTGTGATACGCATCATCAATAATTTGGATCATTCGGTGCAGGTAAGTGGAAAAAGTAACCGAACTTTAATTACTTTTAAAGTGAATGCCATTTTCTGTTGTTTTTTGTTTCATTAGTTTTTTTTGTATTTTTTTTTTGCAAATACGCTGCTGTCATGTGAAATGTTTCAGTAAAATGTTAACCCAAGAAGTTTTTATTGCAATTTTTATGGTTATTTCGAAATTATACAGAATAAGTATATACAATATATTGAAGGGTTGACTCGCTTGGCGACCATAATTCTTCCGAAAAGTTTTAATGCTTTTAGATTAGTTACAAATACGAGCGCGCACTAACGGCCAACTATTGCTTAGTGCTTAGGGGCGGGAAAAGTAAATAGCGCAATAAACGAAGCATACTTTTAGGTTGCACACAAATGCTTGAATGGCTGATTTTAATTGTGAATTGTTATTGTTTCATTTTTGGAATGATTGCGAAATGGCGAAATTGCGGAAACGCAAAGAATAGCTGTGAAGCAAATGTATTTGTTGGGCAATTGAATGCAAGGCATACAATGGGAAAACAAATTAATCAATATAGAATAAACAGGTTTCGTTTAGCTGCTCCAATTTCAATTGTGGCATTTTCAATTGAAATTAAGAGTGCTTGGAGTCTAGTGTTTACATTTAATGTGTACATTGCCAAACGTATCAAATTTAATGAAATTGCTAGTAATTTAATGAAAGTTCCTTTTGCCGTAATTTGGTTATGTAATTGGAATTAATTTAGGCACTTAGACCTGGTCTTCTAATGGTTAGCTAGCCAATCAATAAACTTGACAAACAAAAATTTGTAAATTTCCCCTACAACTAAAAAATTCAGTCAATTGGATAGCTCTCAGCGGTGTGTCTGACCAAAGTAGAAAATTGACTAACACAATTCAAATTAAACTTTTCAAAGTTCAAGATCGGCCTCACTTTGACATTCAATCAAACAATTTCGCACAAACCCAAAACAAAAAAAAATCCTTACTAGCGCCGCGCCAAAAGCGTAATTAACCTTTGCCTACATTTCGGCACACATTCCATGTTCCAATCATGTGGAAAATAAAAATTGCAATAAAAAATCAATTGTCTGCAATTTATTTATGCAAAAAGAATACCAAATAAGAGCACAATTGAAGTCACGGTCAATTTGGCAATTTCCTTAAACAAAAGCCAAAAACTCTGCAGCTCTGCCCACACTTCGGCTGTCCCGAATGTCGAATAAGGTGTGAACGGATGCCTTAAACATTTACCCACCAATTTGTGTACGAAATTTTTGTAAAAATTTTATGGCATGCGAGTAATATTCTGTATATTGTACTGCACAGTACGAAATACACTCACCAACAACACATGTGTGTGGGTAATTTAGATAAATGCACATTTCACACCAGTGAAATGCATAAATGGCGTAGAAGAAACTGGGTGCGGTGTAAAGTGGCGCATTGCATGTGTAGCAATGATGGGGAATACCAGAACATGTGTGCTTTTTGTTTTCTAAAAGTTTTCCACTGAATTAAATTGTGTGGCAAGCCACTCTCATCATTTGGCCGTGCCGCACCTGTTGGAAAGGTTGGATAGAGAATATATATTTAAAATTTTGTAAGTAATTATTAAGTAATTTTTGGGTGTACTTTATAGCATTGAAAATTTAAATAAATGATGACCCAACACATTACATTCACTGCCAGCGACTGCATTTCGCCTCAGGCACGTGACTTTGTGTGCCGCCTCTGTTGGAAAGCCAATATACATAATTCAAATTTCATTGATATTCCTCCGTTTGAGTCGTTCTGTGGTGAAATGTATTGGCGTTTGGCGAACTGTTTGGCTTGTATGCAAATTGCGTCCATTTCTACCACCAACACAAGACACGAAAAAAAAACACCACAGAAACAACAATGACGACGATGGCAATAAAAATTCTTGTAAATACATTGACCAAGGCCAAGGACATTCTGCTGTCGTTGTGTGTGCATGAGTGTGTACGTACATTCTTTTCGTTTTTTCTGTCTTCACTTACTTCAACGTTTCACCGTTTCACCGGTTCGAAGCCTCAATATAAATATATTTGCATTATGGCGCTGCAACATACACGCCGTGTGCTGGTGCTGCATTCTTTTTTGGCAATGGCTCCTTTGAACGTGACGTACTTTTGACAATATCCACCCTCAATAGCACACCGCACACCGCCACTTCCAGTTCCAGTTGCCTTGAGGCTTACAATGGCTTCTTTGGTGCTGCTTCTGTTTGTTTGTATATGTGTTGTCGTCTTTGCTGAAGAGACTGTATTTTATTACAATCCCCTGTTTATCATGGAAATATTTAAAATATTTCAATTGTTTCGTTTGAGCGTGGGGGGAGGGGGGCGACTTGGGAATCCTTCAGGCATCATTTTGACGTCAATAGGCAACGATGAATGTGTGTGTGTTTTGTGTCCTTCGTATGCGCTTTGATAATATTTCAATTGCATACTTTTCGGAGGTGTTGAAATTCAACGCCCCTCACGAGGCTGTTTAATTTCGTCAATTCACATGATGATTGCGGCGGCCTCAATAATGCAATTATTTGCACAAGTAATTGTTTGATTTAGCATTTGGCTATGTTCGGTATGCGCTAATGAACTGAGAAATGTGTCCCATAAAGGAGATTTAGGCATTCTTTTGTGGGTGTAACTTGCAAATATTTGTCAAATCCTATTGAAGGAAGAATGCCGACAATTTATTGTCATTTATTTATTAATCACGTACAGATGTGTTAAGCGTGATACTCGTGAGTTTATGTATGTATTAAACTTATAAAATGGAATGAAAAGGTCAACCAAAATTTTAAATTAGTATTGAAATATATTATATGCAAAAAAGTAATGCAAAAAATTAATCCCAAAAATTATGTCTATAAATTCCAAGAGAAAAAACAACATAAAATCCAAAAATAACTACCTTAAAACAAGTAGAAACGTTTATAAAAGTCTGGTAAAGTTGGAAATTTTAGAAACAACTACTTACGAACAAACTTATTTTCAATTTAAAACTTAAATTCAAAAATAAACAAACTTATTTTAGGTTTTTTCCACTTTATTTCAAAGTAGTTTTCACTATGTTGAAAAAATTAAGGAATAAATACGATCGTACTTGATTTTACTATATGTTTTTTTTTTTAATCAATTGATGCTCAACTAGGTTCTGATCAAAGTATTGATCCGATGTAATGAATATTTTGATGTATTCCTACTCATTAATTACACTGTTCAACAGTATTTCTTTTAAATGATAAAACTTGGTTGTTTCTTATGTATGTTGCCACGCTGAATCCGAAAATAATCATGCAATTTTTCCACTTTTGTGGTTTTTATACTGTATCTTTAAAATGGATACATTAATTCTAAAAATTTTAAAAGATTTTTGAAGAAAATTATCAGCCCTACATAATATTTTTTTTGTATCTTTTAAGGTTTTTAAGATACGAAAGTTACGAACACAGAAAATACGAAAAATTTTGCACTTTTCAAATTACGGAATTTTTCTTCTAATGGAAATTCATTTTGTAAATGAGAAACTACAACTTTTTCTTATGTATTTTTTCACTCTGAATCCGAATATAATAATTATAAATTTGTACCACGCATAGTTTTGAAATTATTCTCAGTTATTTAGAGCCATAATTTTATAAAAAATGGTTAGGTACTTGTATAAGTCGAAGTACCCTCGGATATAGATCCATGGCCATGGATTTCTTCCCAATGGCATCGCCATTATATATTTTTCGAAGTATTTTTATTTATGTAAATTAGACAATTGGACTTTAAAGGGCCAATGCTGCACATTTTATGCATTTAACTGCCCTAAACTCGCCCGATGCCACCGCTTTACTCCCTCCACGTTTTCCCATCTCAATTACAACTTCAAAAGCGATTTAAATTCCATTGTAAACCAGTTAAACTTTTTATGATCGAATGAATTCACCTCCCTACAACTGTCATCCCATTGAGAGATGAAACAATGCCGATAATTCAATTTTTCACGCGTGATTTACACCAGTTATGTTGAAGGCCATTCATTATTACAGCTCACTGGTCAAGCGTAAAAAATTTGCGAATTTTCTCTAAACATCACCATAAATACAGAGTAGGTACTACGAAAAAGGAAGGCCAACTAGGTCACAGACTTCATAATTATAAGCCATAAAATATGACATTACCTGCGACACAAAAGCCAAAAAAAAATGAAATACCCCCTCCCTCCCAAAAATAATGCCAACAAAAATCACAACGTCTGAAGTGGTGAAATCTCCCAACCATACCCAACGGAGAGTACTGTAAAGGTGGAAACGGAAATTGCGTGATTTCTGGATTTTGACTCTCAGCGGTCAGGTGATGAAAAGTCAGCGATAGCTTAGCACACAAACACACACACACGCACACAGTAGAAAAAGCGTAATAATTCATTTTTATGTATTTGTATAGAATACTGTTAGGAGCGTAAACCGCAGAAAAAAACACAAAAACAGGCCATAAACAAATTGTTACAACAGGATATGAGGCGTCCACCTAATGGCAGTCAAACTTTTCATTATTTAGCACGTGATATTTGCACCCGAGTTGTTGTTTTTGTTTCTTCTTTCTTCTCAGGATTAATGCTGAGCTCAATGTTCCATTATTATTATTTTTGGTCGTTTCCCATGTTTTTTTTTGCCCCTACAGTGTCGCGTTCTACTGAACCTACGCACCTCTCAACCCTTCGAAGATGTCCTAGAAGATTTGGGTCAAGTGTTGAAAATTAATGGCGCCAAGAAAATGTACACCGGAACGGGACAGGAGGTGAGTTTATTTGCGTAACGGCAACGGTGGCGTCTCGAGTGCTAATCGCTGGCCACTTAATCAAAACTATTTCAACAAATTAGCAACAGTTTTGTTAAATACGAGAAATCCATTTCAGGTACGCAGCTTCTCTCAGCTGCGCAATGAATTCGCCGATGTGGATACCTTCTATTTGGCCACGGGCACAGCCCTAATAGCCGGTTCGCCCATAAGGCGTTCCCGATCGCGACCCTCGGTTGTGGCTGCCGCACCGATTCTACCAACCGAAGATCTGCCCAAGGTTCCGCTACGTGCTGGGGTGCGGCCGCGCAGCAAAAGTCGTCCGCGCATACTTTACGCACCCGAGAGTGAGATTTTGCGCTCGAATGGCGAATACAGTATGCTGGATATTATGAAAGAGGAGCCCACAAAGGTGACCATACGCGGTTTGCGACGCACCTTCTATCCGCCCGTTCATCATGCACCGGCGGACAATTCACCGCCCGATAAAAAGCTGCAGCTGCAATGGGTGTAAGTACAAGAACGTGCCAATTATCGAAAATCTCCTCACACATATTAACACACTTTCCTGCAGGCACGGCTATCGAGGCATCGACGCCAGACGCAATCTTTGGGTATTGCCCTCGGGCGAATTGTTATATTACGTAGCAGCTGTGGCAGTGCTGTTGGATCGTGAAGAGGATGCACAACGTCATTATATTGGACATACGGAGGACATAATGTGGTAAGTATTGTAGGAAAGATGAGCTTGGTGGTTTCTTTCTGCAACTTCTTGTATTGCAGCATGGACGTTCATCCGTCCAGAGAACTTGTGGCCTCCGGACAAAAGGCCGGACGTGATCGCAAGTCTCAGGCACATGTGCGCATCTGGAGTACCGAATCATTGCAAACACTCTATGTCTTCGGTATGGGCGAGTTGGATAGTGGAGTAACGGCCGTGGCCTTCTCACAATTGGTTTGTATTGGAGGGAAAGACCTTTAAGCATGTAAGCATACAATAATTCGTATTATTCACCCATAGAATGGAGGCAGCTATATTCTGGCCGTAGACAGTGGACGTGAAAGCATACTCTCAGTATGGCAATGGCAGTGGGGGCATCTTCTAGGCAAAGTAGCTGTAAGAGGACCAAGACAGAATGAGTTTCCTTTCGTTTACACTCCCTTTTTTTTATCATTCACTAGACTCTCCAAGAAGGACTCTCTGGAGCCGCCTTCCACCCCTTGGATGATAATCTCATCATCACACATGGCCGCGGTCACTTGGCTTTTTGGCATCGACGCAAGGACGGCTTCTTCGAGCGCACCGACATCGTGAAACAGCCTTCGCGATCGCACGTGACCAGCGTGCAATTTGAGCCGGACGGCGATGTCATCACCGCCGATTCGGACGGTTTTATCACAATTTATTCGGTCGACTCGGATGGCGCGTATTTCGTACGCACTGAATTTGAGGCGCACAACAAGGGTATCGGCTGTTTGATTATGCTGGGCGAGGGTACGTTGTTGTCGGGCGGCGAGAAGGATCGTAAAATTGCTGCCTGGGACTCGTTGCAGAACTACAAGAAAATCGCCGATACCAAGGTGGGTTTTGACCTCCAATTTCCCTGCCAAAATTGTAATTTCCCACCGCAAAATTCATTAGCTGCCTGAATCCGCTGGCGGAGTACGCACCATTTACCCACAACGTCCCGGTCGTAATGATGGCAACATTTATGTCGGCACCACACGCAACAACATACTGGAGGGTTCGCTGCAGCGACGTTTCACCCAAGTCGTCTTCGGGCACGGGCGTCAGCTGTGGGGTCTGGCTGCCCATCCCGAGGATGAGGTGTATGCCACCGCGGGCCATGACAAGCACGTGGCTTTGTGGCGCAAACACAAACTAATTTGGACCATACAGACGGGCTATGAATGCGTTTCGTTGGCATTTCATCCGTTTGGCACTGCCCTGGCTGCTGGCAGCACTGAGGGGCATTTATTGGTCATCAACTGTGAGAACGGTTCGGTTATGTTGACGCTGAGAGTTTGTGGCTCGCCGCTCAATTGTGTGTCATATAATCAAGGTGATGCTTCGGATGCTTCTGCGGCAGCTGAAATGTTTCGCTAATGATGATTTGTGTTTTTCCTCTTCACCAGTTGGTGACATGATCGCAATGGGCTCGCAGAATGGCAGCATTTATCTCTTCCGTGTGTCGCGCGATGGTTTCTCCTACAAGAAGGTCAACAAAATACGTGGCTCTCAGCCCCTGACGCACCTGGACTGGAGCATGGATGGCAATTTTGTGCAGACCGTGACTATCGATTTCGATTTACTGTTCTGGGATGCCAAGTCACTGTCGCCGGAACGCAGTCCCATTGCCATGAAGGATGTCAAATGGCTGACCAGTAATTGCACGGTGGGCTTTCTGGTGGCAGGCATGTGGAGCAATCGTTACTACGGCAATACGAATACGATTATAGCCACGTGCAGTCGGTCGACGACGCAGGATATGCTGGTATCTGGCGATGCCGATGGCTACTTGCGTCTGTTCAGGTAAGAAGGAATCTGTCTCTACTTGGGAGATTCTCTATTGAAAAGTATTTGTCTTTAGGTACCCCTGCATAACGCCACGAGGTGAATTCCACGAGGCGAAAGTCTACTCCGGCATGCTGGCTTGCGCGCGCTTCCTCTACGGCGATCATACCGTGATCACTGTGGGCGGCACAGACGCTTCCCTAATGGTCTGGGATTTGGTAGAGGAATAGCTGAAATGGCCACCGTGGCGCACAACTGCACACTATGAGGCTCGCTACTCGGACAACTGGCGGCGGCGTACATCGAAGGCGTCGTCGACAGTACTGGACAGCGATTCGCTGGATTATCAGTAACCGTTCGCGAATATAACGTTGTAGCAGTAGCGACGCCTCTGATTTTAGGAGCAGCCTGTTTGCGGAATTTCGAAACAATTCTCATTTGGACATTTTTTTTTGCAAACAACAAAACATTGGTATAGGAAAGTTTAGAATTAGGCAAACATACATATCACAGCATTTTTTTAGAGAACATTTCTGACCCTTTTTTTTCAATTCAATGAAATCGGGACCGAAAATTCTAAAATCAAATTAGTTTGAAAATTTTAATTAAAATTTCGCTCATTTGAAATTTATTGGAAAAATACACTTTTTCTACAAATATCTTATATATCCTTTTTATTTCTTAGAATGTTAACAATAACGCTTCCGACAAAAATAAGAGAAAACTTCCACAGAAACAAAAATCTCTCCAATAAGCTTCCAAGACTCTTCCTTTGCTCCCAAAATTTGACTTCCATTTATGTTTAAAAAGCGTTACGCTCTGTTACAACTTCATATTTATAGAGAACTGCCTCCTTCTCCCACTTCTCAACAGACTTAAGCCACTGGTGGACACTATAACTGGACTTTTATATATTTTGAAACTCCAATTTCAATTTCAAAGTCATTCTATACATACTTTCTTCACCCTATCATTTAGTACCTACTGTTTAGTATCATGATAACATACCAGAACCACAATAGAATTGAATTAGTACTTTTCGTATTTTGATTTATTCAAAAGAAAGTAAACAAAAAATGATTTCACTTTATTCTCGAAAAAACCCCTAACTTCATTAAAAACTAATTCAACAAAAAAACGAAAAGAAACATAAAACTTAAATCTAAAAGCACTTTATAAATTGTAATAATGTTATAGCAAATATATGTAATAATAAGCGAAATGTTAACCATATAAAGATACATAATAAAGAAATTTTAAAACTGTTAATGAAGCAAACGTGTACCTATTGGGAAGTATTGATGAAAACGAGCTTTTGCTGCGAAGGAAAATCTGTGAGTAAAGTAGAAGCATTCGAAATAAACTGCTGCTCGAAATTGAATCCTAATTACTTGTCGAAAATTTAATTTTTCAGTCAAAAATAACTGACTAACTTCACAGCCATACATTCAAATAAAAGCAACCGAACCACAACCAACTTCAATGTACATATTTATAAATAAAACCAAAATAGGGTTGCAAGCTTGATGTAGTGTTTGCCGATACCACCAATGTATCGATTATTTTTCATATTAAGTCTATACCAAACGTGTCTCTCGATATTCGATACTTGTCCTGATGTCGAATGTGTTTCGATAGTGTTTGGACCAGTGATGGCATTTGACGCATGAACAAATTTTTTTGACGTTTTTGACTAAAGTTGTATTGTTGGCTAATTTAGATCGGTTCTTTTGTTGAAAAAAAGTAATAAAAATTACATTTAAGAGCTTTTTATATTTTTTAATAATAAAGCACAATTAAATACTTTCGTCAAATTTGTCGTCAATAAAAAAATGGCGTAAATTTTATTTGTTGACGTCAAAAAATTGTACGCGGCTATCACTGGTTTGGACCAAGCATCAAACCTAAACCTACCAAATATTACTGCAAGACGATTTCGTTCAATATAGAGATACGCGATTGCACCCCAGAATGAAAAGCATGAAGTATTTCGCTTAGCTCTGGATTTATTTGGGTAATTGGTTGTTGTTTTGAAGGATTGCCGCATATGAAGTGTTCTACGTAATTACAATAAACAATATATGAAAATGTAAATAAGCAAAATATGGAGTTACGCATTTGTATCTTTTTAAGTGGATTTTCTGTGCAACATTTTTCTTATCTGCCTTTTGTCAAACTTTTTGTCAAGCACTTGATAGTGTAAGCTGGCACTAAAAGGCTGACTGCAAGTACTCGACAAGTACTAAAAAGCAGTGATGCCATTTTGACCGTTTTCAGATCAGATTGTGGAACCACGGAAATTTCTTAGTGGTGTCTGTGAAATAAAGACTTTAATTCCCCTCAGAACTCAACTGTTCAAATAATCACGGATATCATAGCATAATTGTTTGGGTGCTTTTCCATTTTAAATCGGCCAAAAATTAAATACCCCAAAAAAGTACGAACAAAGCACCGGTTACTAAAATTATAAAAAAGAACTGGTATTTATAACAATTGGTAGGTTTTGCCCACCTCTATCGCCTTCGATTCATTCCCGTTTTAGTTTCTATCCGTGGATGATGCCGTCTGCTGCTTCAAATAACAACATTAACAATAAACTGGAGAAACAGGCCTCCATCACAGGCTCCGTGCACTCTGGAGGCGGTGGCGGACCTGGTGGCCAGAGCATTTCCGAGAGCGGCGCTACAAACAACAGCAGTGAAAACAGCAACAACACAAAGGAAAAAGGCGCTGCTGCTGCTGTCGTCGCGGGAGGAGTCTCCGCCGCAGCTGGAGTCGCCGCCGCCACCGCCGCCGCTGCGAATGATGCCAGCAATCCGATGAAGCAGTCGATCATTACCATCGAGCATAAGATTCGTAATTTGGAAAAGCGCAAGGTGAGCGAGAAAAATTGTGGAAATTTGCGGGGCAACAAACATGTGCAAAGACAGAAAAACGTTTTCCAACGCGAATATTTGCATTGGAAAAATGCAAATTTCTAACAGACCGAATGCGACATAAAGCTTGAATATTTAATTAACGAAATAGAATTAATCTTGTGTGATTTTTCATTGCGACATTTTGCGAAATTCTAATTTTTTTAGTTTCAAATGTTGATGAACGTAGTACCCGGTTTTTTCCACCGAAATATTTGCCAAATATTGTTACAATTTCTTGTGCTTGGAATAAATGTGTTAAGAATAAATGGTTTTCAAAGGTCTCGTATGATGAAAACTTGAAAATTAGGACAAAGGATTCCCAAATTTCAGTTTTTTCATTGGTCTCTGATTTTCGTCCATCTTTTTTTCATCTCGCTTTCGTTCGTTTTCGGTCGGTTCATTCGTTTCGCAGATTTTTCGCGACGCCATGTTGATTACGGTTGCCACCCTTTTTATACTGTAGAGTTGACAAAAGGAATATTTATACTGAATTTGGTAAAATGAAATTATTCCATCCAGACTTGGAAGTTCCGAAAATGCTCGTAATGCCAAGATGAAAATCTTGATTCAGTAAACTTTTTTGTTATTTTTCTCTACATAAAAACTGATACTTACTGCTCTTGTTCCATTCTACGATCCAAATATTGACATATCATGTATGTGCTTTAAGCCATCGGCTTAATCGATAATTTTGGGAATTCTTTGGCTGCACCGTTATAGCAAAGAAAGTGGGGTAACTAAGAAAAGGGGACAATATGCGGTTTCCTTTACCCATTGCATCATGGGAGAAAATTCTTGGAGTAAATTTGGGCCTTGTTCGCGTATGGCGATAGTCGATGCTTGGCGTCGACAGCTAATTTGATGTTGATTGTATTTGCATACTGCTTTTGCCAAGTATAAAATTATGTCAATTATGTCTTTCGGTATCGTTATGCATACAAATGTTCCTTGTCTCGCTTTCCGTCTTGTCCGTAGAATGAATCCAATTGGAATTGTGTTCTGGTTTATCATTAAAAATATTTGTAATATGGCATCACTTCAATTTACATGTGCTACTTGTCATCGTCGTTCAACTACAGCCGCGGCCTTTGCGTTTTTTCGTATTTGCTTTTACTGTTCGATTTTTGTTTTCCTCTTTGCGTTACTTTCGTTTTCTTTATTTTTTTGCATTATTGTTTGTCCGTTTCGCACATTCATTCGCATCGCACTAATAATAATAAATAAAATACATGTTCCTTATATTTTACATTCGTTGGCGCGGCTTCGTCAATAAACAATATTCATTATCAACTCTTTCCAGTAGCTAATAGATTCAAAACCATTTTTTCTACATCGTCCTATTAGTCATGCGTACCGGTGGTATTTTCATTTAATCCCCAGGTTAGCCTTATCATCCGAGGGATAAATTTTGAAAAAAAATATTTTTATGAGTAATAAATGATGACTATATTAGAATTAATATCGACCCGACCGAAGCTATAAAACCCTAACTCGAGCACGATACACGTTTTCGTCGATAGTTAAAAGCGTGATCAGCCGCTCGATTCTCAAAGTTGGCTTCACGTATCTTGACTATCGATTCTCTTCTGCGATTGTTTTTTTTGTTTATTGTAAAATATGTTTTGTGTTTAATAAACTTATAGGTTTAATAACATCCAGTAGGGTCGAAAGAATGGCTCTTGTGCCGATTTTGAACATACTCTGCCTATTTCTGGACAGTTGTCGTTTGGCATTTTACATGTGGTCTGTCCTAGCCTTAGTGTGGAAGAATTTAGAATTTAGCAAACTATAAAAAATAATTCTAGTATTTAAATCAAATCACCTTTTGCCAGCTCTTTGTCGATTTGCTAGGCGGGTCATTGCCGTTTAGCATAGTTGACAACTTGATCCATAATTTTTGTTTTTTGCCTTTCCATTTGCAGTCTTTATCAATGAATTTTCGTTGTACCCTTTGCTTGTAAAATGCTAAAGACAGAATCTTAATGATACCATACATGCTAAACTGCGACTGTGTAAAATATTTGATAAATTCATTAAAACGCTTGTAAAATAACTTCCAACATAAACTTGATACTCACTTGATTGAAATATGTATTTTAATACCAAATTCATCATTTTGCTCTCTCCCTCTCTCTCCTAGACTAAGTTGGAATCGTATCGCGCCATTCAAGCCACCGGCAAGGAGCTTAGTTCCGATCAGAAAGCGGCCGTGGCCAAATATGAGGCAGTCATGGCCACTTTAGAATTTGCACGTGATTTCTCCAAGCAAATGCTGCAATTCACCAAAGATGCCGAGAAAGAGCAGAAAAAGCAAGCGCGCAAGGTAAGAACAATTAAATTTCTTGTCCCCTACATCCTAATTTGAATTGTCAAAATCGCCCTTCTTTGCAGGAACTCATTCAGAAGGCGCAAACCGAAACTGTGAAAATACGCGAAGTGCTCATTATTCAGAACATCCTGTCGTGCTTCACCGACGAGGCGGTGCGTTCCGATTTTCTAACTGGCGACAATGGAGCTGTAAAGTTGGAGGTGGCCGATTTGGATGCATTGGAGAAATTGTAAGTTGGAAGGTCAAAAGAAAAAAAAAATTTAAATTTAAAACATTCAAAAAATAAAACTTTGCTGAATTTTTTGTTTTTGGTGTGCCCTTCCACAGCTGCATGGACATTCAAACACGCCGTCCGGAAACTAGCGATGACATTGCATTTATTACCGCCGCTCAGAAGGCCGCTGAATACTTTTCCATGACCATTGACGGCCGTCCGAAGCAGTACGGCGAGACTACGTTCGATAATTTGAGGCGTGTCTTCAATCAAATCCAAGAGAGCGGATATCTCGACAAAATCTATTTGGCCCAGCAAGAGCCCATGTCCGAGCCGATCGAGGAAGACTTCTCGGGCACTGCTGGCGAAGGCGATGAAAATGCTACGGGCGAAGATACTTCCTTGGAGGAGAACATGCAAGAGATCGAACCAGTCAATGAAGCCCCACAAAACATTCTCATTGCAGGCGAAGGCAATGGAATGATGCAAGCTCCACTACAACAACAGCAGCAGCAGTCAATGCAAATGGATCAGCAGCCACAACAACTGAAGGAGCAGCAAATGGAAATGCAGCAACACCAACAGCAACAAGTCAATGCCCCAATGCCACTCCAAGCCATGCAAGCTGCACCGCCACCACCAACCGTTGCCGCTGTACCACCGAATTTCCAGACTCAGCCACCGCCATCAGCGGCGGGCAACACAACTACACCGGTGCACGTAGCGGCCATGTATCCAGTCCAGTTGCCACCGCCGCAACAGCAGCAACAGCCACCGCCACCATCGCAGATGCAGCATGTTGTTAATGTACAGCAGGTACCACCGCCGCAGCAGATGGTTGGACAGCCGCAGGCGCCACAGCAGCAGCGTCAACTGATTGCCAACAGCCCGGCAGCCCAAATACCGCAAGGTGCACCTATGCCGCTGCCTCCAGGTCATTTCTCGGCAACGACAGTACGCGCCGTCGAGCAGAGCTTCTTCAAGCAGCACCAACAGTACATGCAACAAATGCACCCCTTGGCCGAAGTGATCGGCGGCGGTAGTTTCTATTTCCTGCAGGACAGCGAATTGGACTCTCCCGAAATGGCGGGAAAAGCTGTGCCGGTACAAGTTGGCGGTGTGGTCTTCGAGCAACAGCAGCCACACCAGCCACAAATACACCTACAACACCACCAACAGCAGCCGAATCACGGCGAGATGGTAACAGCTACGGAAATGCATAAAACCGTAGAACAGCAACAACTATTAGCCAACAGTATGCAACAACAACAACAACAGCAGCAGCAACAACAACAAGCACAGCAGCAACAACAACAACAACAAGCTCAGCAGCAACCACAACAGCCAATTCCAACGCAGACATTCACAAACCAGTCATTCCCGCCCATACCGCAAGCACAGCAACAACAGCAGCCGCAACCACCACCAGCAACTGCTGTAATTGTCAACAGTAGCAACAACACACTCACCATGGTCAGCAACACACCCAGTCCCATGTTCCAACCAAATAATCAGCAATTATTTTCGCCTGTGGCTCAACAGCAACTGCTCCTGCAGCAGGAAATCAATGAGCAGCAGCAGTCGCACATGATGATAATGGCACGCTTGAAAGCGCAGCAGCAACAACAGCCACAACCCAGACAGCAGCAGCAGCAGCCCCAACAGCAACAACAACAATCACAACAACTGCCACCCGCTCTGGTCATGCAACAGGGCGAAGTTGTTGTCACGCCCACAAATGTCAGTTTTCCCATTGAGAATCCGGTCGTGCCCACAGTCACGTATGAGCAACAGCTGCAGCAGCAAATGACCGCCGCTGCAGCGGACCTAAAATCCAACGTTATGGACGAGAAGAAGAGCCCCGACGACGCGGAAGACGAGTGGGAGGCCACATTGAAGAGAGCCTCGCATGCGGCCAACAGCAAGCCCAGCGTCATCGAGACCAACAAATGGAGCACGGAAATGAATTCGGTGGGAACGCCCCCAACACCGGCTGGCACAAATACGCCCACATCACGCAAGCTAGTCGATTGGACTGCCAGAGGCGGTGGCACTAGCGGCAGCTATGACGATGCCACCCAACAGCCCGCGTCAGCTGTGCACGAAACCAATCACTGGAATTCGAACCAACACTCGGAATCGGGCGGCTATGGGCGCGGTGGACGCGGCCCGAGCAGCTATCAGCGGCGAGGTGATGACCGACGGGGCGATCGCGACGATCGTCGTGGTGATCGTCCCAGCGGCGGCAACAGCGGCTATCGTGGCCGTTCCAATAACTACGGCAGCGGCTCGTCTCAGCAGCAAAACGGCGGTAGTGGTGGCGGCACTCGTGGTGGCTCGGGCAACAGCGGCGGCGGCATCTACTTCCGCAATAATGACAGCAATGGCGGTGGCAGTGGTGGTGGTGGCGGCGGCTCATCGTACTATCAAAATGGTGGTGGCAGCGTCTATTCGAGCGGCAAAGACACCGGCTCACGCTACGAATCGGGCGGTGGCGGAAATTACCGCGGACCACGTGGCGGTAATAATAGTGCGCGCGGCAACGCTCCACCCCCACGTTCCATTGGACGTAATGGTGCGAACGGTAGTGGTGGTGGCGGCGGCAGCACGACGAATTCATCCTCCTCGTACATGAACCCCAGGCAATCGAATCGCATGCCCATGGGTCTGGAGAATAAAAACTGAACACGCACGCAGCGCGCTAGTTGAAGAATCACCACACTGAAACTCAAAACTGAACGAAGAAGATGAATTTCAAAGGGAAGTACATAACACACACACATAACAAAATAGGAGTAGTAAAATAAGATGGAAGCTGAAGGCAGACAAACCTCTCCAAAAAAGAAAGAAACCAAGCAAAACAAAAATGCAACAACACATGAATTCGTAAATATTAAAACACACACAAAAATATATATTTAAAGAAATGCAAAAAGAAAACAAAAATTACTTTACTTATGCTAATTTCATTTTACAGAAATACTTATTTATGTTCTTTTTTTTTTAATGAATAAATGAAAAACAAATCAAATGGCTCTTTCAACAATTTCCAAACGAAAAATTAGCAACTACCCTTACACCCCCCTCCACCCGCAACCACCACGAAACACAATAAATTTAAACAAAAGTAAACACACCAATAGTGCTGCACATACGATGAAGGCGTGCAGAGTTTTTAGTGAGAAGAGCGTAGTGTGCGCTCATTTGCCGCGGCCGCCCATCACTTGAAGAGCTTCTACAGTTGAGAGCCTGCATTAATGCAAGCAAAAGTATTTATAAATATATTATTAATTAAACAAACAAACTATATTATTACTTACTATAATATAATTAAACTACATTATGTTATATATTAAACAAAAACAAAAAAAAAACGAAACAACTACAAATTATAAACAAAAAAACTTAAACTTTAAGTAATCTTCCCCCCACACGTCGTACTCGTTTCTCTTTCATCATCCCCGCCTTATTTCGTTTTTTTTTTAAATTTTTTTCTTAATGTAATGTAGTCGTTCGTACTTTTTCATTTTAAGTGAATTTCAAACAGAAACACACACACACACACTTACACTTACACATGCATTAAACATTATTACAATATAAAACATATAAAAAATATATATACTATGCATATAAAAAAAAATAAACCTTATGAGCATCGTAACGGTAAACTTATTTACAAATTTACTTACGTTAAAATGCAAAATACAAAACATACAATTTAAAAACAACAAAAAAAAATAAATAAATAAAAAGAAATCATTTCCTGGAAAATCAAACAAATCGTGGAATGTTTTATTTTTAGTTTAATGCCCAGATGACATTTAGTTTTTCTTTCATTTTTTACTGATCAGGGAAGAGGTGACCGGGTTCTTAAAGGGAGAATAGCAAGGGAATAAATTCCGGTCAAAGAGGGATTCTAGGAATTTTACTGGGACATTGAGTGATAACCTCTCCAAGGCACATTTCACTTTCGCCGGTATAGACAATCACAGAAAATCCTTCCGATAAAATTCAAATAGAGGGTAGAGGGACACAGAATAAACCATAGCTCGTTGGCAGTTTTTCTTTTATAATACATATATCAAAAGTAAGGAAGGTTGCCAGAGAATTACGTTAAACTATTGGGAATTGTGGGCGTGACATATTGTTGAACTTAGTGTTACCAAACGTACTCCTTCTTTAGACCTCTTTTTTACTCTCATTTAGTGAGATAAAATGATTCTAAGTTCTCAAATTAAAAAAAAATTTTAATATATATTTTTTTAAATAATATTTTGTTTATAAATTATTGCGTTTCCAGTTTTGTCGTAAAAGTTTGAAAATTAACTTAAAGTTCAAAACGGAAAAATATGTAAGTTATTGTTTAAAGTGCACACAATGCGGCCATTCATCTTAAAAGCAGATATCTTTGGGTTTTTACAGATTAAAATAGGAACAAAATGTATAGTAAAAGGCGTAATTATGGATTGATTCATTTTTTTCCCTAAAAACCACCCTAATGTATTGGTAGTTTATATTACAAAATTAGATAAGAAATTAATCTAAAAAATGTAATCTTTAATAAATATTTAATCTTAGAAAAATGATTTTCAGTGGTTCGCTATGATGTTTTCGATTTGGTAGTTTCCTTTTCTTCTTGGGCGCCACATAAAAACCAAAGGCCTGCCACAATGAGTGTAGAACCCACACCTGACAGCATAGAAATGGGCTCTTGATAAATCAAAGAAGCTAGAATGAACTGAAAACAATAAATCTCCATTAGAGTTTAAAAGGTTCCACTACCACCAAATCATTTACCGATATCATGTAATTGGAGGCTGCCGTGAGTACAGTGGCCGTTAATGTCTGTTCCGAAGTTTGCAGCGCCTTCAAAAAGTAACGCCAATTGAGCAGATTACACAGCACCATCAGCACAATTGGCAGAACACGTAGTAGAGCAAAGCCTACAATACAGTTTCAGGGCGTTTTAAAATTATATTTGCAATAGAGAACGAAAATACAGTAGAGAAAACAAACCCAAATATTTGTCCACTTCCGGCGGCAGCGCCAGCGTTGTTGCCGGTAGTAGAACTTTCTGAGCCTCCAGAAAACTTGGCAGTTTACCGAAGAAACTGCCACCTGCCGCACAACAACCGGCCGCAAAGCTATGGCGATATTTTAGTAGTGAATCCATTGTATCCATTGGAATGTTTTGTTTTAGTTTAATATTGTTGTTAAATATTTTACATTTTCTAAACAAATGAAGGCGAACTGTCATTGTCAGCTGATGTTTGTTTTTATATTAGCTACAGAGTTGCATTTTGTGAGAAGTAAATTGGATCTATTCTGCGCTATCATAAAGACATGACAACTGCATAACGAGCATAAAATATACCGTAAAAAAGTCCAAATAAATTAAATTGAATGACAAAATTATTCTTTTTGTTTTCCGAATTTTTAAGTGGGAAACCCCTCGAAAAAGCGCAGTAGCTTAAAAGAACTGTCAAATTATATATATTTTGACTGCTCATCTACACAACTGAATCGTTTCCGAGGGGTTTCCCACTTTAACTGAATCGCCCTAATAACTTTTATGGGAAAAACGTAATTTTTGTGTATTCCCAGCAAACATTTAGGTTTGATATCGACTCGAGAACGACTCGGTATCAAAGGTTTTTCTTTAATGTCGAACGTTTGAAACCGAGTCGATACCGACTTGAGAATCTCGCGTCGGTTTCCAATGGTAATTCTCAAATCGACTTCAAATAAACAAAGTGAAACGTGAATAAATTAATTTTTGTGTTTATTGCATATTTGATAAGTAGAGATAATTTTTTTTAAACTAAACAATATAAAAAGGTACAAATATTACGACTCGTTTTCAAACATTAGAGAAAAAACTTTGATGTCAAGTAACCTTCAAAAACGAATCGAGAATCACATTAGTTATCGACTCGAGAAACGTTTGAGACTGTGTTTGCTGAGATTACGAAATTTAGTGCACTAGCTAGAAAACCCCCTCAATAAAACACATTTTCGCTTTTGATATGTGTAAAATATTTATTTTTTTCCTTTTTTTTTTTTGTTTAAATTTTTGATTTGCTTTTCGATACAAATTATTTAATGATTTGTTGTTGTGTTTTTTTTTCTTTTAATAATAATACAATTGTAGTTATTACGAACTGTTGACAATAAGTAATTTGATTTGATTTTTATTTGTATTTAATTTAAATATCTAAAATATTTTATAAATAAGATTGTTTCAAGGACATTGCTTACGAAAAAACTTCAACAGAATACTATCATTTTAAATGTACTTGTATTTCTTATAGATCACTTTAAATTTTTCTTGTTGTTGTATTAACAATGCATTAAATTTATATGTATGTATTTATGTGTGTAATTGTAAATGTCTGTTCTGTGCAGTAGGTAAATTGTAATGCGATTACGCTGCTTATTACCTACCAACCGCGCACGATGTGGGCAAAGAAACATAAATAAAGAAATTATAATAAACTGGCAATTGCAGTTAATTATGAATTATAGAAATAAACGACTAATTACAAATACAAACAAAGAAAAAATACCACTAATTGATAGCGTAAATGATCAAACAATTGAAATGCATTGAAATTCTCATTCAAGTGAATAGTATTAAGGCAAATTGGAGAACAAAGGCAAATCGACGAATAAATGTTATACAATATGTTGTATAAGTGGCGATACCTTGCCACTTTCTCAGTTAACTTGATAAATATTTAAATAAACTGAATTTCTATTTCAAAGTGCGAACGACTTAATTTTGCTTTTCTTATGGGCTTACACTCTACTGTTGTTGTAATATAATACTTTTAACATTGAATACTTTAGAAATTGTATTCGTCTTCATTTTCTTTTTTGATTTTGCATCTTATACGATTAAACTGGCTACAGTTATTGTATGGTAATAGTAATGCTCCATTAAAGTTCATTAAAGAAAAGTACGCTAGTAAATTTTAATAATAATAAAAAATAGTGATGCTGTACTTTTTGTTGTTTAAGGAAAAAAAAAACGCAACTCTTAGTTGCCCTAAAAACAAATGGGGCTTCCCTAAGTCTAATATCCTAAAAGACACTTTTTGTATTTTTGCTATTAATTGGTAGTAATGAAGTATTTTTGTATTCTTAATTTTATTAAATAATTTCCTAACAACTTCCAGCTTCGTTTGATGATCTCTTTGATTATAACTTTTACCATTTGTTGGATGCATGGTGCATTGGTAAGATAAGTGGCAAAATTGTGTGTGTGAACATTTTCGAATTACAGCTCTCGGAAGGCTTTTCTCCGTATTCATAGCGAATACAGGGACTTTGAATTATAATTCATTTTTCGATAAAAACTTTTCTAATTTGACAATTTTTGTTTGTTTTTTTTTTGTTGATTATGTAACAAATTTAAAATTTTTCTTTTTAGTGCATACTTTCAGGCTTTAATGTTTAATTGAAAAATAATACTTCAAATAGTTGCAATTTTTTTGATATTTTTTTCTCAGCACCAATTTACAAATCTAAGGAATGACGAAGAGTTTAATAAAGCGAAACTCTTTCCGTATTGCCCAGAAAGTATGCCTAGACGAGAACAATTCACTTCCGAGTAGCAAAATGAAAACGTCACAAAAGTCTGAAGAGAAATGGTAGCCGCAAAAAGCAACGAGTGAGTTTGCCTTGAATACCCTGTTAAATGTGGCTTTTTTTTGTTTATTGTTTTTCGTGTTTTTTTTTTCGCCCCTTTCACTGTTTTACATCAGCATACAGCATTTCTTGGAACTTGTACTATCACTGACCACATCACCGGTAATGCCGCTAAATTTATTCACCGATGCATAAGCTGAACTATCACCACCACTCGTTGGACTGCTCAGGCCATTGTTGTAGTCCAGCATGCCGATGCCGCCACCGCTAATTGTCGGCTGAGTGCTCACTGGCGAATGGCCATCGGTGGTGAGGCCCAAGATGCTGTTGTTGTTGTTGTTGTGGTTAGTTGTGGCGGCTCCTAGAACAGAACCATTTTCACAATTAAGTACATTGGAGCGCGAGAGTGAACGTTGCTTTTTCAAATTGGCCAACGTGGCGCCCGCAAAGGCAGTCTCCAGCGATTGCTGCTGATTGTTGTGTTGGTGTTGATGGTGATGATGATGCGTGCTTGTTGTATCTGATGGTTTGGTTTGGTTTGGTTTGATTGGTGGGAACGGACACAAGCACAAGGATGGATGTGTGATGGTAGTACAAAGTAGTAGTAGCAGTTTGTGGTGTGGTATGGTAGTAATAGTTGGTAGAATAGTAGTAGTAGTTGTGGTGGTGGTGGTGGTGGTGGACGTGGGCATGGCCGATAACATACAAAACAAGCAAAAATGGCAAACAAATGAAATGAGAAGAGAGCACATAACAATTACAAAACATTACAGATGAGTTAACTAAAATTTCTATGAAAACCATACAAAAATTAGATACAGGGTATGTTTAATGTTAAAATGAATGAATACCCTGTTTAATTACGAAAAGCATAAGCATGTCAAAGCGGTTGTTTACTACCTAGTACTGGTAAAGTAGCTGTGGGTGAAATTGTTCGCTCGAATGTCATGTCAAATTCCATCTAAAGGGATAAGTGCTATTTTGTGAATTTAATATTGTTAACACTTCTGCCAACAACTAAATGATTTCCAGTGAAATGAAGACATTTTAAAGATTCACGATACATTCTTTTTCATTTAACTGTTCGACAAATTGAACTTTTTAGAATTTTTTCTAGACTGAAAATAGTGTCTTAACGGCAAATCTAGAATGACTGCACTAAGGCTAAAAATAAAAATGTTTGATTTTGAATTTACCAAAACAAATTTGTTTGCTTGAGCCACACAGAGCGCAGTTTGTTCTATTTCTCAACTAGCACAATGTCATTAACGGATTAAGGCAAGTGTGTTGTCATTCTATGAAAATTCAACGAAAACTGTAATATCTCCCATTCGAAGTAGCCAAATTTAGTAACGGATTTAGTGTACTGAGGCTAATCAAGTGCATCGGACGTCCATTAGACTTTATCCGCCAAAAACGTCTTTGAACCTTCTTAACTGAATTTTGTTAAAAAATTGAAGTAAATTGAAGTTTTTGCTTATTTGTCTAATCTCCTCAGTTTGATGACCCCTTGGGCATAGTTACATTTCAACAATTTCACCTCAAAGTATCCCCCGGTACTAGGTTTAAGTAGACAACATCAAAAATATGAAATGAAAAGAGAAGACAAACAAATACCGATTCCACTTACCCACAAGCACCGTCACCTGCACATTGATTTTACCATTAGCTGCCTCTTTGCTCGACTGTATGTGCAGTGGCTCGGCCGATGTTGTGGTTGTGCCCGTTGTGGCGGCCGCCGTCACATTGCGATCAGTTACAATCAAGGCTGTGGCCGAGGTGGAGCGTTGATGTTCACCGCCCTTGGCCCCCTTATAAGAGCTCATGTGCAGTTCGTCGTTTTCACGGCCGTCTGGCGGGCGGCGTGGTATATAGGAATGCGTTGTTGTTGTTGTTGCTGTTGCATTGGCTGCGGTATCGACAGCATCGGCAGACATTGAATGCGGCAACAAGGTGCTGCTGCCGTTTAAGGCAAGACTAGCTTGATACGATTTCTTATCGGTGTTGTTGTTGGTGTTGATAGTGTTATTATTGTTGTTGGCATTTGGTCCCTTCGTAGTCGTCGTCGTCGTCGATAACCAATTGACGGCATCAGTTCCACCACCAGCCGTTGTTGTGGTATGATGCTCCAGCGCTGATGTGCTGCTGTGATGATGATTATCGATGTTTTTCGATGGAGGACCATTGGGGTCTAGTGTTGTGCTATCGGGCGGTATGAACACCTCCTGTGCTTGCAAACGCAGTCTTGCCTCTTCCACGGCATCTTTTTTGGTTGTCAGCGTCTTGTCGCGTAGTGAAGTGCGTCGAACCGATTGTGCTCTGTGAATGGTTGCATATGCCAATTAGAATTGATTGGAAAGTACTTAACTGTGTACACTTGCCTCGTGTTATTGCTTTGTGATCGTCTCACACGTCGTCGCTGTGCTTCGGCCAAACGTTTGCTTTCTTGTTCCGTTTTCAGTTGCTCGATGCGTTCCCGGATTTCGGGATCTTCACAAATATCTACGGGGACCAAAGGAAAATTCAATTTGATGAAACATTGATGAAATTAATTAGTTGAAGAGATTAACCTGAAGGTGTCTCGTCGTCTTTGTTCTGGACATTTAGGTCAGCACCACATTGTGCCAACATTTCAAGCACTTCCAACTGAAAGGGAACATTTATTTGGATGGTAAACACCGAGAATGTTTGAAAAGTCTTACATGACCCCAGCAAGCCGCTGCATGCACTGGCGACCACATATCCTTATCCAAGGCATCGACATTCACATGCATTTCCAGAAGAAACTCAACGACCCGCACATAGCCATTAGCCGCCGCAATGTGAAGCTGCAAGAGCAATCGCAAATTAGAATTTTTCTTTCAATTAAAATATGATTGTAATCTCACTGGTGTGGCACCCTGGTAGTCGGGCTCCTCCAAGTCGCCGCCATTGCGCGCCACCTCCATCAAATCCTTCAGCATTTGACGCTCTGTGGAGGAGCGCGTCTCGTCGATAAGCTCTTGGGTAACGCCACGTTTCGACATTTCAGCCTCAATGAAATCCAAAGTATTCTCATCGTCACACAGATCGTACGGCATGTTGCCGTCCGTGTTGACGGCCAACAGATTAGCACCATGTTCGATTAGAATGCGTACGAGTTCCAGATGGCCACACGTGGCAGCCGCATGTAGCGGCGTCCACTTATCGCTATCTTGTGCATCGACATTAGCACCGTACTCGAGCAGCAGCCGCAACATCTCCACATTGTTGTCGATGCAGCACTGGTGCAGCGCCGTTAGGCCATCCTCGTTCGCTGCATCCGGTGTGATGCCGTGCTCGAGTAACTCGGCCACTTCGTGCATATCATTGCGACTGGCTGCCTCCAGCAGCACAACGCTATTCTCGAAGGAGATGTGCCGTTGTCCGCCACCGCTCGATCGAAAGTGGTGCGTTGTGCTGCTGGTGGTGCCATTGTGGCCACCGCTGTTCAGTGCCATGGCAGCATTACCCTTGGCACGTTGTATTTTCACCCATTCCTTGTCTTTCTGGCGGGCCACTTTCAGCTGCTGAGTGCGACGTCTAAAATAAATAACAACAACGACACAAGAGAAAAAGTCAGATATTTGGCAAGCAAACAGACACTTTTAAGGACAGAACTTACAGACGCGCCAACTGCAGCCGCTCGTGCGTGGGCAAATTTTCCACAGTTTGCATTTCCGCCACCAGATCGGCATGGTCCATTTTGAGCTGCGACTTGAGCGCCTCATCCGATTTGCGATTCACCAAAATGCCCTTGACCATTGTGAGGCGGTGGTGGTGTTGGTGCTGCTGCTTTGCGCTTGTTTATCTTTTGTGTTAGTTTCGTTTTCGTTTATGCGATATGTTAATTTTGTTTTATCAATTTGTTAGTCAATTTCTATTGTGCGAAATGCAAATTTGATTTGCATTTTCTTTTTTGTTGCTGGCTCATGTGGCTGTGGCAAGTTTTGCAGCTTAGACAAGTTTTATCTCTCTCCCCCACGCCCCACGTTCACATGCCTGGAGTTTTCCTTGTCGTTGGACGTTTCACGTTTCGAATTTTAAGTTAGTTCAGTTGAATCTTTCTTGTTTTGCAATTATTTAGTCATCTTGCTTGATCGGGCTAATCTGAAAATGGAGCAAACAAAACCAATTCAGAAACTTGTTAAGAGCTTAAAGCCGTTGTAGTGGTATGAAAAGTTTTGCGACTTGAACCGAAAAACAACTTGAAACCGGGGGAACACAAATCGCTTGGATTTTCCTTTACTTCAAAAGTTACAAGGAAACAATTCTAGTAGTTTCTGGGTAGTTTCTGGGTTGTTTACGTATACACTAAACTAAAAGTGTTTCGATAGTGTTTAAACTAGATAGGAAGAATAATATTTACATTCGTTATCGAGCTAAGCGATATCGTTTATTACTTGTATTTCACCGGACTAGTCTAGGATGTAGTCTACTTTGAAATTGTACTCCATTGAAATTGGTCTAAAATCTAGCCTATCCTAGGAAAAACTAGTTTCAATTAGCATTGCACGTCAATGGAGCAGGTTTGCAATTGCATTCCATTTAATTGGTCCATAAAGCATACTAAAGGGAATTAATTCAAAAGTTATGTTATTGTAACTGGTCTACGCTTATACTGAAGCTTGTAAGTATCAAAAATATAAAAAATAATTAGCTAACCCTTCTCCTTTGGTATATTCCAAAAAAAAAACAATGTTGATCACAGTCACCATTTTAAGTCCCATTTGTAATCGTAAAACATCGTTTGTGAATAGTAATCCTCTCTAAGCGGTCCAAGTCTAGTGCAACACCATTACAATTACCTTGTTTGGTTAATTTCAAATGCAGCCACGCTAAAGACTTAGACCCTTTTACGGTGCGAGGTTTCAGAACTACATTTATATGGAATGTCTCGAAACCACACCGGGTGGGGGCATTTCAGCTAGGCCCTACTTAGTGAATTTACTTGAAAGAGTTACATACACACAACTTCAAGATGCAATTCTAATATAAGTATGTGAAATTCAAGTCCTTAATTTTCCTTGCACCTGTTAAAAGTTCAGGTCAGATGTAGTTAGACGGTAATCTGATATTCATTAAACAACAGCATGAGTAACTTTAACATGTTGAGTTTTTTTTTGCATCATGCTGTTTGCTATTGTGGTTGCATGGCTTGAAAGTGTCTTCTTTGCACCATGTGGCGAATAGTAGTAATAAAGGGGTAAATGCGTAGATGCATCAATTGAGGGATACAGTTGCAAGCTATAGTTGAAACATTTAGATCAGAGTGAATCGATAAAGAAATTGCATTAAGGTAAATAAATTACACTAGGCGGGTATACTGTATTGTGGCTAATCGGATGTCTCCCTTTGTTACTAAAATTAGCTACTAAAATTAATTAAATTCTTTCCATAACCGAACTTGTTCCTTTCAATTGCTGCCTTTAACTACTTTCATATTCTGCGGCACTAATGTCGTTCATGTAAAGCAAAGTGTAAACACTTCAATTAAATATTAATTTTAATTAAGTTAAATTAGTGCACATGACTGCCACGTGTTAGGATTTTAAACTGAACTGGACGGAATGGAACGAGGGTGCAAATACGATCAACATGCACATCCGGTTGACACAATTTTCATTTTGGGCCAAGTCAGTCAGCCACACTACCTTGTTAAATGTTTAATACACGCGAATTAGGGAAAATTCTGCTCATACACACAAGCAAAACCGAAAGGAGTAAGACTCTTGGTGAAGGTATACCGAAAATGTATCTACTTACATAAGCTCGTAAAAACCAAACAGGCGACAAATGACATAAAACATTTACAATTTGGGTAATGGTAAAAAATTTATTATTATTTTACCTGAAAGCGAAATGTTGTAAATTCCATTGAAAAAAATTCCTGAATTCGCGACCAAGCCAACCGGGGGGAAAACACATAAAATCAACACACATACGACAGCGAGGAGTTTACTTTGGAAAGAAAAACAAAATAGAACAACAACAACAGGGGAGATTGCGCGAACGGACGGCGAGGCGAACAAGAACCGCACCACAAAATACAAAAACTAATTAAGAAAACAACAACAAATGCAACAATTCGCACACCTTTTTAATGAAAAGAAAAAATAAAGAAGAAACAAAATAAATAAAATTATTTGAAAAGCGTGCGCAAGGGCAGCTGTGGGTGTGCTGCGGTGGAATCAAGTAGTTAGTTGACAAGAGCGCGACGCGTCGTCCGCGTGAGAGTCGCGAGTGACTGATAAGCGTCAGAAAAAAGGTTAATAATTTCGTTTGTGATAATTTGTCGTCGCTGTTTTTGCGTCTATTTAATACATTCTTTTCAATTTAGTTATATGAATTCGAGGCCAAAATTAGAAATCATGTGAAATATGAAAAGAGCGATAAGATATTGCGACAGCAAGCACCGAAACCGCACCGAGACGATTCGAAGCGAGACTGAAAGAAGAGCAGAAGCAGAGCAGGAATATCAAAAACATTCAAGTGTAGTAAGCCAGCCACCTTTTGAATGAGAACCCGTCAATGAAGGAAGTAAATGCAAAATGGCAACAACAGCAACAAACGAAATGCAACCAATTGCCATTAATTCTTACTGCATAAGGACACTTCAGGTTGAATGAAGTATCCTATTCTTCTGTTTTTTTTTGCTAATACTAGAGGGGATATTCAGAAGAAGAAACAACCAAGAAGTGGAAAAACAACATCAAAAACACTTGAAATGCACCTTCGTCACTGGTGATTAGGCGAAAGTATTTACGAGTGCCAGCACAAGTGCGAAAGTGCAGTGAGGGGGCGATGTCGTGTGGGCGGCACGAAACGAAAATATGGCGCCAGTATGTTTTGGCTTGAGGTGTCAAAGGTGGATGTAAAAACAAATACAAGAGGAAAAAATAATTAAAATGTCTCACCTCATGGAATTTTTAGGATTTGAGAACATTGTCGTAATTTAAGCCGGCCAAACATCTTTAATTTTACGACACTTGCTATGGGACTTAAGAATCCACTTCTTTGAAACTTGAACTTAAGCATTTAAACTGCTACTCAAAAGGTACAGAGAGGAAAAGGAGGTTAGAAGTCTTAAGTCATTCATTGCCCCATTGGAAGTAACTACTCTGTGAGGAGAAATGTTAAAAGCTATGGCAGCCGCCCCCGTTCACATGAAAAAGAAATTTGCATAATCTAGTTTTAAAAAGTAATTTGGCAATCTGGCACAGTGGGTGGCAGCGTTATGTGTAGTAAAGGAAAACATTACGCCTTGATGAAAGTCTAACACGCTACACCTCGTAAACAATGTACCTACTCTTCACTCTAGGTTTTACACAATTTCATCAGACAAAAGAATTTCAAATGGATTTCAAAATAAAAAAAAGGATTTATTTCAACTACGAATGTGCGCCTTTGTTATTAAAGGACGTTGTGTTATCCCCCTCACATTCAAAAAATTGTAAGCATGTATTACAACTGCTCTAATAAATCAAACATACCCTTGTTTTGCTAGTAGGTAATAGATGTAAAAACAACAACAAACTATTTACAGTGAGAAAAAAAAAACTGCAAGGATGCATTAACGGCATAAGTGGTTCGTATTTGTGGCACGAAGTGATTTACTCAAAATTTAAGCTTACGAAGTGCGTGCTCGAGAGTGCATACCGAGGGTTGTTACGATGACAACCGACGATTGTTGTCGGCAAGTGTGACCCACTTTCAGGTCAGTCGGAACATGTAAAAGTAACTTCAGTAAGGAAATGCACTGAGAGGAGTAGTTACGTAGTACATTTGTATGGGAAAAAAGGATGCCACGTAAAAAAAAATATATATAAATTCGTTTTACAATTGAAAATAAATTATACCAAACTTCTTCATTCAACTTATTAATTTGATCATCATTACGTTTGAACTTGGAACCGGTATTAAGTGTGTAGGTTTTTAAATGGTAATAAGGTTATTCTTACACTTGGAATCTAATACATAGGAACGACCGTGGAATTCAAAAAATGTCTTCAGCAGACATTTTTCTGTCGCTCGGCGGGATAACTATCAGTCACAATGTATCTGTTTTCCGTCCAGGGGGTTGAGAAGACATTTTAATGGGTTAAAGTCTCGATGCTTACCCAAACTATAAAAGCCATTTGATTTCTTTTTGCGACATCTATGATTTTGATTCATTCATCAAGATGTTCGAAACATATCTACGCATCTACTACAAAATTTATGAAATCACATTTTAAAGCAGGGTTTGCCCTTCAAGTGCCTTCAGGCTTTTCCGAAGCTTTATTTTAAAGCAGTGTTTATACAAAAGCCATTTCAGAGCTTGAAAATTTTGGGATTCTGCAGCAACTATCTCTCGTATCGATCTCAGCTCATTTTACCCGCGGGTATAGGTCAGAAAAATTGGTAAAAAATTTTTCAGAAAAAAAAAATCAGCTTCTAGTTATGAATAGGAGTACTTCCTGTAAGTATTTCTCTCCTTTGTGTCAGAAAGACTCCACAATTCGTTTAAGTTAATTCAAATACAAAATTTGGAGATATTTTATTAAATGTAAAACACTTGTATGTACAAAAGGATATACATTTTCCAGAGAATCACTCTGGCAACACCGTCAAACGGAAGCAATTTCACACATATGCGAAAAATTAAATGCACTGCAAAAAAAACAAAAAGAAAGGCGTAGACGATGGAGTTCTTTTTGTTTAATTTTGGCTATTTGCCTCTGATACAAATGCTCCGTATAACTTTTCAATGAACGCAATGAAACGGAAAAAACAAGAACAAAAAGGCTACTTTCAATTTTGCTGATTGATTAAATTTATCTTTATGCCATGAACGTTGTTTAAACAATAAAAATAAATGTTTTTTTTTTGTAATAAGAAATGCGAATTTAAAACCAATGATGTATTAAAGTAAACATTTAGGCTGCGAAGCACCTTCGGTTTACTTGCCAGCCACCACTGCTCACTGCTGTTACGCGATAATCATGAGCGATTACCTAGCGATTGTGGGTAAAACTTTTGTGACGATAAAATACCTGCTGCGATATTTGTAATAAATTATTCTTCGGCGAGAAATTTCGACATTTCCCAGCAGCGGCGTTCAAACAAAAGGATCTGAATTTTATGCACGAACAGAGCGTTTCGTTTCGTTTCCGTTCAAAATCAATTTATTTTATCGCTGGAAGTAATTTTTTTGCACAATTTTTTTTTATTTGTTTTCTTATCTGCAGAGCACATCACGCGAAATGTCATTTTCGTATATATGTTTTTTAGAATTTGTTGTTATTGTGTTTCGTGTTTTTTTAAACAATATTTATTTTGTGGCAACAAATTTTTGCTCGCGCTCTCACGCTTCGAAAGCGTACACAAGACTGAGGAAAAACAGCTAAAAAGTAATGCAAAAGCCACACTGCGGTGGAGCCACAAAGTGTATGGGGTGGCAATGGGTGATGGAGGGCGGCGGCGACGGCGACGAGGGATAAGAGGAATACATCCACTGAGTGAGTCTGTGGGATAACAGCTGCTGCTTCATCCAGCGCACTTCTTTCACGTCTTTCTACCGATTCAGTTGTTGTTCGGTGGTTCTGTGTTTACTGTGGCACATACAGTGATGCCAATCCTAGATACTTTTTGTTTATCTACCTTAGGTACCGTTTGTACGCAAACTCTATTTGTGCACTCTCCAAAAACTCTTCTCATTGTCAGCCATGTAGTTGCTTACTCTCTGTTTTGTGTGGGGGGGAAATGGCAATAAAAAAACAACAACGACAACAGCCAAAAGAACAATAGCTTCCAGAATAACGAGCGGTACGATACGCAAACGGAAATACACCTTATGTTTGCAAATTTTATGGGGTGTTGAAAAACACTTTGTTAAACAAACTTTATTTTGACCCGACATGGTTGCCTTTGTTGTTGTTCTGGTTCAAATTTAGCAAGGGTGTAAAATAAATAATAAACAAAAAAAATCGTCGAGAAATTTACGAAATTTTGCCACAACGTTGCAAGTGCGCGGTGTAGTTTTACGACCTTAGACAATGGCAACATTGTTTACAAAATTACCATTCAAAGGATGATCATTGAGATGCAAATAAATTCAATAGTTACACACATGAAATTGCAAGGTCTTCTGTTGTTAAAAAATAAGGGTACTCATTATAGCTACTACAATGTATGTACATTTTAATATACTTTGCATTGTTGTGACACAAAAAAAGAAAAATTTGAAATGACAAATTGGCTTATTTGAAAGTGTAGGCTTACCAGGTTTAACCAGTTAAAGGAAAACCAAATCATAAAAATTTCTCAATTAGAAATTTTGTGTTGTCGTAAATTGAAGATAACCAACGCAAGTTATCTTGGAATTTTTAGATTAAAACAACAACACTTGATTGTTAGTTTGAAAATGTCGGCTTGAAATTAAATTTCATTCATTGTTTCGCTCAAAATTTACTTTAAATCTTAAGTATAAAAATTTAATGCTTAAAGGTACCATATCAATAACTACTGAACATTTTTGAGTGGTTACTCTTTTTGAATTGAGTGCGAGAACTGTTCACACTAATCAATAGTCATACTAATTCCCAATTTCATTTCAACCGAACCTTAATTAAAGCGATTTGCGAGAGTATAATTAGCTATCAGCTGCAAATTAGGCATTAACTATGTTATAAATGAGGACTTGTTAAAGCTTAAACCAAACATCATTAATAAAAATGCAAATTTGTATTTTTATTTCGTTTTTTTTTTTTGCGCAACCAATTAACATTCAAGAACAATTAGCAGAATATTATTAATGAAAAATTATATACAAAATAAAATTATTATGTCATAAAGATAACAGCGAATCAAAGGTTTCGTAAATATATATTGTTTTTGCTGCTATTGCATTAAGCATAAAGAAAAAGAGATAAAAACGAAACTGTCTGTCTGACTGCGGGCTGACTGAATATGGCTGACAGCAATCATCAAAAGAACCAAATAAAAATTGTTCCAAGTTAATTATTGTACAAATAAATAAATAAAGTACTGTTATCGCATTGAAGTTGTATCTTTTTTTGCGTGTACATAGTTTGTCTGACATTTGACGCACCCACTAGGAAACGAGAGAGGTGTGTTAGTTACATCGATCGGGATTCGATGTAAATTACACTTTTTATAAAAAGGTGAAGAGGGTAATTTCTGTTACAGCGTAAACAAAATAATTGAATTTTTTTGTTTTAAGTATTTTAAAGACACACTTTTATAAAAAAAATTGTTTGGAAAATATTTTGACTTTTTGGTTTTACAAAATTTTAAGATAAAACCTTTTTTTTTAAATAAGCATTGCATCTCCTTTTTATGTACAGTGGCACGTTAATCCGTTAAATACACTTCGAGAAAATCGTGGGTGAAAATGGACCTACTTTTCGAACTACTTTTGTGGGGGCTATGCCATTTGCAAGAAACTTTGCAAAAAAATCTCCTGAATTTAAAAAAATTGTTTGCCTAAATTTTCACTTTTAAAAAAATTCAGGAGGATTCCTTATCACAAAACATTTTTTTTTGCATAGTTCCTTGTTTTTGGAGCATGTCAGGATGTAATTATTTCAGTGCTTGACTAAGTAGTGGTTCATTAATTGTTCCCGAATTAAAATGGCTCCGATCAGCTAGTCAATGTTCCTACGGGTCTTGTCTAAGCCCGTATTTTTTCCAGTAACTACCTATGCACGTATGTGTGCATGAGATATTCTTTGATATGATGTGTCAATTTAGAGCGCAAAAAAAACAAAATTAATTAAATAAAAACATTTATTAATAGTTAATAATAAAAGTATGAAAATAAAATAGTTTAAAAAAATTAGTTAAAAGAAGAAAAAAGTTACGAATAAAGGAAGGGAAAAAGGGGGCAACAAAATGGAGCAATTATTGCAAGCAGAAGCGAAAAATGTAACAGACTGTGTAGTAAGTTGAAGTAAGTAAGTTTCCGGCACTTGAGTGCAAGTTTTTGTGTTTTTTTTTTATTGTATTTTTTTTTTTATTTACTAATATTAGCTTTATATAACTTTGTTGATGTGAGTAGGTACTACTTTTAAGTGAGCGTTGCAGCAAAGCAGGTCAACTGAGTTTGAAAATCAGCAGTTTGTTTAATTTTAGTACGAATTCTACGAAGAAACGAAGTGTACATATAAATTAAATTGTAATTTGGCAAATAAAATTGAATAAAATTTTAAAAATATTCAAATTTACGTCATTAGCGGAGTTCACAAAAAAAAAAAGCAGCAAACAAAAAATACAAGTTTCTCGAAATGCAAAATCACCCATCAAGGTAAACAACTCTTTGCAGCGTGTGACAGATACAAGGAAAGAGAGCGGGTGAAGATGAGGGTGGCGGGCAGTGTTTTTTTGTGTATTTTGGTGCGAAATATGAACTGTGCTGACATTCACGCAGGCGCCTGTGATGTGCACTCTTTACAAAATTAAACTCCAATTTTAATGAATGCACAAATTAAATTGCAAATTTATGTTGACTTTTGAGCGCTTTTGACCCCGAAACTAATTACACTGACACTGGTGGCCATAAAATAGAAAATCGAATGCATTCCGTACAGATAATAACGTTCAAAGCTTTCATATCGATAGGCAACTAACTAATTGCAATTCTTACGGCCGGCCATTCCAACCGAAAGCGACCAACAAATCTTTGCTAAAATTAATTTTAATTCAACAAAAACCTTAAGAATTCCAAACTTATTAGTGCGCACATGCGTCTATGCGGTTGGACACACTTCGGGTTTTGTGCGAAGCAAACAGAAAAAAAATAGAATGTACGGAAAAACGGTAACACTTTACTTAACTACTTTACTCACAATCGCAATTAGGCAGTAAGTAGCATTTTTGAATGTTTTTTTCCATTTCTGCTGCTTTATTTTTAATCCTCTTAACTAGTTGCTGCTACAATGTGTCCGTCCGTGCAACTATTTGTTCGACGTTCGTCAGCTCACCGTTCTGAGTGTGTGTGTGTGTCTGACCGCTCTCTAAACTGGACTAGCAGGTGATTTGTTGCTACTTTTTTTAGAATTCTAAAAATCGAGTTGTTTCATTTTATTATATTTTACTTTTGTGTTGCTATTTTTCAGGCATGGCTTTTCATGTCGAAGTTTAGGAATTTACGCAATGTCTCTTTTGTATTTATATTTCGGTGGATTTATTTCACTGTGGCTTATTGTTGTTGTTGGCTTTGTATTTGTATTTGTTGCAAAGGTTAGTGGCAACTGGCGCGCGAATAATGAAACAGGCAACAACACAAAAAAAGTAAGTGGCTTTGCTAATTTTATTTTTTTTTGTTTTTTCCTTTTGTAATTTCATCAGTTAGTGTCTTTTTTTTGCAGCTTAGTGCAAAATTTACTAGCTAATATTTAGAAAACGTGATGTAATCATACACACATATGAGATATCGATACGATAACATTGCAACTAATAATTTAACGCCTCTGCACGTAGCAGTGAACAAAAATTAGAACCAACCCACAAATTTATCGAATGGAATAATTTGCAGTCATTTGCTTGCCACAGCAGACAAATATGAAACAAATAGCTATTTATACTAAAGAGCAAATGAAATTTAAAACAAGCGCTCAATAACTCCATTGGGCATAAATCTTTCAAATTATACAATCTTTTGGAGATTTCTGATTTGAAAAATCATTCAACTTTGTTTAGTTACTTATTACTCGATTGCTTTGCTTTGTCTCACATACATAGTTAGTTAAATGATCTAATTGCCAATGGTGCAAGCTGCTGCAATCATGATACACTTTAACCTTAAAACAATTTAATTAATGCACAAACAGCATATAACAACCGAGCACACTGCACTACAGCATAACAAAACTATTTGCCACGCCTCCTACCACCTAACAAGGCCAACCGAAGCGATATGAACCGAAATGAACTGAACCGAAATAAACTAAAAACGACAAAATACAACAAAACCAAAAAAAAAACAAATACAAAATTAATCACAACACAATAGAATGGTGTATGGTGTATGAGATTTTGTGCGACATTTAAACTGAATTTCAATCGAAATTAATTGGCTACACTTGCAGAAAAGACTGTTGCAGAAACAAAATTTGATTCGTTTCAAATACTTATGTGCAAACGAATTCCGGAATGAGGACAACTAAATCCGGTATCAGCGATAAGAGTTTAATTTTGCTTTGCCAATACAATCAAATAGGCAAATATTTAATTAATACCGCCAAAAGGCCTGATGCGGGTGACAAGCTTGGTACATATGAGACAATAAGATTGTCACCTACTGGTAAAAATTTGTGTAGCCCCCGTCATCGTAAAAAGCATGTTATCTTCTTCGTAACAAGCTTGTGCGGATATGTGTGATCTATTACACTCACCAGTGTACTCACAAGGACTTAGTGAGGACATATGAGGGACATATCGGAGGCATTTGGCAGGAAATCGTCGTCGCTGTAACAAAAATCACTAAGTTCAAATTTATAGTTTTGAGATATTAACGTTTAAAGATAAAAATGCCCTCTAAAATTCCAAAAAGGTTTGGAAATCGATCCACAGGGACGAAGAAAATAGTACAATTGGACTTTGGTGGTTTTGATTGACAAAGATTTCGTTATTAAAAAAATACTAGCTAATAAGCGAGTTTAAAATTTAGATTAGAAAAAAAGGGGCGGGAACCACGCCCATTTTGCAAAGTTTGGGATTTTTTGTAGCCTCCATACAAAATTTGAACCTTGTATCTCATTATTCTCAAAATTGACACTTTTTGAAAAAATTGTCTTATTCTGAGTGTAAGTTTTGAAAGAAAATCGAGAGGCGCTGTGTGCTCAGAGTGTGGAATATAATTCACACGAAACTAATTGAATTAACAAAATTTTCAAATTATAGTCGAAGGCAAGTAAGTGTGTGGTGCAAAATTATTTATTTTATTTTATTTTATCGTAGCCATTTGTTCAAGAGTTATTTGAAATAAATAAGAAAACCAAATTAGCAAACAAAACTGAAAAATGCAATTGAATACAAAAGAAGAAGAAAAAGTGAAATTTCGCGATAAACAAAATGATGAACGAGCCAAATCAAATCGGAAAAACCAATTAACTGAAGTACGCAAAAAGCAGCGGGGGGAACGGAGATGGTGTCTGCTGCAATATTGGAATAAGTTTGTAATAAATTACCGTTTAAACAATTGCGTAAAATTATTGTTTAAACAGAAATACGAAAAATTGTTTAAATACAAAAAGCACTTAATAGTTTCAGTGATGGTAAACAATTGGAAGCTCAAGTGAAATTTGGCAGAAATCTAAAATTAGATCAACAAATATTTACAGCAAATCAATGAACAGCATCAGCAGCACTCCATGCGAAATGCATGTCAGTGTGTCAAGGATAAAAAGCCAAAACAGGATCTGGCCACAGAAGCAGATCTCGCCGTGGCGTACATAAAATCCGGTTAGACTGGACAAGAACCAAATGCACATGGTAAGAGGAGAAAACTTGCAGCCGCAGATGATTCTAATGACAGAGCCCATTAGTTGAAAATGAAATTTTTATGGAATGAATCAAATGCAACGCTGCAACAACAACAACGAAACGGTTTATGGTGTTGTTGTACAATTAATGAAAGTGCGGTGTACCGCGCACGCATGCCTAGTTGGGGGAATCTGTGGCTGCTGTTGCTTCATTTGTTATTGTTGTTCTTGTTGCTGTACATGTGCATGTGCACGGATGTAGCAGAGTCTAAGCCCACTCTGCCAGCTGCGATTGGTTTAGTTGGGCTGTGGTGCTGCTGTTTTTTTTGTTTGCTTTTTTTTTGGTTAAATGACTCGGAACTGGTTTTCAAAGTTGGTAACTGAGTGTTCTGGCCTGTTCTGGTGATTTGTGTGGATGTTTGTAGGAAGATATGTAAGTGTGTGTGCATTTTGTGTTTCATGGGGAAGTGAAAGAAATGCCATTAGGATACAGTGGTATAAATTCAAATTGATGGTAAAATAAAAGTCTTTTTGCGAGAGAAATATATATTTTTTTCTTAAAAATTTTCTTATTGCTTTAATTGGAATTGTTATTCAAATTGAATATATTTTACATCAGAAACAACCACTGACCGGAATCAAACTTTTTAGTTCGTTATCACTATAAATTTTGAAAGAAACTTCCCCTACATCAAAGACGATATCAAGATATCGAAATGAAGTCAGCGCGCGTGCACTATCTCTATGAGTCATCTACTAAGTAAGTCAATTAATACTGATAGCAAATACTACGAAGAAACATCATTTTGAGTGAAGACATTTATCAAAATATTAATTAACTTTTTTTCTTGGTAAAATTGAAGTCAACGCACTGAAAATTAAATTTTGAAATTAAGTGAAAACTAACAGTTTTTTGTAATACTCAACTTGATCCGTTCATTTTATATTGTTCCACAGTGCAATGACTGCATTACAGTGTACAAAAAAAAGGGAACAATGCATTCTCCGAACATAGTTACAAATGCAAATTTAGAGAATTTGAAAGAACCAATAAACATTAAAAAAAATGAGACACTCAAATTAGTAAAATAAGGTAAACTCACTTAAGCATCCATGGGCCACACAAAGCTTTCCATCCATAGTCGGCGTTTCGTTTAGCAGCAATTAACGTTACCACTTTTTCTTTATCGCTCAAAAAATAAGTGTCATTGTACAATTTTAGCCAGCGAATTTTCGGAAATCATCTTTGTTCCCATCATCAGCGAGACGTTTCTTTTTTATTTCACTATTGCCAATCAGTGGACAATGCTCGAATATCAAACAACAAAAAACGCAGCAAACACAAACTTTCGCCTGTTGCGCCTGCGCCTGCGCAGCCGGACGGATGTTAAGTACGCTTCACTGGACACTACCACACGAACTCGGATCTCAGCAATACACTACCAAAAACCAATTCGCACTTCAATTTTATTATTTTAGTTATTTTATGTTTAAATTGGCCAGGTGCACACGATCTTTTGTGTGTGTGTCCACTGCCGACCGCTCTTTTGGTTTTCCTCCACTCACTGTGGTCGCTTTTGTTGTTGCTGCCGTTCATTAATTTCTTCTATTTTTAAACAAGTCACTTTTGCACAATTTTAAAATTTTCAATTAAATTCTGATGGATGTCGAATTTTCAACTCCTCGACGCACTTTGTACTTTGTCTATTATCAATTTTGCAATTTTTTACCAATTTAGCTCGGCAAAAATTGAAAAAAAAATATGTTAACAGAAAAAATATTGGAACAAGTCCGAGAAAACAAGAAAAACACAACGCACGAACGAGAACTACGAGAGACAGTGAAAGAAAAAACGAAAAGCAGCGAGGAGCGATTGTTGATCGGTAGTCAGAGCCTTGCGCCGACCGGCTCTCAGCTGGCTTTGCCAAGCCGCCGCTGCGAATATTTGTGGCTGAATCGGCTGAAATTTAGCTACCGCAAAATTGATAATTACGTCTTTTTAAAATAAAATTTTAAGAAAAAAAAATTTTTATCTAATTTTTATGTTAAAAAATACATGTTTTTCAGAATTCCCACAAGTGTTTCGGTGTAAGCCGAATTTTGTATGAGCCGCCGCTGTTAATTTCTTCTCCAGCCGCCGCCGCCGAGCAAATGGATTCGGCGCCAGGCTCTGTCGGTAGCAGTGATGTTAAGCAAATAATTTTGCAAATATTAATTTGGTAGAAGAAATAAAAGTAGTTCCACCAGTGATGCCATGGACTTTAGGAATTTCCCACAAAAAAAATTCCTTTTTAAAATTATATAAATTGTGAATACTACAGTCCGGCATTAATGGAGTCATAAACAATTTAGTGAACATTCCTCTGATTTTAACATACAGAAATTTAAACTTCACCGATCACACTATCATTTCCATGACGAAAAATCTGATAGAGCCTATTTACACAGTCATTCCCATGACGCATGGGCATGCCGTTTTTAGAATTTACACTGACATGGGCATGACGAAATTTGACAGTTTTTATATGAAAATGTAAATAAACGAAGCATGGAGTTGCCACCTTTTACGTTTTTTGTATGGATTTTCGGTGCAAAATGTTCTATCCCGTTTTCACTACCGCAGTTCTTATTAGCTCTTTGTCAGATTTTTCGTCATGGAACTGATAGTGTAAATAGGCTCATAAAGAAATAATAAGAACTGCGGTAGTGAAAACGGGAAAGACAATTTAACCGAAATTCCATACAAAAAACATAAAAGGTGGCAACTCCATGTTTTGTTTGTTTACATTTTCATATAAAAACAGTAAAATTTCGTCATGCCCATGTCAGTGTAAATTCTAAAAACGGCATGCCCATGCGTCATGGGAATGACTGTGTAAATAGGCTCTATGAGAAAATCAGATGCGAGTTCACAAAATCGGATTTATAAGAGCCTATTTACACTAAGGGTATTCATTTAAAGTCGGCATGCCGATTTTAGAATTTACACTGACATGGAAATGACGAAATTTGACAGTTTTTATATGAAAATTAAAAAATTCTCTGTTTTTCTTCAGATGGATAAAAAAAGTAGGGCGATTAATTTAAAGTTTCCCACTTCAAATGAATACCCTTAGGATATTTTTCACTTTTAAGCAAAATCCAACAAAAAAATTTCCTCAAAAAGGGAAATATCCTTCACTGTTCTTTTTTTTATGGTGATTTGCTCTGGACAGCTGTCCCTTCACTGTTCCAAGGAAGTATAAAAAGCACAATCGACTTTGTGGGGTTGCCAGCGTTTCCACAGTAGTGGCGCAAATGTAACGCGTAGATTTCCCTAACGAATCTTCGTCATTATACCCCATCTCCTCACTTCATATTCAATTGCAAATTCTATTTATGAACATCTAAAATATAAAACTTGGGAAATTTTAGTCCCCTTTCGCTGCCGAAATAACTAGTAAATGGTTTATTGTGGCATATTTTTTTCAAAATATGCTACCATACAAAAAAATATTTTCCATGTGGAATATTATATTCCACTGTGGCCACACTGTTCATAAATAGTATTTCGTGTTTCTGTTGCGCGTTCTTTTTTTTTACCGAATTAACAATGACGCGAAGCGCCGTTTGGCTATATTTCTGCAAAGTTGGTAATGGCACAAAAGTTCAGTGCATGAAATGCAATAATATCTACAAGTACAATCAATCGACATCAAGCCTGTCCGGCCATCTTAAAGCCATTCACAAAATCAATATATCAACGCATCACAAAGCTGAAGCCCCGGCAGCAGTAGCTTCCGAAGAATCGTCTGAAAATGCAACTGCTGTCTCGACGCTGTTGGAATGTTTGAAGAAGGTTTGATCCATGTATATAGTTGATAGCCGACACGAACTTGTATTTGAAAAGAAATCGCCCGTTTGGAAAATCGATCTTATGATTTTGTATATATTTGCGATTTTTCGAAATAAGTCGACTTTTGCACTTAATAACCCCAAACTCCATGACAGACATGACAGTTTACGTTGTACTCGAAATGTTCTTTTTTATAGTAATTTGGAAGGCTATTATGTTCTTTACTTTAATTTAATTTGAATTTTCCTTTCAGAATGATTGCGACGATGAAATTCAGCCATACGACGGCTTTGAAGATGTGTTGATAGAGGAGCATCTGGAACCGCCCAAAACACCCAAAAGAAAACGAAAATATAAAACAGAGGATTCCTTGCTGGACACGAATACGACGGCATTAAATCCGTTGCCTGCAACCGACCAGCAGAGCCGAAGTCGCGACGAACACGATGTTTTTGCAGAAGGCGTGGCCATTAGGTTGCGAAAAATCCGAAATGAAGCCACTTTATTGCAATTGCAGCGTAACATTGACAATCTCCTGTATGATGCACTGTTTTCCCAGTGCAATGGGGCAAAATGACGAGCCTACGCACTTCTCCGTAACCTTTAGAGATAGATTAATAAAAAGAGTAAATAAAATGCAATCTTTTTTGTTTTGTTTTTATTCCACACAATGAGAGCGATACAATTTTAAAATTTAATGCTAATTTTACAAAATATAATGGCGTCCAATGAGGGATAAACTCGGAGATTTTTATGCGTCCCTTTTAATTGCTAATAATTATATGATTTAAGGCTAATTATGAATGGAAACATTGCAAAAGTTTACAAAAATATTTTGGCAAATCAAGTTATGAATGAACACACTAAAATGTAATAAGAATAAACAAATTAAAAATATAAAAAGAAAACAAATCAAAGAGGTTAAAATTGTAATACAAAAAAATTAGGATAAATGACGAAAAATAATGATAAAAAAAACCGAAAACGTTTGCCGTTATCAGTTTGGGGAGTTGTTGGGCACGCTCCAAACGATTGCTGGTGAGTGGGCGCCGGTGGGCAACATTGCATTGGAGTCTCGCGCGGTGGTCGTGTCTACAAACTAAACTTAAATGTATCGAGTAAATTTATGAACTTTGAATATTGCAAACAACAAATATGTGAATTTACCAGCTTACAGTTACAATTTCGCTATAAAAAAATGCATAAAAATAAAATATTTCGCCATTAAATGTCAAAAGGCAGCAGAGGCGACACCGGACGATTCACCTTGGCCATGTTTCGACGGTGTAGAGCAGCAAACCAGCATGCTGACATCTGGCGGCAGTTCGGCAACGACTTTTCCATCACGACTCAGTTCGTCACTTTGATGGATCAGCTGAGTGGAGGAGGAGGAGGAGCTCATTTCGTTGAAGCCGCTGTCGGTGCGATAGAAGACCGAACGCTCTTCGGGTGAAAGTTTCTGCTCGGTTTTGCCAACCGCCTGCTGTTGTTGTTCCAAAATAAGTTCCGTTAACTTGGGTAGAGGGATTTTCGCCAACTGTCCGTTCTCTTCGATTGCATTGTTGTCGTTGTCGCGCTTCTGTTCTTCCTCTTCAGTCTCCAGCCAATTGAGCGAAAACGACTGCGACAGATTTTTACGACTTGCCGACCGTCGCTTGCTGCGCGGTGTGTCCGAATTGGAGCTGCAGTTGGAGCTCTGCGTCGACAAGTGAGATACTTGCATGTCATCGTCGTCGTCGCCATCTAGGATGTCCGCTGTGTCGTCAAGGTGCATCGAAAGCTCCGACGGCACCATGTCGGCCGACTGTTTTGTGCTCGATTGCTGTTCCACCCGGACCGTTGAGCATTTGGAGCTGTTCACCATCAGACGACTGACTTTAATGTTGAAACTGCTGTCGATTGACAGCTCAGCGTTCTCCAAGCAATTGAGAGGCGATGAACTGCGATCGGGAGTGAATTTGCCCTGGTTCACTGCCACACTGCCGGCCATCGATATGTCGGCAAAGGTCTGCTCACTTGTGGTGTTCGCCTCCGTGGTGCGATAGTTCTCCGTCGAGATGACGGCGTTAATGGAACTCTTGAGAGATTTGCGTCGGGTGAAAACGCTCCGGGCGGGCGGATGTATGGGCGAAAGGGCGCCCAGTTCGTCGAGATCGTCTAGGAAATTGTGAAGTCTTGATTTACGCTTTGTGGCACTGCCGTGTTGCGGCGAAAGGCCATCGCTGGCCGAAATGGGTGAGAGCGAACCGAATGAGCTCTTGTCTAGCGAATCGGACAGTTTGCCCACAATGACTGTGTGATGCTGCTGCTGTTGTTGTTGCAGCATTGAGGTCACCGACAGCGGACTAGAATTGGACGAAGATGACTTTGCTGAGGAAACTTTAGCCGCCTGCTTGGGCGATTTACTCTCGTTATCCAGAACGATTATGTTGTGCATATCGAAGAGTTTGCGTCGCAGGGAAATGTCCTTTGCTTCACTACTGCCGCCACTGGAACAAGCCAGTTGGTGGTAGTCATCATTATCCGCAGCATAACCGCCTCTGCCACTAGCAGCTGCTAAATGCGGCTGAAAATAGGGGCGAAGAGCATCTTCCAACGCCTTCGGCAAAATGGCGGGCAAAGTCAGTTCGGTTTGAGTGCCGCAATCGCGTATGCGTCGTCCCGGTTTCGACAGCGGCGTATTGCCATTTAGCTCCGACAGTATGATGCGGTGGCTACGCAGCGGACAGTCTACGGGACTGGGCACAATTTGTTGTTCCTTGAAATAGGAACTAATGGCCGATTGCGCCTTGGTCTCGGCATCGGGGTCGGGCGAGTCCTGGAATTGAGTTTCGTGCGGCTCCACGTTGGCCGGTTTCAGTGACGACACTTCATCGATAGTCCATTCGAAGACGGTGGATGAAAGATGTGGGGCCACTGGTGGCTGGAAAAGCGACGGACTGCTGTTGAGGGTAAATACGCAAAAAACAAATTTAAAACAAGAGAAAAAGAATAAAATTTAATTTGCAACCTTGAAATCACTGGCAGATGCAATCGGTCTGCCCAGGCCGCCTCAAAGGGATTGCGCACCCGATGGAAACGTTTTGCGGGCGGCGTACTACATACTGTCGATGTTGGGAAGATGTGAAACGACGAGCAGCTGACCGACGTCGATATCTTTCCATTCGGGGTTCGTGGATGCAGGCCTTTTTTGTTGGAACTGCATTTGGGCGTTGCATTGCCGCTGCCGATACTCGATTTTCGTCCTTGGCTGCGTATGTTTGCCCACAATAATGTTGTCGATTTTACCTTCTGCGGCGTTTCGTGCTCCTCAACCTCCATTTCTGCAGCGACTTTTACTTATTTATTTCTTTACTAATTTTTCATTTAATTTCTCGTTTTTCCACAGATCACAGATGATGCAGTTCGCCGCCCAGCGCCCAAAAATTCAAACAAAATTCAAACTGCGAAGCAGTAACAGCGCTGCCAGATTTTCTCCACGAAAATCCGTTTTTCTAGTTTTTATTGTAAAAAAATATCTATAAAATCCGACCAGAAAAAATATGGCAATATTTTTTGAAAATTATTGTTTTGTTAAGATTTTTTGATAAATAAATTCGACGAAAAAATTCTTCAACAGAATTCACCGGCCTGATTTGTGAGATTTATCTCATATTGAGATTTTTCAATGGCTTATGAGAAGTGAGATTTTTTTAACTACAGCCCGGTATGCAGACGGGAAAAAATTACGCTCAAAAAAGCACACCTATGTAAAAAAACGAAGCCAAAAACAAAAACAATTTCCATTTCGGCTAGCATAGCAGAGAAACTGAAAAAGGAGTTGCTTTTTTGAGTACTTTCACCAAAGTGTAGAGATTTTCGGCAACCCGAACAGCGAAATTGATGGAATGACCTTTATGTTGCTTTGAAAATAATTTATATTATCAGCATAATAACTCACAATAATTTTTTCCATATTTTCATTAAACTTAATTTACAAAATTCAACGAATAGCTGTTTTCACAAGCGGTTTCAGGTGTACGAGAATAAATTGCAAAAGTTCTGAAAATCCATATTTTTCCTACAAATTTCACAGTCTGATAAAATCGGATTTTTTCGTATTTGTGGCAGCACTATGAGAGAAATCGGAAAATTTCCTTGACAACCGTTTTGGCTGTAAGGGAAATTATTTCAGAGTTATATTTGTTGCAATACTTTCACAACAAGCGACAAGCGAATTTTACAGTAGGGCTATTCACGGTTAGGTGGATTTGAGAGAGTATTTGAGAACTTTTGTAGAAGCGTAACCAAAAACTACACTGCAACCAGAAAATGTACTGCCTGACAGTTTTTAGCATTTCTACATTTGTGAACTACCTCAACCTATTAGTAGTTTTCTTGGAGCCTATTTACACTATCAGTTCCATGACGAAAAATCTGACAAAGAGCTAATAAGAACTGCGGTAGTGAAAACGGGATAGAACATTTTGCACCGAAAATCCATACAAAAAACGTAAAAGGTGGCAACTCCATGCTTCGTTTATTTACATTTTCATATAAAAACTGTCAAATTTCTTCATGCCCATGTCAGTGTAAATTCTAAAAACGGCATGCCCATGCGTCATGGGAATGACTGTGTAAATAGGCTCTATCCCGTTTTCACTACCGCAGTTCTTATATAGGCTTTTAGAAATTCCCGTTTATGACTCTATATATGGCTCTATATATGAATACCTTTTATTTTGGCACTTATACACTAATAGCCAAAGATTATTATCTGGTAATACTGGTAACTCTCTACATCTGGTAAGACTTCCAAACAGAAGAATAAAAGAAAGCTGCCCCTAAAGAAGAACAACAAAAAAAAACTTCATTGCTGAAAAATCAACGCAGAAAACTGCAAGAGCGGCGGAAAATTTGGCCGAAAAACGGAAAGACGTGAAATTTATTGATTACAGAGTTCCTAAACGAAAAAGCAACAAAATTCAGCGAAAACAGCGAAAAACCGACAAAATTAAGAAGAACGAAAAAACTGAAAAAACGAAAGGAGTCGCCGCCGGCCGGCCGTGTGACGACGCAGGTGGTGGTGGAGGAGGAGGTGGTGGTGGGCGAGGCGGGGGCAAAGGTACCGGTGGAGGAGGATCAGAAGCGCAGCCGTTGCGAAGAACACGCAGTCAACAGCAGCTGCCGCAAGCGCACGAACAGGAACAGTCCGCCGAGGAAGCTGGCGATACGTTGCGGCGTGAACGAACTGGAAGTGCAGCAGGAGCCGGACAGGGAACTGGACAAGCTGGAGTGGCTGGTGCCGACCTGACGACAATGTCGGAAAACGGTTGCAAACACTTCCAGGCGTATGTGAAGGAGCAGAGCCTGGACACATTTCGCATAATCGATGCATACTTTGCGGCGTGCGTGAACAAGGATGCGCGAGAGAAGAAGGTTGGTCGAGACAGCAGCTGCGATTTGCCCCAGTTTAACATTAATTTTCGTTTCGTTTTTGTTGTTGTTCTTCTGCAGGCGCTCTCTTGCTGCTGTTTCGAATGCGGCAGCTATGGCTTGCAGGTGTACGCATGCCTGCACTGCATTTACTTTGGCTGTCGGGGGGCGCACATTGCCACACATTTGCGTGCCAAAAAGCATGCGATCGCTCTGGAGTTGTCGCACGGCACCCTGTACTGCAATTCGTGTCGCGATTTCGTCTACGACAATCGCTGTCGCGAAATTGCAGCCGTCAATCGGAAACTGGAGGCGAAAGATTTGCAAAAGAGTCTCAGCTGGCAGCAGTGGATACCGACGGCCAAGGAGACCAATCTGATGCTGGCCAATCCACGGCGGCGTCATGTTCGAGCAAATGAGACGATCGGCTTGCGGGGACTCATCAACTTGGGATCGACATGTTTTATGAATTGTATTGTGCAGGTGGGTGGGTGTGTCGGTGAATTGGAGAGCAATGAAGAGACTAGTGGCGTTGAGTTGAAAATGTTTAAAATCTTGCAAAAAGTTTTAACAATTTTTTTCCAAATTTTTGAGGTTATGTTTGGTATTTTTGAAAATTTTCTGAAATTGGCTACGATTTATTGTATTTTAGATGTAAAGGGCTGTTTTCGTTTCAATACCATAAAAACTGACTTCAATAAACGATTATCTTACCGCACCGAATGACATTTCTCGAATTTTTTTTTTCTTAATTTCCTATTGACTTTGTGACTAATCCTTTCGCTTGTCATCTTCTCTTGCAGGCGCTCATACACACGCCGCTGCTCAGCGACTATTTCCTCTCCGAGCGCCACGAATGCAATGCCAAGTCATCGCTCAAGTGTCTCGTCTGCGAAGTGTCCCGGCTGTTTCAGGTCTCCTATACACGCCCAACATATGCTTTAACAAAATTCTTTCCACCAAATTTCAATTTCCATATTTCTTTTCACCCTCTCCACCCCCCGACACTTAGGAATTCTATTCCGGCTCACGAACGCCTCTCTCGCTGCACCGTCTGCTGCATTTGATCTGGAATCATGCCAAGCACTTGGCCGGCTACGAGCAGCAGGATGCGCACGAGTTCTTCATAGCCACGCTGGATGTGCTGCATCGGCACTGCATCAAGGCGAAGATAGAGTGTGAAAGTGCCAACAACAAATCGTCAGCCACGTCGTCGTCGAGTGGTGGCAGTGGTACCGGTACCGGCGGCGTTAACAGCAGCAGTCACGCTTCCAACTGTCCCATGCAGTGCAATTGCATCATCGATCAGATCTTCACCGGCATGCTGCAGAGCGATGTGGTGTGCCAGGCGTGCAAGGGTGTCTCGACCACAATCGATCCCTTCTGGGACATCTCACTGGACTTGGGCGAGACAGCGCATGGCGGAGCCACACCGAAAACGCTGATCGATTGCTTGGAGCGTTATACGCGCGCCGAGCACTTGGGCTCGAGCGCCAAAATCAAATGTTCCACGTGCAAGACGTACCAGGAGTCCACGAAGCAGTTCAGCCTGCGTACGCTGCCGAGTGTGGCCAGTTTCCATTTGAAGCGCTTCGAGCATTCGTCGCTGATCGATAAGAAAATTTCCACCTTCATTTCATTCCCGGTCGAGTTCGATATGACGCCATTCATGTCGGAGAAGAACAATGCGTACGGCGACTTTCGGTATTCGCTGTACGCGGTGGTGAATCATGTGGGCACCATCGATGCCGGCCACTATACGGCGTATGTGCGCCATCACAAGGACACGTGGGTGAAGTGTGATGATCATATAATAACAACGGCGACGCTGAAACAGGTGCTGGATAGCGAGGGGTGAGTAGCGCAGAGCTCGTTGTCCGATTGGCTTCTGACTAACATTCTGTGTTTTTTGCAGCTATTTACTATTTTACCACAAGAACATTTTGGAATATGAATAGACTGGTTTATAATTACAACTGAAAAACTACAACTATTAATAATTATTACCATATAAAAAGAAAACAAAAACAAAACAAAAACTAATGCAGAATTTAATATTTAAATGATTATGTTTAGTTTATTTAAAAGATAAATGCAAAAACAAGAAAAGAAACGCGTTACTTAGAAATTTGACATTATTCCATTTTTCCCTGTATGTTTTATTTCCTTCCTTCGCCACTCTCAAACAAACATGGTTTCTCAATTATTTGTTAATATTTTCTTAAAATTTCGTTTCAATTTCTTTTTTGTTATAATAATCACTGCCCTTTGCAAGAAAAATCCCGCAAAAAGCAAACAAACAAAAATAAACGATAAACAACAGCGTTTGAATGAAATACAATAAATTTGATTTAGTACATTAGCCCATACTTATATTAAATACATATATATATATCTACCTGTATGTAAACCAAAAGCGTCTTCTAAAATTGTTTTTACCATCTTGAGTTTGTTTTCTGTTTTGTTTTTGCCCCCTCCTCTCGTTTTCATTCACACTTGCTCTTTCTCTCTGTGCGTGTGGGTCTATTTATTGTTTTTTTTTTACACATAGAAATACAATTGAACAAATTTACAAACTTTATTTCATTTTTCTTTCGTTATTCATTTGTTGTTGACGCTCTCGTGTAAGGAAATTTCGCTGTATTTGGAAAAGAACAAATTAAAAGAATTAAAAAACAAAAAATTTACTCAACTTGGGCTCGTCCGGGAATTGAACCCGGGACCTCTTGAACCCGAATCAAGAATCATACCCCTAGACCAACGAGCCATGCTTCGTAATTTCGCTAATGCAGCATATAAGCGAAAGACGGCATGCGCTGTTATTCTATTCTCACCAGACTGGTGAGTTGGTCGCTTGGATGTGGGGCAAGATACATATATTAGTAGATAACGACATGAGGCCGTTTACCGTTATCTAACATGACGTCAGCAGATACTTTTTGTCACTTTGGCAGAAAAATACAAGCGTTGCCACAAATTTAGATTAATTCATTTCTCAATAGCGCTACCAGATTAACGGATTTTATACTGTATTAATTAGTCGTTAGTAGAAATACGATTCGAAATTATTAAAATTAGGCAAATAAATCAAGAATCTTGCGGAGCGACAATTCCAGTTTCCACTGTCTGCAAAAGGAAAACTTTGGGGCCACTACCAAACCCCAGTAAGCGCCGTTTAATTGGACCAACAGCGGATGAAAACGAGAATGACGACGTTCCCATGGTTGTGAGTTACGAAAAGTATTCGACGACGAAAGGTGAGCTTTTGGAAATGAAAAAGCAAAACCAATTTCTACAAACGAAAATGTAAGGTTTATTTAAATCTTTTGATGTACGTACACTTTTTTTTTAATAATACTAATATTTTAGCGAACAACTTGAACAACACGACATGGTTTCAATGAAACACCGTTTAATCGAAATGGACACGCAATTGTAAGTTTTATAACAAATACAATCACATTTAAAATGCAAAAATTTTTAGTATTGACACACACAAAATGCAATTTAATTACCGAGTTGCAGAATATTGTTACCACTTAGTTAAAACCGTTTTCCGGTAACAATAATATAAAAAACAGTTTGATTAAAAAAAGCCGCTTCAACTTATTGAATTGTTTCCTTTATTAGGCAACTCAAATTCATAAGTCAAAATTTTGGATTTGTTTGTCTAATTTTAAAATTTTCGAATCGTATTTCTACTAACGACTACTTAATACAGTACAAAATCCATTAATCTGGTGGCGCTATTTCGAAACCAATTAAGCTAAATTTGTGGCAACGCTTGCATTTTTCTGCCAAAGAGACAAGAAGTATCTGCGGACGTCATGCCAGATAAGGGTAAACGGCCTCATGACGTTATCTAGTATTCTATGTATCTGGGTAGAAAACTACCAAAATGGCAACGCTGGTTACAGTTGGCGACACTGTAGTTCCCGTTAACTTTGAAGAAAAATGAAGTCTTTCGTTGATTAATGAAAATTAGTTGATTCTGCAAAATTCCCCAATTCGAAGTGAACAAAATTCGAAAAAACCCCACTTGCTCGATCGTGCTACTTGTATATCATCATGAGTAACGCAGCGAATTCCCGTTTGGAGTACATACGAAAATTACAAAGCCAAACTGCGGCAGCAGTTGTGGCCGAAAAGGCAAAGCCGCCCCAGGGCCGTAAGAAGAAAAACTGGAGATTCCACAGTGTAACTACGGCCATGGAGAACGTCGAGGATGAAAGTTCAGCCAAGGTGGATCTTTCGGACTGCGTCTGCTTTCGTAAGGCCAAGACTTTGGTGTGCGTCAACTGCAAACATTTCACATACGGCAGGACTTCTACGAACTGCAATGTACATAGCAATGTAAGTGGGAATATATGTACTATAAATAATTGTTTACCAATGCAATTCCCTTCTCCATCGTCCAGGTGTCGTATTTGATGGACTTGATGCATTGCCCAAACTGTTTGGGGACACAGGAACACCTACACGCGGTTGATATAGATTACGGCCAGTATCAAAATATTACTGGCAAACCAGCAACACAACCACAACCAGAGCGACGAATGGCAAGTGATGAGGATGATTTGTAAAGTGGTTTCGTCTGCAATCGCCTTTACCAAGTAGTTGAGCTACTTAGCTATCGCTTTGTATATTAAATTTTAACAAACAATGTCAAACATGTACGTGAATTAATGTATATGAATTCAAGGAATACTTTTATTAAACATTTCATTTGTCTATTTCTTTCGTATCTTTTGAGAAAATACATGAAGTTATTTTTTCTATGTTATAAATGAAGAGCATTGATGTAAATAAATATGATTTCACTTTTAAATTCACATCATTCATTTCTGTTTCTTTTTGGTCTTTCTTTTGGTTATCAAACTGAATAAATCATTAAAAATATTTGCGGTCGTGGTCCTATTTGCACTAAATGAGGAAGTGGGCGATCAGTGCCATATATAAGACCTCGTGTGAAGTGTATAATTCGGCAATTAGGGAACGATTTGTCAGTCCTAACCTCGAAATCAAAAATTTATTTATGAAATGAAAAATACTAGCTGGACCCAGTTCGCATTTTCCATGATGAATACTCCACACTATTGAGGATTCACATATATTTCAATGAAACGCATGAAGGAAACTGGCTGTTTTCAGGAGATCATTGGAAATTCTCAGAAAATCCAAACTATGCAAATGTACTTATATATTTTTTGTTTTTGCCAAAATGGTACACCTCATTTTCTTGATAGCCATTCTAAAATGCAGTGATGTTTGGCAGTGAAGAAAAAAAAAGAAGTTCATAGAATATCAGTATATCCACTTGCGAGCTAAAGCCATCGCTACCCAACTCGAAACTTGAAAGTGATAATAATATTTACCATTTATGTGCTCTTGCTGTACTGAACTGCACATCATGACACGGCGGTGAAGCATTTTTCTTGTGCGTTTTTTTTTTCTTGTTTTTGATTGTTTATTGCAGTATAACAAGAAAATTGGAAAATATTGCAAGCATGTGCGAAAATTGTGTCAAAAGCTGCTGTCAAGCACATAAAATATATACACATACATAGGTATGTGTATCTTGTATATACATTCCCTATTCCAAAGGGATGTTGAGTAGTCGCTGGCGCATACATATATTGGCATTGACACTATACTCCACGCTACACTGGTGAGTGGTTTAGCCAATGTACATCCTCTTCCACTTTCGCAATGACTTCACTTTGCCATCGATGTGCGCTTCTTTTAAAATGCTTCAAGAAGACACATCATACATGTCTGTTGCTCTAACATCTAACAAAATGTGCAGTAGTAGTTCAGTTGATGATGAGGTCTGCGAAGTCGTGTGGATTTATGGTTTTTTTTTATAGCAAACGTATGGCAAATGTTAGATTTAAATAAAAGTTTTGAAGTTGAAGTTGATAAAATTGTATTCGAATTTCGCTGAAGAGTCTTTGTAATCGAAACATTTAACTTTTTTCTTAATACACAATTTGATTTTCATTCTTTCCACCAAAATTGAGTAATCCCCTTTTCTCTTATATTTGTCTGAGCTTAACCTCCCTAATAGAAACCCAATCGTTCACTCTTATTTTCTCCATCAATTCACCTTGAACATTCTGCCAAACACCTGCTTTCACACAACTTTCTTTCCATGCCATCAAACAAATAAAGCAATTTCCTGTCGCCCCAATGTGTTTAATACAATTTCCCGCTACCGACTCCTGGCTCCAAGTTGAATTTGATTAGCATTTTACTGCGTTTGCGTCTCGAGCGGTACACGGTTCATCCGCTGAAAGAGTTGATTAAATTGTAGACCATTGTACCAATTTGCAAAGATATGCAATCAGAAAAAATGTGTAAAATTTTACTAAATTTATTTTATTAAACTGAATTTTTAAAATAAGGTTAAAAATAAATGTTCAAAAAGTGTGGTTATGTACGAACATGAATTTCCCGAAAACATGTGTTGTAGTTGCAAAAGTCTATAGTGTTTTTTCTCTTCCTTCTAAAGCATTTTTTTCCCACTGTACTTTTGTTTGTTTTTCAAGTTCAGTTCAATGGCACTTGAATGCCTCGCCAAACAATTTCTTAGCGATTTTGCTTCATTTCAATGCAATTCCATTCAATTCGATTCAATCACTTATAAAGTTCGAAGGAATCGTATTACGCCAAGTCGTTTGCCGGATTCCTTTGGTACATTGTATTGATTTCGTATAATACTATGTGTGTTCATCGTTCGTCGACTGAAGATAAATCATCGCGAAATGGGTTGTTGGACGCATTGTTGCTGGATTGTGTGTTAGAGCTTTGAAATCCATTTGAAATGATGAAATTGCATGTGGAAAGTCTGTTGAGAAAACAATTGGTTACAGTATTTGTAGTATTTGTGCTGCAAGGATATTTTCCGTTAAAAATTCAACGATCGCTTCATTTTAAAATGCCATACAAAAGGCAACATTTTAAAATGCTCATGAACACAAAGGCACTTGAACAAAAATGAAATCTTGAACCAACGTAACGATGTCACGATGTCACGTCATTTCATCGCTCAAGAACAGGATGCATACAAAATTGCATCAAGTGGAAGTATTTTGCACAGCCTTCCTTGCACAAAATTTCCATTAAGCGGAAGTGAAAACTTTAAATAGAATTGTGCGAATGGCATTCGCGAGCTTGCAACACAAAAGACACGTTTCAAGAGCAAACAAGCTGCTTTTGTCTGCTGCGCGCAGCGAATAAAACTTAAATAATGCGCTATCGCGTTCAGAAGATAGAGGGCAGGAAGTCATTATGTAAAAGACAAAGGCGGCTATGTACTTACTTCCTCGACTCTACCTCATATTGTTGTCATGACACTCGGCCGCTTGCAGCGATTCCAGCGACAAGCAATCTCATAATTTGCATTTTCGCTAGGCAGCCCTTAACATTGCTAATTGGCCAAGAAATGTTCGAGCAAAGGTCAGTCAGTCAGTTGGTGTGGTCGCTTAATTGGAAATATTGCCCGGGGGGGGGGGGGGGGGCAGTGCAATCGAAATATTCAACAGCCAAAAATGGTAGAAAGTAAGCGAAAGCGAAACAAATTAAAGGAAACTGTGTAAATAAAAATTATCCAAAAATGAATGTCAAATAGCCTTTTTTGCCTCAATGTGAATGTCATGTGACATGAGGAAAGACAACTTTTTGTGGGACATTGAAATAATGGACGGGGCTTCAACAGTGCACAGTTGCTCAGGAGAAGAGTAGGTTAAACGCAAAAACATGTTGCACTTTTGCATTGCTGTCATGGCCCATGGGGATGTGGCATTGCCAATTGCACTTAAGTTTATTTCTTTTTTACCTTTGTCCATCGGGGGCGCAGTTGTGGCATTTTCATGTTTCGTTTACTGTGGCTTTTATTCATATTTTTCAATGACGGTTCATGGCATAATTTTGCCAGGCAACGAAAAAATTAAAAAAAAAACCAGTGCCATCATTGAGTGTTGAAATCGGCTGTAGGAAATATCGCCCAATGAAAAATCGCCCAAAAACAAAAATGAAAAATCGCCCAAAAATTAAAAAGGAAAAATCACCCAAAAAAAAAAGGAAAAATCGCCCAAAAACTGAAATGGAAAAATCACCCAAAAATTTGGAAAAATCGCCCAAAATAAAAATGAAAAATAGCCCAAAAATATTATATAAAAAATTGTTGGGCAATTTTTCCAAATTTTTGGGCGATTTTTCCTTTAAAATAAAAATGAAAAATCGACTATATATTTTGTTAAACTTTGTTCTTTTTCTTCTTTGTGTTACCATATGTTAATCAGGTGGTGCATTTGAAAAGGTATGTTCAGAGATTTGTTTTTTGATTCGACCCTTTTTAGTATATATACAAACAGAGCGATGTTAATTTAATGACATGGGAAATGTATGGAATAGGTGTGATGTACTATTTGTGGGGAGTTAGCGCCACGGGCGAGAAATGTTACCAAAAAAAATGGCGCGATTTTTTGAGGTAGTGAGTGGGAGTTCTGTGGTATGCTGTATAAGCGCCGCAGGCAAAAAATTTTTTAAGTTCGGATTGATGTGTGCCGTGTTTTTAACAGTTTCAATGTTGCTGAACTCTTTCCATAAGGTTGTTGGAATTTTTCCTTTACAGTTTTTGGGCGATTTCTAATTTTTGTTTTGGGCGATTTTTCCAAATTTTTGGGTTATTTTTCCATTTTAGTTTTTGGGCGATTTTTCCTTTTTTTTGGGTGATTTTTCCTTTTAAATTTTTGGGCGAAATTTCCTTTTTAGTTTTTGGGCGATTTTTCATTATGAAATATCGCCCAAAAACCAAAAAGGAAATTTCGCCCAAAAATTTGGAAAAATCGCCCAAAAAAGTTGGGCGATTTTTCATATGAAAAATCGCCCAATATTGTATGAAAAATTTTTGGGCGATTTTTCATTTTTGTTTTTGGGCGATTTTTCATTGGGCGATATTTCCTACAGCCGTTGAAATCGCCCTAAGACATTAAAGAGAAATGAGCATGAAGTCTCTTCTATCAAATGGATTAGCAGAATTTTGATACTTACACCAGATTTTCCCACGCAGTTCACCATTTGCTTGAGGTGTCAAGCATTTTCATTCGAAAGAAATTTCAAATGAAAATTATGACGTTTTCCCTAATCCTGTCGTTGTTGTGTTCCATTGTTGCATTCTCTTTGAGGTTATACACATTTCACATCATCACATTACCATAAAATTCGTAAACAAGTTTACAACCGGCAAGACCAAATTTGTGACTAAAAATAGCAACAATGTTCTTACTTAATGCAGAATCACAACACGGAATTCTCAACCAAAACATACACACACACACACACACATAAAAAGAAAATAAAAAGCTCGAAATCAATTTCGACGAAAAATCGCATTTTGCAAAAAAAAAATAATAAGTTTTTTTCCTCCACCCCTTAACACACTGGCAACATTTTATGATAAGACACTGCAGATGTGTGTGCCTTTGAGCGTCGTTGTTGGCCTTCAGTTCGTTGCACAGCATTCGTGTAACATCAAATTCGAGTGTAACTCAAAATTGCTCGAAGCTCGTGGAGGAAAATGCCAGAAACAAAACGAAAAATGCCAGTAAATAGAATCAAGTACAAGAAAGATAACAAGAAAAAGAGTGCCCATAATGCACTTGAAGGAGTTAAGGAGTGTGCCGAAGCATGAACTCTGTCCTTTTAACAAATTTGATGGCTTGTGTGCATGAAGGTGTTGATGTTGTTGCCTGACGATGTGCATTTTGGGATTTGGCCACAGTCAAATACACAGCAATAACATTAAAAAAAAACATGAACATCAACAGCACCAATAGCAAAAATAACAACAACAACAACAAACGATGAATCCATAAATAAAAAGCATACATTTTTTTTGCCAATTTTGTTATTGTAATATTTTAGCAAATTGATAAGGATTTGTGTTATTGCCATAAACCGAAGGGGCGTAGTTGGGAGAATAATTTTTTTTTCCCATTTAGTGTTTATTTGAAAAGCAATTTCCAATGCATTGTCTGTGTGCAATTTACCATAAATAACATTCACTCAAAACTATGTAAATTTTTAAATTAAAAACGAACTGCTAAAAATAGTACTGCTCTTTTGAAATTCAAGGCATCCGCTGATATCAGTTCTAGCTTATTTTTTTGTACATAGTTACTGCCTTTTGTACCAACTAGTGATCCAATTAACGATAATATCTACGCAATATTCAGTGTACTCGCAAATGACATAAAACGCAGAGGAGCATTATTGTGTTGGCCATTAAATTGTAGCCAAAAACCATTATTATTTTTATTTTGTGCGTATTAACCATGAAGCATGGCAATAGCCCACTACTTAATAGGCAAATAAATTTCGGGTTTAAATATGGCCGGGTTCGCTGAATAATATTGCACCGTTGCGAGTGGAGAGAGTATTTCCATTTTGTAGTTTTTCCTAGTGCGAATTGCTGTTGGCGAGAACATTCAGGCATTCATAGTTACGAGTATATCTAAATATGATTTACACGCTTGTGATATTCTGTATTAGAGGACAATTTATAGTCGCATATTTGGAGATAGGAGAAAAAGTTATGTACACATTATTGCCCAACCGGGCATATAATTTGCCAAATATTTTTATTATTATTAGTAGCAATTTGTAACTCGAATGTAAAATGAAATGTTCGATAAAGCAAACCATTAACTTTCAGTCACTAACAAGTGAAAAAGTGAATTTGTAAATTTGTCAAATAACTTGATATTTATTGGCAGTTGATCTTACCAATTCTTTTACGATTTGGTAACAAATTCGGAAAAATTACAGATATTTTTCTCAAATAATATCAAAAAATTTTAAATTGATATCACCCGAGAACCGATTTGGGTGTACTAAATAGTAGGGATGTAGGGGAGCATCCGCAAGACACCCGCAAAATATAATCTCAAAATTTAAATTGGAAAATCTCCTCTTCAACATTCACATCCGAATCAGAAGTGCGTGTGTGTAAGGATGGATGCGTATGCCTATTTTGAAGATGTTGAGGCTGCGGATGCATACGAACAATTTCAAACTTGAAACTGTGATGCGGATGTAGTCCGTCACATTCCTACTAAATAGGTATCAAATTATAATTCGTTGAAAAGCCGAGTATTCTATGAGTCACGGTCAATATAATGCGGCGAAGGTAGGAACTACTTAAGGCGAAAACTACTGAATGAAAATAGGTGCTTACCAAATAATTTTTTATTTTATTGGGTTAATAGGACGTCTTTATGTTAACACAGTGTATAACACTTTAAATGCTCCAAAAATCCAATAAGCTGTCATTTTTTTTTCGTTATACCTTGCATAATTGGCCTCGGTAAAAATATCCATGTTTGGGGTATTATGACCTAACGTCGTTCATGCGCAAACTATGTACTGCAATGCATGGATTTAAGGCCACAACAAATCTATTGTGACGTTTTATATATGTAATACGATTTAATCTTTTGACAAAAGTGTAAATAATTTTATTTTGCTATTTTCCGTCCATCTGCCATTCAATGTGACGCACACGCAAGCCCAATTCATATTTCGCAGCTTGAACGTATACACTTTTCCGCCCGGACTAAAAGTGTTGTGTCAAAACGTAGAGCGGCTACCATAAATCCACAATAAACAAGCACGTTAGTGTCATCATTCACCGGGTCCTCAAGTGTCACGCCACGTAAATCAACACGTGAAATTGGATTATTGGAGAAGCGTTAGAAGCGACAGAAGCGATGCTAACAATAGAGATGGAGGGAAAGAGTAAAAAAAAAAAACACAAAATATAAAGCAAACTGACACGCGCCTTTGCGGAGCAAATAAAGGAATAAAAATTATGATGAACAGTGTATATGGGAACGGGCAACACAATAACTCCAAGGATATTAAGAGGGCAGTTAAAGAAATGAATAGACGCTGGTGCTACACAGCTACACAGCTTTCCATGTCAATTCAAACATATATATTTTTTTACATTTCTGTAGATCTTTTGTTTTTTCTCTGACGTACGGTAGAAAAATGCATTAAATGTAACATGAGCTCGATCGATTGAGGATGGTGGCATTGAATAAAATCGCGTCTGCAGTTTATTAAGTGTCATGTGCTTGTTATGGCGCAGTAAAATGAACAACAACAACAACAAAATAAAGAAACAAAAACAAGTACTGAAATTGACACCGCATTGTCCATTTGGTTATTGCTCATTGTTCACATAAAATTGGAATATTTAAAAAAAAAAGTCATATCAAATTGAAAAACTCCAACAAAAGCAAAAGCCAACTTAATATTCATAAATTTCACCAATCCATGGGCCACTTCGATAGGCGACACTAAATTGTGTCGCTGCAAATTTACGTACACGTTTCGGCTCATAATTCAAATATGGCGGCGACACATTTGTGTATTTGTATGCCACCCGGACGGACAATTTTGTTGATAAATGCTGTAATGCGGTGCGAAGCTGGTGCGATTTATGCGTGTTTAAATCGCAATGTGTGGCTTTAGCGCGGCGGCATGTGCATTGTCGGGGCCATTTGGCTGGGGGAGCGGGAGTTGTTATGTTAATTTGACAATTACAAGTGGGCAGTGTTCTGTTTAAGCAGTCATGTTGACACATTTCAAATCACTGTTGCTAACACAAAAGGTGAAATTACACTTTTGTTTGCGGTGCACAGTGGAGCGTATGCGTAATATCAAATTGCATAATTACAAATTTCCTGGGAATTGTGAGTGCATGTACAGGTTTTGCATTGCAAAAGGAACTTTAAAGCGGAAAATAACTGTGGAATTTGTTACTTACTTCTTCCTGGACAATGCGAGGCTAACTCGCATTGTGTTGTTGTTCTGTATTATTTTCATGTTGTATGTTCATGCTAATGTAAGTAAATCGACGCACGTACAGTTGCAAACAAATCCCGTTTTGGTGAAATTATTTGGGAATTTTTTAAATTAAGTTTATGAAAAAATGTGAAAAACGTATGAAAAAAGTTATTGTGTGCACAATGGGATTCTGCGGCTAATAGGAATTGTTTTCATAAAGGTCATTCCATTAATTCCGCTGTGCGGGTTGTCAAACAAAAATATATGTATCTCCAAAGTACTCAGAAATGCAACAATTTTCACCGAAATTCGTTTATTTTATTTTATTTTATTTTTTTAGTTTCGTATTTTTTACATGGGTTTGCTTATGGGAGCGGAATTATTTTTTATTTGCATACCGGGCTTAAAGAGTTATAAGTTAATTAAAATTTAACTTTGACTGCTGGATGGAAAAAAAATTTACTTTTTCTAAAATCATTTAAATTCGTTCGCTTATAAGCAGATAGAATATAAGCGATTGAGTTTTAGCGTTGGAGTGAATTGGCATATGACTGCAGGATCTACAATTAAAATTTTCTCCACTCAATTCTTATTTTATTCCCCATTTGTTCGTATTATCTTTTTGACTTTTCGCTGTGGAACTTTTCCGAAACTTTTTCGATGGCCAAAGCCAAATGCGTTTTTTTATGTAAAATTTTAGTTACTTTTTTGAGTATATAGAAGATATACAACAGCTCTCATGTCTCGTCAACTTCGATAAATGTCGATAACTTTGATAACTGTTTTTCGATATCGAAATTTTTTAAATATACCCTACGTTTTCGATGACTCTTTCGATAAGTTTTTAAGAGAATTTTACTGTACAACAGTAAAATAACCCCCATGGTTTCTGGGCATTTTCTGGGTATTTCCTGATCACGAATAAACCATCCGTTTTCTTGGGTAACCATTAGTTTGGTTAAAAATGTCCGGTTAAAATTTCATTCTTAAATATCCTAAACGTTTTTCTACAAAAAATGTTGGAAAAAAAATGTATTTAAAACCAAAGTATGTACCAACAAATCACAAAATTTCATTTTAATAGATTCATTGCATTTGTTTATACAATTTTTAAAAGATTCCCCTAATCGAAAAAAACTATTTCAGATTTTCGAAAAAAAACTAAGACAGTTTGGATTAGAATTAGTTTAGCAAGCAGAATACCCTTATACATTTTGAAAACGGAATTGTGGAGTGGTATATTGCTGAAGAATTTGACGAACATAATTAGTGCCATTGATACTCATATACATGCCAATACCGGTCCCGTCTCTTCCCCTGCATTACGAATTTCCGGAAAAACCCAAAATTGGTTTTACACTTTCTGCGAAATTCATTGTTCATTATACCACACGTATGTCAAATACACCAAAGTGTTAATAAATTAAATTAAGCTTTGCGCAAATTTTGGGCAAAATTCGCGCTAATAGCAACAGCACTTAATCGCCAAAGTGCTGACTTAATTCAATTCAAATTAAAACTCAAACAAAAATGAAAAATCTCAAAAATGTAGAAGAACATTTTTCGTGGTCACCCACGAAAACCGCATGAAAAACTTTTGCGCGTATTTCATCATTAATAGCGTCGAAAAGCGCCACATTAAATACCGAAAATGTCTGCAAAGTTTTTAAAATAATTTCCTTCTGGCACAGTCACAGCCACAAGCGCTCCAGCTACCAGCAGCAGTGCTCTGAACTCGCAAAGTTTTAGTTTTTTCTTGTTTTTTTTTTCTTGTAAATTTCTCTTGGCATTTGGAAATTTTGCGCTAAGCTCGGAGGCGTGCCTATTAAAGTGTCTGCTCAAAGCAGGCATTTTTTTTTTGTTTCCACGATTAATTTTTGCCTTTTCTTGTTTTCTTTTCTCATAACTTAAATTTTTTATAGTGAAAAAATAAAGAATTACAAAAACAAATTCAGTGTAAATTAATGTGATATTAAAGTTTCCATTTTGCTTTTTCTACGCTTCATGCTTTCAGCATATGAAGTCTGTTAAATTTAATTTTTTTATTTGCTTGTTCCCATTTTCGGCCAATTTCTAAAAGCTTAAATCCAAATGGCAAATATTCGCACAGCCATGAATCTCCTCGTCTTTCTATCTAATTGGATTTATTGGCGTTGAAACATTTGCATTTATGCGAAGAACATTTTTGCCCAACTTTAGCTCGGGCCGGGTGGGGTGTACTACGTCTGTGAAAACGTGTGTGTGCGCTTTTCTGGTAAGTATCTTGCGTGCGTGTGTGTGTGGTAAAATTTGTAGATCTGAAATGCTGTGGAAAAATTTTATGACCGCTTTTTGAATAGATTTGCCATTTGCAATTGGAGAATGGCTTTTTTTGGCTCTGAGTTTATAGTGCGTGTGAGAGATTTATTTTTATTAGTTTGCTGTTGATGATGATGCGGCGATGGTATGGGTGTTTAGTTTTAGCTAAAAGTGTAATTTTAAAGAGTTTTTGGAAATTTTCAATATGCTCAGAAATGTGTACATTTCCTCTCATTGAAAATTCACAACTTAAAGGTCGACTAGTCAGAAAAAACTGTACCCTATTTTCTATTCCTATATTTGAGCCACCCTTAGCTATTGTCCGATTCGGCTAATTCTCGAACTTGATCCCAGTTTTGTGCCCAAAGGTTCGAGTCGATATCTCCAAAACGCTATCGTGCGAGCAGACAAACAGACGGGCATGGCTTTTTCGATTAATTTTTCGATGCTGATCCAGAATAGATATGCTTTTCCATGCCGAATACGCCCCCTTATGTCAAAGTTAATATCAGCGATTGAAACCGAAACGATTCCGATTTCAATAAATATCAATTCCGGTTTCGGTACTGGTTCCCAAACTTTCCAAAATATCGGCTTCTGTTCCATGAATGGAAGTGGTTCCGGTTCCAGAACCGGGTCTTGGCTGTCCCTGGTTAATATACCCTGGAACAGTGGATATAAAAATAATTATGGAAGGGGGATCCCGCTCAAAAAGAGCAAAAGCAGCACTGCAATGGTGAAGCGACTTAAGAAGAGAAATTGCCTAAAAATATACACGAAACAGAAGTAGCACAGAAGGAGTGAAAAACGAGATCGTTCCATCAAAACTAGAGACCAGAAGATAAATGAGTATTTATAGAATGAGAAATGCAACTGCATTATAATGGATTAACGTGGTCAATTTTAGTTTATGTCCCTGCGGAACCACAGTTTTATACATTTAGTAAATCCGCCGTAGAATCCGCCATATTGTTCAGAGAGGCGCCTCATTGAAAGATTTTGCACAATATTGACAGGGGATATGAAAAAGATATCTAACCTGCTGATTCCGTTAACAAATTACTGGAACAAATTAGCAAAAAAAACTTGCCGATTCTGTTGTAAAAAATCTCCTGAAATACATTTAGCCGAAAGTCTGTAACTTAAAAAATTGATTTAGTTGCTGTCTCTTAGTGGATTACTACTTAAATATATTTACAAAAATATTAAAATTGGTTTTGAAATTTTTTAATTAAACGATTCACCTTGAAGCGTTAGAAACAATTACTTATCAGACGCGTATGCGTGTATGTTCATGACCTCAGCGAAAACATATAAAAGCACGACCATAAAAACACTTCATTCATAGCAGTATACAAATTATGAAAACGTTTTCCAAAGTAATGTATGTACATCAAAGGCATCAAATACCACCATTGAAATTCCAATGTTTTTTCATATATGTTTTACGCTGCCACTTTACAGTATTTAACGAACGTCATTTGTATAATTAAAGCTGCCCTAAGAGGACCAATTAACCTTCACCGCATTTGACAGCTAAAAAACACAAAAGGAAAACAAAAGGCAAAACAGCTGAAAAATGCAAAAAAAAAAAAAAAAAAAAAAACAGCTGAAAAAAAAACTAAAGAATAAAACGAACAATTTTAATTGCTTTACAGACGTACATACATTTTAGTACCTAAAGGAAATCCAGGCGCCATAATGTATGAATTTTATAGCAAACACATACACACACACACAATACAGCGCCTGGCAACGAAGCGTAAAATACAGGAAACGGAAATTAAGTTGTGGCTCATGGAATGGCAAACTAGTTTTAGACAATCATTGTTTCTTTGTTATGTTTGGTCCGGCACGGACTCATTCGGAAACTGGAATATCAGCGGTTTGTTTAGAATATTTTGGGTTTCTTAATTTTTTTTCTCCTAATTTCTATAGTTGTGTGGGTCTCTAGGTTCGCTGGCAAACGAGTTCTTTGTAGTCTTTTCCACACCTCTGTCTCTTTCATGGCTATGGGATTTTTGCTCTTTTTTTCGGCAATCTCTTTCAACCAGTGGGAAATTGTTCAATAAAACTTAAATGAAATGATGAAAAGTTGTTTTGTGCAATTTACAGTTCTATCCTTTGAGTTGCAATGCAACGTGGCTGACACTCCTTTTCGATGTTCCATTGAGACTACCCACACCATACACTTCCCCTGAACTGAAGCCACTTTAAACTGCTGGCTGTCCACTGTCCTGTTGCTTGTTGTTGATGCCATGAAATTGTGGTTTGCGTTTTTTCTTTCTCTTGCGAAAAACCAAACTAACCACACCAAATGCATAAAATATAGAACAAATGTTCATGGAACCAGCAACGTACAAAAGACGTATTTTTCGGAGAGTTGTCCAATTACCAATTACCAAGCACTAAGCATTATATGGCAAGCACTTAGAGACAAAACAAAAACAATGCCAGAAATATATTTTATTTTATATTATTGTGCGCTTCTCTGTGGCAGCCATCAAACAAAGCATGCAACTGTTCAAAAGAAGCCACTATAAATGAAGCAAATTTTTGGGAGCAATTTCGTTGAGCACTGGAGCATATAAGCGATTGTTGATTTTGGCCTAATTGCATGTCACTTTTATTGGTTGGGACAGGTCTTGTGGTTATTTCGCGTTTTCTTTTAATTTTATACATTTTTTATTGAAGTTTCTTTTTAACAAGTCGTACGGAAATATGTATTTTCTTAAATCGTTAAATTTCAATGGGAATCTATAAGACAGGGACTTTAAAGCTCTATTTGCTGTTTACCTTACCAAAAAAAAAAAAACTGAAATTGTATTGAATTTCGAATTGTTTCCTCTTAGAATTCCAGCCGATGGCAGTGCCATTCCCAGCAAATTCACAGCAAGCATCCAAAAGCTTTCAAAGAAATTTCATTTCAATAAAGCAAATACAGGCAAAAAACCCGCGGCAGCACTTGTCCATGCGGCCAACTGCTGGACCCAACTCAAAGGGGTTCAGAAATGTAAAGCATGAGTAGTGTGCCAGGATTTGCTTATGTATACGAAATGGTTCGAGTAAATATTAAAAGAATAAATCAGTGTCTGGATGGAATGATGAGCAAACAACAAAAAAGAGGCAAAAAAGGATTTAAAAAAAAACAAAAAAAAAGGCTGAATTTCTTTGCTGCTATTTTTGTGATTCCTTCGGCCAATGTGTGTATGTGCCTTTCTTTTAACTTAAAGCAACAGCAGCAAAAGTGATTTGCAGGGGAATACCTTTCTAAGGCTTTTGGGTAAATACCACTCTGTTACGCTCGTTTTGTTTCATATCTTGTTTGGTTGCTTTGTTTTTATGGATGGCCTTTTACAGTTTATACTCAGACATGGTAGGTGTGGCGGTATATTTGATTGTTGTTAGCTTGGGTGTGTACTTGGAAGTTGACGAACATAGAGGCATATACCAGTTATACTAAGTTGATGCCAGTGGGTTGGCATGTGAGTGCAAAAATTATATCGTCCGGCACACATGACCAGAGGAAAATTCCTTTCAAAAAATTCTTAATGAAATGTCTTGAATATAACACAGTGCGACAGACATTTTCACAATTTGAAGTATCCATATTTTTGTGAAAGTAATTAGACGATGAACCTTGCACAACTGCGTACACAGTTTTTATGATGTGATAAAAAAAACATCCTTAACACCTATTCATAATATTAATTTTTGTCACACTGTGTAGTATTAAAAAAATAACCGAATTCTGTTAAAACTACAAAAGGAAACTTAAAATATTTCCTTAGAAATCTATATATATAAAAGAGATGTGTATGTTTGTCACCAGTAGACGCGAAAACTACAGTACCGATTCTCACCAAAATTTATATATGTGTTCTAGGGGTCGTAAGTCGTGACATAGGATAGGTTTTGACACGCCCACTTTTACCGCCCACAAGTTAGTAAAAACTGCTATATCTAAGACGTTTTTGGTCACAAGAAAATTAAATTTGCTATGAACATACTATAAGACCCCAGCCATAATCTGGGCTACAAATGGTCGGGATTAGACAATAGGGCGTGGCACCGCCCATACAAGTCAATATTTGAAAATGCTGTAATAGCGCTCCCACACAATGTTTTCCAACGAAATTTGGCAAATGGCTTCAACTCATGGTTTCAACTCTAAGCTAAATGCAACATATCGGCGTAATTGGACAAAGGGGTGTGGCACCGCCCATACAAACCAATACTTCAAAGTGCCATTCTTGGGCTCCCATTGAATATTCTTAAACGGGAAATGGTTATATGCCTTCAATGCAACATATTGGAATTGGACAGCGGGGCGTGGCACTTCCCATACAATTAAATATTTAAAAAAATGTTTTACTTGGGTTCCCAATGAACATTTTTCAATGGGACATGGTTATATGCTTTCAATTCTAAGTTCAATGTTACATAAGGTCGGAATTGGACAGCGGAGCGTGGCACTTTTCTTACAATTCAATATTTCAAAATGCTACACTTGGGCTTCCAATAAAAATATTTGATAATTGTTTTCATTCATTTATTATGACCAAAGGCAAAAACAACTTTTTTAGGGCCAGCGAAGCGGACCGGGCCCTGCTAGTAGATTATATATATTAAATACCAAAAAAGCAAGAAGCTCCAAAGGAAATATGCAAAAAATATTTAATTTAATTTTAATTAAATATTTTGAAACCGAAACCTATAGCTGAGCACAAGCAGATGCTCTTCTTTGGTAAAAGTAAAAATGGGAATGGGAATTTCCATCTCACACCAGATTGCGCTTGGAATTCCATCTACTACACATCAGGAAGTGGCCATCAAATGCCAAAACCGCAGATGTTGCAAACTTGCCACTCACTTACTTGCAAACATTTTAAATTCTAAACGCGTCCGTGTGCTTTCCACATCTTATCTAGAAACTCTGAAAACTATCACTTGCATTTCAGTTCGGGAGGGGTGGGGGGTAAAATGCCACAAAACTTTTCCTCTCATCCGTTAAAGGCTGCATGCGTGCATACCTTCAACTCATTCGGGTTGATAAAAGCTTAAGAATAGGTAGAGTGGTGGTTTGTTAGTTGCATGGTTGGTTGGCTTACAGGTAATGTACGCTACAGATAAAGTGTTTGGCTGCAAAAGTTTCTGCTAGTCAACAAGTATTTGTCAACAAGTGTGTGTCTTTGTATGAAAAGAAAATTTTTATGGAAATGCATTATGAAGTGGTGAAAGCTGTGTTAAATTATGAAATTGCTAACAGTTGTAATTTTGATCCACACAATGGCATTGAATACTGCATGTAGTTTCACTAATTGCTAGTACTTACAGCATGTATTTCGTTTCAAGATTGAAGTGTTGTGTTCCGTATGATAAGTCGTTTTACTGGGCGTATGAGTAACTTTAAAAAATATATTGAATTTTACAGCAAACTAGTAACAGAGTATTTTATGTCGAAGAAATACGCCCATCCAAAGAAACTACTTGGCTCGAATTCTAGATTTCAATTAAAATATTTCGATACAAATTTTTTTCTATTGGAAGTGCGTTTGGCTCTAATTTTTTGCTGCTCGTTTCCAAATGTGTCAAATCAAATATATTGCCAAATAATAGCAATGGCTTGGAAATTACAAAATCACTGTACGGCGAACTGAGGGTCCACTTCCAAAGACGAGTGCTAAAACTTTGTATTACTTTTGCCAAGTCTATTCGGGTTAGTAGTTATATCATTATAATAGAACTGGCAGTTGGAGATAAACGGTAAAGTAAATAATAATATTTTTTGTTTGCATTACAATTCTTGTTTACCAAAACCACTGACCATAATTTATGTTATTGACGTGGAAAGTGTGTGGATTACACCTTTTCACAAAATCCTTTTTAATTTGCAAAACAGATTTCTACAAAAAAGGGAATTCTCTGTCTCTCTCTCTCTCTCTCTTACAAAGCTTTAATCGCTTTGTGAAATTTATGCAAATGCGCTCTTTTGCCGTGCATTCATTCCAACGGGGATTACTTCGACAACTTGTCAATAATCAGAAAGAATATAATCCGCTTTGTTCCTTTGGCTGGTGCTTATCGTTTGCCATCGTTTCAAACTGCATACTTAAGTACTTTATGTATATACATTGTGTATATGCATAGGTCTTCTTTTTATTGCAGCAGCTAATTTATTTTGCACGCAAATAATCAGCTTAAGTCAGGAATGAAATGTTCTCATCAACGTCAACTTGAACATTTTTGAGAAATTTTAATTTGTGTACAACCTTTACGTACGCTTTGTGGAAATGTTCTGGCGTATTCTGTTAGGAATTATGGTGCGACTGTAAGCAAGTGCAAATTTAGTTAGTCCAGATGCATATTTCTTAAAAGGTAAATCATGTCTAATTGCGAAGGAGGAAAGCATTTCATTGAAGGAGCAAGAAGATTTACGTCAAGATTTACAGAGAAGTACTTTCAGCTCAGATTACGGAAGAATTTCCAATGAAACCCGTAAAAACCTACACAATTCCAACGAATTTTAAATACTGTTTACTAACATTTTGCCCATTAACCTCTCTCTAAGTGTTTCGAGTGAAGGAAATGCTGGTTTTGCCAAGTCGACCATTTAAAAGGCGAAATGCAAAAATATTTCAATTGCGTTGCTGCGCAAACTAACAATTTGCTTTGCTCGCAGTCCAATTAACATTTTAAGGACGTGATTATGGAAAAAAGGCACACAGTTTTTTTTGCTGTTATTGCAGCATATTGTAACGTTTTACTTTCCACGTGGCAGCATTCACCAGAGCGATTATAATTGTTTGTGGAGAAAGTAAGTCATTCAACTCTTTGTTTTGAGTGGAAAATGTTTAAAGGCTTTTGTGGAATTTGGAGAGGGCCATTAGTCATCGTGGTAGTCAGGGAGCTCTGAGAGCTCTGAAAGTAAAAAATATACATAAACAAGGAAGAATTGATGCTCTGATTCCAACGCAATATAAGAAATTCTGTACAAACTTTAATGGATCAGCTACCGATTTTCGTGGCAAATAAAAAAATCATGCATTTTAAGGGAAATTTTTCGAACGTGATTTTCACACTGCCAATTTTCTCGCACATGTTTACAGCACGTCCGTTTCTATTTACCTATTCAATATATGCACTTCCGGCGCTTTTCACTACGTAGATGGCATGTTTACCAAAAAAATAATATTTGCAAAAATTTAAAAAAAAAAAAAAGTAACTCTCGAGTTGTGGTTTCCGTTCTCTACCGATGCGCTAAATTGGCAACACTTAACTACTGAAGTGATGTGTGTAAATAAAAATTTCCAGTTTGTGTTTGTGTAGAGAGTGGAAATTAGTAATGCAAAATTAAAATTTAATATTTCATATTTAAAAAAAAATGTTTAAATGAGTGATTGTGTATAGTTGGGTTCTAGCTCAATTGAAACTTAAGTTACTTAAGATGCGAATTTTTTTCAACAACAAATTGTATGCCACTAGGTAGAACGTAAGTTAAATGCATTTCACTGCCCACTACGGACCCGACTACTCTACACAATCATTCATTTACTAAGAGCTCGTTAATAATATAAATCGTTACAAATTGAAAAAATGTTAAAAGATTTTAAATTGTGGAAAACAGTGGAATCCCATTAACATTTTTTTTCAACAGTTGGAAACTATTCACTAATATTCACTTCCTGTTTTAAGTGCATAAGATATTTCTTAGGATAAGATTCAAAAAATGTGCCTTTGTGCAATATGAGAAATTCCAGTAAAGTGTAAGGGAATAGTTGTTTTTATATTTTAGTTGGATCCAATCTAATCTACAATTTTCCCGGCCTATAAGAACACTTCGATTATAGTTTTTAACCATTTCGAAAACTATTTTCTAGATTCGTTTCTCAGACCAGTGTACTGCGCAAGCAGTAATTTTGACTTTTGATATTTACCTCATAGTGTCAGAATTTGTCGCAGAGCTGACAATATATAATTTTTCGTTTCAAAAGTTTCCATTTGGCTAGGGCCTCGATTTAAATATCTTTCAACACTTTTTTCATTAGACAAAATAGAAACATAAAATGTGATATGTAAGGGAGAGTGCACACCTACTGGCACCCTAAGGTCTTCAGGCCATAACTTTTGTTTGAAACATAATTCCGCGGAGCTTTCGGTTTCATTTGAAAGCTGAGTTCAATAGCTAACAAATACGATTTTGGCAGTCGATCTAGCCAAAGTATCGACAATCGACCTCAAAAATTAAGTGAAAATGGTTTAAAACTATATTTCGATGATTTATGAAAACTGAACGGTTCATGAGATGACACTTTGACACTAAGCACATTGCCGCTGTCATCGCCACTAACGTCAGAACGGATGGGTGCCAGTAGGTGGGCCCTCTACCCTACAAATGTGTGAAGATTTGTTTTGTTATTACAAATTTCCACAAAAACTACAAAATATCTTCACATTGCATGTAAACTAAAAATCCAAATCTGGTATTTTTCCTATAAAACTGGCAACACCAAAAAAATATTATGCAAAAATCGCACAATTTTTAAAAAGACTCTCGCCTTTAAAAAATTGTCATAAAAACCCAAAAATAATTTTGGTAAAATTAGCTTATTGCATAATTTGTGTTGAACTTCTGCATCACATCCTCTTTCCCCATTGCACGGAAAACGCAACTGTCAACATAATTGAGTTCAACCTGTGGGGCAAAGCAGCGCCAACCAATTAAGTTGAACTTTGCGGCATTTTGGCCCCTTCCTTTTACACACACACACTGAGGGTGGGTCGGACAAAGTACGGGGGTAAGTAACAATATTAACAAAAACAAAAACCAACTAAATAGTAGTTTTGAACTTTGAGGGTTGCCAGCATTTGTTGTGTTTGCCACTTTTATTTTTATTCATTTTGAAGAGCTTCATGCAAGTGTCAGATACAATTTTAAAAACTTTTGCTTTGCATTTGGTTGCAATTATTTTGTTTTTGTATTTTTTAGTTTTTTCTGTTGCTATGCTTTGTGTAATTGTGCTGCCATTTGGAATTTATGAAAATTGCAAGGAACACTTTGTGCCACGAATAGATGCAGTCATAGTGCGTCGCTCGCTCGTAGCAAAGGACAAGTTTTCTGATTAAAACCGAATTTGAATCGAATTGGCCGAAACAGTCGTAAATCTACTCAAAAAACTAATTTACTGAAGGGAAAAAAAAAGAAGAAAAAAATGTTAATAATGAAATGAAATAGCAAAGAAACGCCAAACGCCAAACGCCATTTGGGAAATTGACAAAAATTTCTATAGAAAAGCGTTTGTAAATCAATTCCTTTTTTTCTTTATGTCCTTAACATCCATTAAATGTGACCTTCTGGACTAATTGATTTTGCCTTTTGTCTTGTTTGGCAGCGCAAAATGTTTAACTTTTCTTTCATTAAATACTATTGAGAGCTTAACGAAAAGTGCCCACCATTGAGAGCTCACAGTGCTACAATAAATGGAATTGTATACATAGCTGAGGCTGCAGGTAGGCGGTAGGAAAGCAATGCGTTTCCAATGCTTTGGTTGAAAGGTGGGTGAATTTCCAATGAAATTTGTAACTTTGCTTGACTTAAAAATGAAATAAAGTTTGCACAAAGTGACTTTCTGTTTAATATGCTCTCCAGTTGGCCTCTGCCAGTTGGTCAGTTTAACTTTTGACCATTATTTAAAGTGGAATTTTTGGGTTTTTTCCATCAAGATTTCTGATTAAATCATTTTAAGTTTTTAGCCACTTATTCAAAGTCCAGCCGTCATAACATTTGAAGCCCTCGCTGCCATATAAATAGGTGCCACACATGCAATTTCATAATTTTCATACACAATTCGTTTGAATAAAGGACTTCTGCTAGTTAAGTACTTACTACTTCTGTAATTCTAATGTTTCATTTTCCTACACCATTTCAGTTGATTTAAATTAATTTTTTTACAAAGCATTTGACATGTTTGTGGAAATAGGGTAGAGTGGAAAACATGTTCGAAACTATGCACGTGCAGAAAATGTGCACGACTGAAATACAAGTTTATACCGGGTACTTTTCCACACACACACACCTAAACATGGAATCATGAAAATGACATTTTAATGATAAAAACTTGCAAACGAAAAAAGCCATGACTGCAGTAGCATAGAAAAAGGAAGAGGAACAAAAAAAGCACAAAAATAAGATTAAAATTTTGTGAGCTTTTCGTGTAAAAAGTTTTTGAGGCTATGTGTGTAGCACCCACACCCGTACACACACAACCATTGCACCAGAACACGCAAAATGGTCGTTTTTGGCACAATACCTATTTTTGTTTGTTGTCATTATCGTTTATGGTTTTGCATAAGGAAACATGTGAACCACACACTACACAAAATCTAATATAAAGTCTTGAGTAGAATAGATTGCATACTATTGCGGGTTTCTATTGTTAGTGCAAAATCGTCTGCGTTGCCATTCAAAATTTCGAAGAAAAAATAACATCTAACGATGAGTTCTCCTTTGGAACATTTCCATTTGCCAAACAAGCGTCAGTCAAGAGCAGAATGACATGCATAGCTAAGGTGACTATTGCTCGTTCTTAAAATAGCGACACAACTAAAAATTTGGCTATTTGGAGTTATGAATGACATTAGAATCCTCAGATGTTATCTACATGCGGAATTCATATCTTTAATTTTTTATGTATTTTAACATTTTTTTTTTAAACTTCCCAAGTGAACCTTTGGGGGTCAAGGGAATATTCTGTGTATATGCCCAACCAATGATCTCAACATTTGTCGACGACACTGCAATATTGTGCTCACAATCAGACCCGAAGCAGGTGCAACAGCATTGGAACATTTTGAAAAATTGGTTATCAGAATGGAGGATTGAAGTCCAAGAGCTTCCATCTAACCTTCATCGTAATGAAAGATACTTACTTGCCCCTCACTTAAAACAAATGATAGTCTAATACCACAATGTATTGAAACCAGATTCCATGGTATGCATCTCGATCGCAGACCCAGCTGAAGAAAGAACGTCAAGGCTAAAATTACGTAAAAAAAATGTTCAAAAACTTTAACTCAATTGGCTTCTGTTGAAGCAATGTACACTCAGCGCCACATACATATTCCTTTCATTCTTAAGTGTAGTTAAACCGATATGGACATATGGGATTGAACTGTGGTGAACGGCGTCTATTCAATTCCTTTCAGGTGGAATAATAGCGGAGCCACATTTTTGAAAGCGGGACATTTGAGTGTCCCCAGCTATTAATTGGGGACAGCGGGACAAAGTGGTTGAAAGCGGGACTGTCTTGCCCAAAGCGCGACGTATGGTCACATTATGTATAGCAAATCTGAAAATGTTCCATTGTTTTTTTTTTTTTTGTATTTAATTGAACTTTTCAATTGTATTTGTTTAGTTTTAGAAAATCCAAGAAATCCCCCTAGTCACGACAATTGGCAATTGATTTTAAAATTAAATAATTTCCAATGTACACCATTTGAATTTGGAACCGTTTGAAAAGTTGACAGAATATTGCATTATTACATGTTTTAATTTTTGTTTCTTGGGAAAGACCAGCAGCCAGTTAGCCAGAATTTCATGCAAAAAGCGACGAGCAGCAGCATCAGCAATATGTCAAATTTCCGCAATTTGCAATTTGCTGGACGCGCACATGTCTCACGATGAATGGTGCGCGGAGGATGGTCCGTGGTAGGATAGATGCCGAGATGGGGCTGTTGCTTGGTTCTGCACCGCACACATACGGAATAAATAACGTGCGACGACGAGTCCATTTTAAGCATGACTGTGTAAATTACGTAGGTAATAATTGAGCTGAAAGCGGTTGAGGTCGATGGGGATGTGGATGTGGATGCTTGTGATATGAGGATGCTCGTGGTGATGGCGATGATAATGCACTCAAATTAAACCCAGATTCATTCATTGTGGGTTGGCTGGCTGCTAGGTTGGTTGGTGTGTCCGAAATGGAAACCAAATCAAAGCGTAAAACGTGACCGACACACATGTCTGTGTGCCCAACGAGGGTCTGTCTCTCGAAGTGTGTGTGTATGTGCGTAAGCGTGTTCATCTCCTGTCGTCTCTCGGTCGACGTGATTGAATTACGGCATAAATGCTGCTTGCATTTGACTGCTCTTTCGGGTTTTCGTTGCCGTTCGTGACCGTTGCGTGATATTTCGCAATTTGCGATTTCTGTAGGCAATGAACGGCTCCACCAAAATAGAAGAACACACACACACAACCAATAATAAACGAGTATTTACATATACACACACATACACTGCAAAGTGAACCTATCTTTTGGTGTGTAATCTTACACATTTTTAAGTGTGTATTTATTTCGATAAATCAAAAAAACATAGCATCTAGATTTTGGCATGAGATATTAATACGCATGCGTGTTTTTTTAAAGCACTTTCAGCGCAAATTTGTGTGTAAAATGTGCCTACAAGTTTTACACACATTATGTGTTTATGAACAACGCATTTCACTTTGCAGTGTACTTATATATGAAACACCCAAATTAAATCAAATCGAAAGCTTTCCGATTTTCAATTAATTTCAGTCTGTTCCGTTGAATTGATTTGATTCTGAGAATAAAGGATTGCTAGAGAATTATGGAGATGAATGAACAAATTAAATTTATTCTGATACTGATTATATTTCTGTGGGTACATTTCGTCGAATTTTAATTAATTTATTTTCCCAACTTACTGCACACTTTCTGTATAATATATAATTGCGTTTTTGTCATTTCCAATAAACGCTGTAATTACGAAATGATTTTCAATGTAAGATCGGAAAAATAAGCTTGATAAAAATTCTGGAAATAAGAAATTAAAATGTCAAGTACACTGCAAAGTGAACCTATCTTTTGGTGTGTATTTTTGCACACAACACACATTTTGAAGTGTGTACACACGTTCTAGATTTTGGCATGCTATATTAACATGCACGCGTGTTTTTTTAAAGCACTTGCAGCGTTTATACACGCCAAACAATTTAATAACTTACGGAGTCAGAAGGTAGCAAAGAGTAAACGAGAAAACCGATTGCTCGCTCTAAACAGCCTAACACTATCCGTGCTCATTTACAGTTACAAGCAAGTACCGTCAATTCAACAATTTCCACATTTTGCTAAACAAAATTTAATTTCCTGTGACACAAACCACAAAACTTGCATTGTCACAAATGTAATTGTTGCGGAATTAAACACAAATCGAGGTCGAATGTCAAAATGGCGAAAGTCAGGTTTGGTTGGCAGGAAAATCTCCTAATTAAAAGCGCATCGAGCAGCTGCAGTGCAGCAAAAGGCAGACAAAATCAATGTTGGCGTTGTTCGTCTCAACTTCCGTTTAATTTCGAAAGTTTTTTCAAGGCAAATGCGAAGAAGGTGAACACGATAAGACAAATGTCAAAAGTAGTTATGGCGAAATTAACTTTTGATGGTGAAAAATTTAATTTGACATTCTTTGCTGGCGGTGGTGGGATAAGAAAGACTTAATTGATATGTCAAAAAAATTTCAAAGCTACTCAATATTTATTACAATTTATATTCTCTTCCTTTGTTTGTGTAGTTCACGTTCGAGTAACTTTTGATCTGATTAAATTAACATCAAGTTTTTCTTGCTTGGCAGCCCACTCCAGATATTGCGTTGTACCTACTGCCAATTTTTCAAAATTTTACATGCAGCCAAAGAAATAAAGTACATAAATCTTAACAATCTTGCCAATGTTTGCTGTGCAAAAAGAAAAAAGTATGATAGAAGGTTAGGAAAGCACAAGAAGTACGAATATTGAAGTGGAAAATGTTCAGATTGGTCTAAACGACTTTTACTTGCACCAAGCCATTACACTTGAGGCGGTTTTTTCAGTTTGTCCCCAGCCAAGTTACTTTGTAATGAATAGGTTTCTAGTTAAGTAAGTGCAAACAAACTGGCGTGGCTTTGAAAGTGGCAGTTGGTTAGGTGTAACTTTTACTTACCCAGGAGTCAGCGAAATTTAACTTAACGATCTTAAGACTAAACATAATTTTTGAAATCCCAATCGAACGTTTATATGGAAAATTCTCGGAAGTCAGGGATCGCGGTGCTCTCTGAAATCCATTAGCTCCAATGGACCCCTCCCGATTTATACATTTTTTTAGTAGAACCCATGGGATGAAATTCCATTTCGCTAATTCAAATCCGCACGGACTCGGATTCTTTCAAATTATATGTACAGCTTTCTGGATTCACTCATGCCAAATATATATAAAAATTGACAGAGATGAGTTACTCAGGCTCCTTTAATATGAAAATCCTTTACCTTTAACACTTTACTTAAACTAATACCTGATCAAATCGAATACGCACCCACACAAGGTGTAGTAAGTAGTGTATTGCAAAAAAATATTCATTTTACCCCAAGGTACATTTAACTTTTCGCTTACTGCACCAACAAAAAAGCTACCGCTTAAATGTGAAAGAGTATGCAGGCATTGCATTTGGATGAATACGTCTGCGTGGGGTGTGCCCAGTAGAAAAATCATCAATGACAAAGATTTGCATTGAATGAAACTTCGGTGAAATTCCAACATAGACATCGATGGCATTTTCATAGCTTTCTTCAACTGTCTTATGCATGACACTCTGCGTGACATTGCATTGTTTCTTTATCTTTATGGCGAGATCACTGATATCGCGTTCAATCGTATTCAGTTTGTAAGAACACTGGCTAATAGCGTAAATGTCTTTAATAGCCAGGGAATGAATTTTGTTGACCTACAAAATTTGTTGCATACTTTTAGTGACGACCAAACCAGAACAAACATTTGAAGGTCAGCAAAATCCATTCCCTGGTATACTGATAAAAAGTCGTCGTTGCTTTGGTCATGTTTGAAAGAATTTTCCACTGGGTGTTCTGTGCTGCATGCAAGTAAAAGCCACTCTACTCCCACTTAACTCTGCCAAGCACTTCACACGGTACTTCACACTAACACCATTATACTCAGGGCCGGAGTACACTGTCAGCACATAAATCTTTTAAACTTGATTTAAAGCTATGCCTTTTTGTAACTGACTATGTGTGTGTGTGCGAGAGTGTGACTGTGTGGCAGTGTATTTGCTGTTGTTGTTGTTCAATAATTGCAACACATGTTGCTGGTTCTCGTTTATGTAGTTCGGTACTTCCGCTTTTCATATTTTTCGCTTTACACATTTTTTCGGCATCCTGTTGCTGAAAGTTGGGTCGCATTTTTCGAAGAATTTCTATCAGATTTTTTTTCGCCTTGTTTTTCCTTTTGTGAGTTTGTTTTGAATTTTTTCCACTTGTTGTTGTTTCTGGTTTTGTTGCCAAAGTTCAAAATCCACAAGGTATTATTAGCTGCTTAACCAATTTAAAGCATGTTGTACTGGGTACACAGCCAACTCGAAGCTTAGACATTTGCCAAAATACACGCGTCGGAAAAACAGAAACATGAAATGTGCGTTTACTCTGTGTTTGGTTTAATTTCGGTTTTGTGTTGTATGTGTACACAAGCGAAGTACAGGATCTGTACCGTGTTACAGACTTAAAACCACGTATTTGCCGTATTGAAAGCCTTTGAGAATTACATTGAATTTGTGGCTTTGAATTTCAAATACATGTGCGTACTTTCGTTCCTTCCATTTCATTTTCCAATAAATTTTTCGTGGAAATTGCATTTTGAGTAATATAGGAAAAGGCAAAACTTTTTGCGATAATAAAATTCATATAACTTATTGTAGCCTCCGCTGTCGCTCTGCTGGCGGCAAAAGTGCTGCATGATAATGCAAAAGTTTTGTACTTCGTGAGTTGAAGACCAGCGGCTGAAATCACATTGACGGCAAATAGTTGTGATAGGATTTATGGTTAGAATTTAGAAGTTTCCTAAATGAATTTATGACGGAAAGTACATGTTTCAATGGGACTTTATGAAGGAAGTAATTTGGGGGAGGAGCTATTGCATATAATTTTGCTAAGAATTTCCTTAAATGAAACACTCACACTTGTACATCAAAAGTTTTATTAAAATTTCATTCGAATTAATTATAATTACAATAGTTGACTGACATCAAATGCCCGGTTTTGATTTTATCTCCATGAATCGCTTCTATATAGTTATTCAAATTGTTTTTATTGTAATGCTTAGTTTTTACACTTGTTTTTCATTGAACTCAAAACCATCAGAACATAATTTAAACCTTCAGCATTTGTGTGATTCCAAATTGGTTTTTGTTTTAAATTTATTTATTAAATTTATTTTATTATTTTAATTTACTCATTTTGAAAACTCATACAAAATCAGTCTTAATTCTTAAAACAAAAAAAAATACACATTTCAAAGCACAGCCGATTAAAACAAGCTAAAAAATTTAAAATATTAAAAAAAATATTTAAAATTTAACAAATTCCAAAACGTTGCCTAAAAGTATGCCACAATACTATCAAAAGTAATATTATTTTTATTTCTTGAATTTACTTAAATAAAATGGACAAAAGCCCAATTTTAATTGATTCATTAAAGGCAAAACCGCTTAATAATTTGCCACCGCATGTGTTTTGTTTCGTATCCTTTCTAATTACAATCGCATAATTCGAATTGGCCACAAATTATTAAATATTGCATAATAATGCATTCAATGATTGGATACATATTATTAATAATATAATTATAATGTTTGTTTGCATTAGCTTTAAAATGAACACACACACATACGCTTAATTAGAAAATACATTTATAGTTAGTAATGAAAAAAATGTTTCATAGAGTTTACATTTATAACGATGAAATTGAGTTAAGTACTTTGTGGGGAAATGCACTTGCAATTGAAATTATATATAAATTTGCTACAAATTGAGTACACTTTACTGCACGCAGGCTTTTCATGTTACTGCATTTGAATAATAAACAATCAACTCAAAATGAGATACATTTTTGTTATTGTTTGAAAATGACAACAAAACAAACGGGTAATGTTATGCGAAGTACAAATTCGAGGCATAATTTTTGGCGTCGAAAAATCATCCATTGCCAAAATTTTAAGCCACTCCGATAGTACAGTTCACATAGAGTGTGGAATGACAGATAGGCACACTAAATTATTGAACTATTGACTTAGAATTTTGTCACTTTCTGGCGTTTTGTCACTAAAAGTATGCAACTAATTTTTGAGGTCGAAATAATTCGTTGCCGTTGGCTTATGTAATTACTAATTACAAAATACTATACACGCCTGAGTGAATGCTAGAGCTGGTTCCAAGCAATGAAAATAGTTTACTTCATTGTCAGGAGCATTCATGCTTCATACTTGCTTCACTATTGTATAACTAATACGAAGTTCAGGAATCCATAAGCAAACTAAAGTACAATGAGAATGAATGTGTCACACAAAACACATATTTGCATATGAAATTCCGAGTAATGCTTTCGATATGTACTTCTGACGAAATGAAATGCTGGCATTACGATTTCTTGTTGTCGCTTCTGAAAATAATTTCAGTTGCATTTGAGCTAGAACCTGACTAAACATAACATTTCAAGAATGCACATTTTATAAATACAAGGGCTGGGCTTTTTGAGGGTTCCATTTTAGACGTTAGTTTGGACAGAGTTGAAAATTTCATCTCGGTTCTTGGAAGATTGACCAATTTCGGTCTCATATTTTGACTTCGATGAGTACGGCACATGTGACGAGATTTTATTTTGTTAGGAAAAGATGATCGTAACCGCTCGGATTCAGCATTGCAGTACTCATCGCAAGAATATTTTCACGAAATGAAAAAAAAAGTTTGAGATGAAATTTTTACTCTATCGGAACTAATGCCCTTATTATATAATAGTGTGACTACAGTGTGACTACAGTGCAGCAGAGAACTGCAACGATGCACCGCAGTATCTCATACTTCGCATGCAGACTTAGTTTTTCTATGACCCAGTCTCATAAATATTTTTAAAAAAGTCAACGCCACCACATTGACTCAAAACATAAACGCTGTTGGACACTTTCTCTCACTCATGTACTCTGAGTTAATCTTTATTGAATCATTGAATCAAAGATTCGATTGCTTTGAGCCATACGCTGATTGACTCTTTTGTTGAAATTATTCTCATCACAACTGTCGTTTAGATTGCGGTACATTTGCACCCCTTTTTATGAGTATGTATATCGTAAGATAGAAAAACATGACCAAATGCAGTTCTCTGGTGTTTAGGAGCGCTTAACCTTTTTAGCTATATGGCCACAAAAAAATTTCAAAGTCTAAATTTAGACTTTGTTTCAAATCATTCTAATTTTTTAAAAACATTTTGACTTTTTAATATTAGTTAAATTTTTTAATGAAAAAAATATTTTTTTTTTTGATTTAGTAATAAAAAATTCTGTTTTTTTAACTTTTTTATAAAACAAATCCGACGGGAACATTTTTACAAAGCTTAAAAAAAATTTGTTATTTTAAGAAAAATCGATGGAAAACCTTTGAATGCGATTTGAATAGATTTTTACAAATCTGTTTGCAGTACAGTTTCCACAAAATCCATTTCGCCACACAGCGTACGTTCTTGATCTAACATGAGTATCACATCTTCGACAACAGCGGGCGGTATACGCCCATTCGACTGTCGAGTACTGCCCGTAGTAGCCGACAGGCCGCCGCAGCCCTTATCCGCCGTAGTTGTTGACGAACTAGTCGTCGACGAGTTATTATTGCCGGCGGCCACAGTGCGGCGGCATTCGACTTTCGGCTTGGGACTCATCATCATCAGGCGTCGCGAACCGCCGCGCCTGCGACTGCCTTGCTTGGTGAAAATACTCGGTTCGGCCTGCAACTGGCCATTCACTTCCAACTGATTCATGCATGTGAACGCCTTGAAGAAACTCTTGCGAAAGTTATCGCTGAGAAACGCATACAGTATGGGATTCATGGCCGAGTTGGAATAGACAAGACAGCCCAGCAGCAGGAAGATTAAAATCTCCAAACGTGAGAGATCACTCTGGCCGGGATTTGAATTGATCAGGGCCACCTGCGATATCCAGTGCGGCAGCCAGCAGAGTATATACACGGTGATGACGGTGAGTACGAGCCGTGTGACCTTGCGATGTGAACGTTTCTTCTCCTTGGACTTGTGCTTCGGTCCGACCGACTGCAGCTTGCGTATGACCAGATAGTAAAAGGCCAATATAAAACACAGAGGCGTGGCAAAGCCCAAAAAGAACGTGTAGAGTATAAAGGTGGTGCCCGAATGCTTCTTATACGATTCGGGCCATTCAATGTTGCACGACAGATTCACACCGTCCTCTTGCTCCACCGTACTGGCATAGAGTATCACCGGCAGCATGAGTACAGCGGACGTCAGCCAGGCCACAGCCGAAACGACTTTGGCTATATGCAAAGTGCGATAGCGGGGCGAGGCAATCGGATGACACACAGCCAAATAACGATCGGCCGACATGATCAGCAGAAATATGGACGAAGTGAACTGGGTAATGGACGTACTCACCATGTACGCCTTGCACATGTAATCACCGAATTTCCAGCTGCAAATACGCATTGTGTAGAGTAAAAAGGGAATGCCTATGAGAAAACATTCGTCGGCTATGGCCAGATTTAGGATGTAAATATTGGTGACTGTTTGCATTTTGGAGAAGCGCAACACCACATAAATCACCAAAGTGTTGCCAAATAGGCCAATGATGCACACAATCGTATACAGTACAATGGTGAATAGATCGGCAAAGGAGTCCCGATGAGCCAGGCAATATTGATGGAAGGTCATTTCGGGTTCCGGTACGGCAGCTGCTGCTGCTGCTCCTGCTGCTGGTGGTGGTGGTGGCGTTGACATTTGCTGGACGGTACTTAAAGTTGGCAGCGTATTCTGGTACGTATTGTTCGTGTAATTATGCACACTCTGATGGTGGTAAACTGCATTTGAGGCGGACCATTCGGTGGTGCTGCCTAACAGGCGTGGCCTTTTTTGATTCGTGACATATGTGGTTGTTGTGATGGTGGTTATTGCAGTTATTGTTGCTGGTGGCAATGATGATAATGGCTTAATTACTTGCACTTCTGTGGCTGCAACGGACAATTGGACTAACGCTTGAACGATTACAGCAGTAAATATAGCCACAGCTCTGGGTTGTGGCAACCACAAAAGTCTTGTTGTGACAATCATTGTTGTGCGGTTTAAAGGGGTTGTGTGTGGAGAGGAAATTGTGGTCTTTTCCAATTATTCTGTTGTCAGCGATTTAATTATATGTTTCAGTAGAACCTGCCTCTCGAGTGGACACATGACGGCAATCTGCAATGAAATAGAAATTGTTAATTAAAAGTTGGTATATTTTTGGGGGTAACTAGGACAGATAAATCAATAATTTCTTTATTTTTGAATACATTTGCTTCCTTTCAATTCAAAGTAATTGCAATTATTATGCAATGTGCCTACAAGCGTGGAAAAGCTTTAAGGACAAATTGAACTACAATTCCATGGAATTTGAGGTTTAAATTTATGTTCACAAAGGGATATGTTTTTGTTTTGATTTTCAATTGAATTGTAATTCATAAAATTTGATAAAATTTATCAAATTAAATGAGAAGCCTAACTGTAGGAGCTGCTGGGTATTCACCCGATTTATTTGTTTAAAATATTGTATTGCACTGAAATCTGAATATTAAATTTGAAATCAAACCGAAAATGTCCTTCGAATTCGAAATGAATTTATTGAAATGTCCTGGCACGTAATTTATGCATATTAATTCACCAAATCTCTTAACCTCAATTCGCAAATTGCACACATCAATGCTCAAAGACACCAAACCGCACATGCACACAAATTAAGACCTCTTCTACACACACACACACACACACATACGATTAAATTTAAGTGTAAATTTAAATTTATATGCATGCAAAGTGGAGCAAAGTAGGCATTCACACAGAGCGCGCCTATAAACAAGCATTTTGGGGACCAATTTATTCACATTACCACACACACACACAAACGTAAAAGCAGATGTTGCCTAGCGACATGCGTAAATGTATGCACCGCAGTACCATTCAAAGTCTAGACAAACGATGCCTGTAGCGCGCTCGCAAAACACACACACACACACACAATTAGATTTCAGACCAATTTCCATGGCAATCGGAGATGACGCAACACAACACAACACAATCTCATTCAACCAAACATCAAGTAGTATCAAATTGCACATCTACCCAAAAAATAACAGTAACCGCTGAGCATTCAAAATTTACGCGTCGAGCACCATTGAGTGCTCTGCTTTGGGTATTTGCATATTTTATTAAAACATTCCGAATGACTCTTTAGCGTCTGATTGGGGCTGTCTGCAATTCGCCAAAATGGACGGCATATAACTTATTTACTACTTGCTGATGTGTTGAGGCGACAACAACCATTACAACAACAACAATAACAACCGGCAAGAGCATTTCAAGTTGCATGTATGCAATTTTTTGTGGGCTTACTCGGTTCTTTCGAAGGGCGAGCATGTGTTATTATGTGTGTGAGTGTCTGTGTTGTTGGTTTGTGCAGCGAAAACCACAAACAAAAACCAACTTAAGTGTCGGTGTGTGGTGTGTGGTGTGCTGCATGTGTGTATGAAAATGCACTTCTCCATTGTATTCCTATTGGTATTGTGTTGACGGTGATGGCTGAGAAGTTGTTGTGGCTGGTGGTTAGTGGTTAATGGTGTTGGCGGCCTAATGCGGTGGCTCAGTGTCAATGCGGGTCGAGTGTGTTTGCTTTGCACTCCATTTCGTACTTCTGCTTCAGTTGTCTGCAGTGAGTAGGGTTATTATGCCAATTGACAGTTGGGTGGAGGAAATTAAATTCTACCGAAAAATAACTTGAATTGCAATAAGTGAGAAGGTAAAGAATATTTTGGCACTACATGCAAATGGTCTACTTTTAATTGCTCACTGAGCAACCCAAACCAAACACAAACCAAACAAACAGCCAAGTGTTGCAATCAGCATCGTTGTGTTGTGCAGCATAAATTGGTTTGCTTTTGGCAAATACCTTTAAACAAATTCACTAACATTCGAACGAAATGAGTGAAATGAATCTTGATTTTGCAATTCAATCTCGCCCCTAACTAGCGCGTGCCAACGAGCAAACAAATCGAATTGAAATGGGGAAAATGTTAGCAAATGCAATTATGATTGCTGAATGGTTGAATTGAATGCAATTGTACTCTGGACTGGCATGCCACCCAAAATGGTTAGCCAATTTGCCCGACCAATGGTCATCTAGCAGACATTTGTTGACATTTGTCTTTGGCGTTGTATGTAGTTTCTTGTTGCTTTCGATTTAACTCGATAATTGCATTACTAATTTGTGACAATAGTGGCGCTAATGGATGTTTGTTTTTATTCGTTTGTTGACACTGAAGAGGGATTTGGCAGCCAATTTCTCATGAGTTGAAAATAATTTAAAACTAAAACAATTAATTTCGTACCGATTTGTCTTGTTTAAATTAATGGAATTTTTTTTCTCCCTTGGGTAATGCCATAAAAAATGGGTAAATGGGTTGTCTTACTGTCTTACAGTCACTCGAAATTATTGCTTAATTCTGTTTTTCGTAGATTGCTATAGTGGGAACAGATCTGGGATTTAGTCTAGTCCACCTACACAAAAAAAATAATTAAAATTACCATTACTTCTCTTAGGTCCAAGTCAAACGGTCTCCTTTACACTTAATTGACCCCTTAAACAGTCAGGAATCGAATTTAATCGTTTTGGGAATTTTGAGATTTCCACCTTCAATATAAGCAGTTCATGATTATCTTTATTGTGCCGGCCATCAAATTAATTACTTTAATAACAAAACTTAACTATTTGAATGCGTGGAAAAAAACATAAACAGACTGCCTTGCGGCACTGAAAGTTCGAATCCAATTAACGATCCGAACTTAATCAGCCGCTTTTTATACATTTGCTATTAACAGTTCGTCGCAGTAGTTCCCAAACCTTTTCCAATGAGTGTGAAATTCGATACTTATATTTATTTATAGAAAGACCAGCTGAATAACCAGGCATTGCTCGGACATGTACTAACACTAGTAAAAGTACCCTCTTGTGGACCCATCAATGTTTATTTCCAGCCAAATCGTTTCACCAGGGACGGTTTTAGTATTTATGGGTGTCGTAGACTGTATGGCAGCCACCATAACATACCACCATAAAATCCCTTTACAAGTTCGGTAAAGGCACAATGAAATTCGGAACTCATCGTCTATAAATAACATACACAGTAGAACCCGCTTAACTGAAACACGAATTTGTCAGACGTTTTCTTTCAATTATGCGGGGTTTTCACTTAAGCGAATTCTGATAAAACCCACCAAAATCATGGGGACTAAATTTTCGTTTCAGTTAAGCGGGCTTGACTGTAATTTTAAATCTTCCTATATCACGTTGCATAAAGATACTATGAAATTTAGAACTTTCGGACGCCATATTGGATTGACCATTTTGAATCATTGTCATAGTCGTGTTCAACTCTTTAAATTTCAGCAATATCGGTCGAACCGGGCCGTAGGTATCACATTTTCAGTATACCGTTCCGAATTTTATGCCTTTTTGAACCTCCTGTGAAAGTCCCTAAAATATTCCCTATAACAAGCTTTCGTGAATTAGCAAATATGCAATGAGATTTAGAAATTTCGGCCGTCGTTTGGAATTTTCTTATAGTAGTAGACATTTCCATCTCTCCAGATTGTAGAAATACAGTTTCCGAACTGTAGGTGTGGCGGTTTGGTCTGTTCGTTGATGAGTCAGTAATCAATCACATATCGGGACAAACTATTTTATCTTTACTTGTCTTATTTGGAATCATATTTAACTGAAGCATTTTTGACTCACTTGAAGTGGGTTCATCTCAACAGAAGTAAGTTTGTCCTAACTAAAAGCTACATTTGCCTCAACTAAAGTATGTGTACCACAATCAAAATTTGTATTTTGTGAAAATTGTTTCTTTTCCGACATATAATTTTCTTTTGACCAAATTACCAAGTCTTCTCTTTGAGTGTAGTGTACACATTAAAATATTGTTGTTCTAACTATCCAGACACACAAAGTCTAAGTGCTAGTGTACCCAAATTCAATGTTCTTGTTGTTGTTGTCGCTATTCCTGTGGTTGTTTATTTTCGTGAATGTCATTTGTTGATGTTAATGTCCTCGACCACATGCGGTTGTTTGCAGATAGTGAAAATGCGGTTTGGGGCAGAGCGAACGTATCGGTTACCACAACAGTGTAGTAGCTATCTGCTTATCAAAATATTCGCAAGGTGCCTTTGTGGTGGTTTATTTTTGCTGCCGTTTTTTTTTTTTTTCAAAACCGATAATTTGCTTGCGCCTACATACATATAGACTCACTCAAGCAACGAACATAATGGGCAAAAGCTTTCTTTGTGTTTGCCGCCATCGTGCAAATAATTTAGGTCGTCCTTTGTTTGTATTCGCTCGTAGAGTTTGCCTAAATGAATTTCCTGCTGAAATGTTTAATCTTCGAAAGCGTTCAGTTTTATTGAATTCGTCAGCAGAATTTATCATCGTCGCCATTGACGACGATGACGACGACAACGACGACGACGATGATGATGATGATGAGTGTGATGAAATGGAATTCCTAATGGCTGAATACATTCTTACATCCTGCTGGGTAGAATTAAAGTGCTGCTGCTACTGCTGCTGCTGTTGCTGGTGTACAGTGCGCAATGTGGATTCGGTTTCTGGAAGGGTGTAACACCCAAAACACCGAATAACGGCATTGTAGAAATTCGTAGGAGATTCTTTGAATTGTGCGCGCAAAAAGATTTAATCTTCTTGCATTGCATTATCATTTTCTTCTCTGTCATTTTTAAGCGGTTTACACTTAATCCTTTTATCAGCACTTTACTTTGAATCAGTTAAATGGAAAAATGTTGCTGGGAGATTGTGAAAAAGTGCCAATGGATCGACAGAAATTCTTCAAACTTAAATTGCAAATTTTAGTTACACTTCCACACTTATCAGAGTGCTTGTAATTGCAATCGAAAGGCTTAAATGTGTGTGTTTGATTTTTTACGAATAAAATCAATTCTATAATTTCCAATTTGCATTTGGCAATGACGCATTTTGACCAATAAGTTTAAACATTTTAATTAAATGTTCGTTTTTTATTTGTTGAGTTCAACGCATTGTCCAGTATCGTTAATGAGTCCAGTGTTGCCAACGCAACGTTAATGAGGTAATACAATCATGGGTATTATGTTTTGTTCCCCTTCACACAACGAATTGATTGCAAACTGTCAATCTGGTTTTTTTCTTGGTGTTCGCAATGTCCGCCTGCAATTCGCAATTGTTGAGAATTTATGCGGAAAACAAACACAAAAAAAGCAGCGCCGCCCGCCACCTTATAAACTAAAACAATAGGAGCAAAACCAAACACCATCATCACCATACTAAACCAAAGTAAAAAAAAAGAAGAACAAAAACAAAACGAACACAACAACAAAAAACAGCAGCTGTTGGTTTAGGGTTCTTCCTCCGCTATACCCACTTTGCAATTAGTTTTGTGTCGTCATGTTGATGATGAGGTAGCAGCAGCAGTTAGATCTGTATGCGAGGGGGGCCTGCAGTGGTGCTTGGTTGGAAGGAGGATGTTGATGGGACCGCTGAGAGGTGTAGAGACGTGCATGTGTTTAGGGTTGCGGTGGCAGCCATGATTAATGATCGAATTAAGCATTGTTGGCTGACGTTAATGACGACAACAAAAGCGAAAATGGAAATGGAAAATACGTACGTACAAAACAGCCAATAGCCCAGAGCAAACAAAAAAATAAAAAGCAGAATTGTTTCCATATTGATGAAAAGTTAAGTTAACGAAGGTGCAGGTGCCTGAAATCAGCGCTTTGATAAGATACAATGCGACTTGATTGCTGACGACTCGGCTCTCGGCTCTTTGCGCTTATTGGGAAAGTCTGACGTGCAATTAAAACGCTAATGAAAAGTATGTACAACAACGGAAACAATGACAATGAAAGTTATATTAAATTGCAGCTCCTTTCATGCAATTGACACTGGGGAAAGTTTATTCATTTATGTGGTGAACGCTTTCATGGCAATCGCTTTCGTGGTAAGGTAGGTAATAAATGTGATGAATTTGAGGTAAAGTGTTTCTAATATTTAATATGAAATGGTTTTTCCACAGAAAAAGAAAATTCCCCTATACCAAGCAACACGACGAAGACAATATTTGAAATTTACCCTCGAATACAGTAGTTAATTGTCGTATGTGCTATGTCGCATTACGTTTTCTGGCTGGATAATAGCCCCTCAGAAGGGCTATTATCCCGCCAGAAACCAGTTTATTCTATGGACTACTCCACTTGTGAATGTGATTGGGTAACAATCAATTGTCTCCTTTTCCCTTTCATAGAATCTCATGCCTTAAAGCAACGAAAGGAAATGACTTCAAAAATTATCTTATTCTAACTGGTGCACTCTTTACTCTTAACGGGGCCATAATTCAGACAATTATTCAGAATTACAATTCAGAATTTAATAATTTTTCGGACTTGCTACATTATATATGTACTAGCTTATACCCACGGCTGTGCTCATAATAATTTTGTATTTTCACGAAATCTTCAAGTGACTCAAATAAAAATAGATTTTCACTATTCAACACCAAATCCAAAATTTCAACGGCATCCTTTGAATGGAGTTTGAGTTACAGTGATTTAAAAATTTTTGGCGTGGCAGTGCGAGGAGCGTAAATAGTTCCATAGTCAGCACTCTGCCGATTCATCACCACATACAAAATGGGTGAAATACTGCATGAATAATTTGTGTCATTAAAACCGGTCAAGTATTTCTTGAGCTATACGGGAACAAACATACATTCACACATACCCACCGAGAGTTTTATATAATAGTAAAGGTATATAGTGTGATGCTAGCGCAGTGAGATGTCTTTTATGAGGGCAAACTTTCGAGAGTAAAATAAATTATTCTCAAAAGTTTGCTTCATTGCTTGCCTATTAAAAAAAAAAAACTTCTCATTAATCACTTTTTGCATTAGTAAGATGTATTTCCAAGTAAAATATGAGAGCCATCAAATATTTATGAAGAAGACGACGTATAATGGCCTTAAATAAATTCCCCAACATTTCTAATATTCGCATATTATTTCTGTTAATACTTTTCAAAAATTCTCCTAATCAAATGATATTTTAAATAAAAGTAAAAGATTCTATTGAGTATTAAATTTCAATCACTCAAAGAATTCCTAGAGATACTTCAATGCAATAAGATTGATGTGATGTGATGTTATTTTATCAAAAATGCTTTAAAATTGCTTTAAATGCTTTAAAATTGGCAATGGTGGTTGTTGTTACAACGTGAAGAACTCAGCACGGAAGAGATAGAATTGCATTGAAAGTTAGAAAATTACAACCGAATGCCCTTTGCCAACACCCAACACTCACAAACACACTCCTAGCATTGACCTTGCAGCGTTAAGGGCAAAAGTGAAAGTTCGAAATGCAATTTTCCAAGTTTGTCGCCTGCGAGCGAGAACTTCTGAGAAAGGCAATTTGCATCAACAGGTAACTATACAAAATTCAGGTTGTATTTAAATAAAAGCTAATGGCATGAATTTTTAATGGAATGTCATGGGATGAGTTTATGAAAAGTTCATCTCTAAGACTAAGTTGAGTTCTAGAATAGTTAAAATTTGGAAGCAAAGTCATAGAAAAAGTTAAATTCAACAATGACGCTGTCTCATTGGAGCCTTAAAAATAGAAATAAAGAATGAAGCAGAAAAAGTGGCAACAGTAGACAGTTTAAGGTTCATAAGTTTCCGTTCAACATTTTCAACGAAAGAAAAATGAAAAACCTGACAATAAATCGAACTGCACTTCCTTTACGTCAATTCATTTACAATAAAAATGTCATTGCCGTCTGATAAAAAAAAACGAGGAAAGTGCAAGAAAGGGAAAAGGAAAAGGAAAGAACAAAAACCAAACGATCCATAATCCGAATGACAAATTACCACAAGCTTCTGTTGCAGCCGTTCGTGCGGGTACATGCTGTTGCACCCTTTTTACATGCAGTATTTTATTTCTTTTTATTTTTATTTTTCTTGTTGCTGTTGTTGTTGCTACTGTATTGGTGCAAATAGTAGGGAAATTGCCAAACATATAATAAATTTGAATGAGAAGTTGTGCAAAAAAGCAGACTTCGATGCAGAACGAACTCAAGTTCGATGCGTTCATGGGTTGAGTTCAAAGATTGCAGCACAGATGTAGTCACAGTATACACACACATATACACAATATAGCAATACACATATGCAGATAAAGCGATATAATCACGTAACGCACTTAATTTCCGGTTGAATTACACGCTGTCAGCGCATAATGCACATGCTTACTGTGTTTATTTGTTGCTGCATTTACATTTCGTTGGGCAATACGTGATGCATTTTTTTTTGTTGTAAATTGTATAAAAAATATATATAAAAAAAGTTCCTTTAGTTTTGTAGAATTTTGGAATATGTTTTTTCCAGTTCACTTTTCACTTTTCATTTTATGTTTTAGTTGTGTTCACTTTAGTTTTGTATATTTTTTTTTAATAAGGAATCTTCACGTTTTATTCGATCACTTTATCCGCACCTTTCGTATTGCCTCTGCACGTTCTGGCGCTATTTTGCATACTACATATGGCTTTTAGCCGGCGAAAATATGCCGAATCGAAAGTTGCACGAGTTTTTCACTGGAAAATTGCATTATTCCAACAGACCTTAACATTCGCTTAGCAGCATTCATTTCGGTGGTAACAGCTGTTAAACCCATTTGCCAGTCTGCTAAATTTGCCTGCTCACGTGAGAGGAAGCTACAAATTTTTATAAAATCATGGAGTATATTAATGTACTCTTAGCTCTCTTGAGTGTCGTGCAGAATACAGATGAGTTATGACATGTGAATATCCTCTATGTGCACGTGCTTTGCGTATTTTTCACTTTGTAAAGATATTTGATGTTAACAGTCGAAAGCATAATTGGTTTGGATTTTGATGGGCAAACAAATTATCTGTTCAAGGATATGCGATTATTTAAACAAGGGCTTTTGATGAATATATAATTTTAATAAAGTAAATATAAAAAAGATTTCTAGTGAATTGCACAAACACACCTTTTATTCTGTAAAATACAGCATCAGGGTTCGCACTTTTTGCCACGACGAAAGTTGTAGATTTTCGATTTTAGGGAAGTAGATATCATTTCTTGCGTAGTAGATATTCTACGAGAGTAGTAGAAATTCCTATCACGGTAGTAAATTTGTGGAAAGAGTAGTAGTTTTGTGGAGTACATTTTTTACAATAGTAGTAGAAAATACCCTTGAGAAGAGTAGAAAATTTACTACCGGAGTGGAGGAGTTGAAATTTAAAAATCAGCACCGTAGATCTTTAGGCCTTCTTCTTAATACAGATACAACTTTTATATGTTTTCACAATTTTTCTCAGTGTATATTAAATTTATATTTTCAATTAAAAAAATGTTGTCAATTTGTAGTGACAAAAACTCGATTCGAATTTCACCACAACATAAGACACCCAATACACACACAGGGCTAAGCATTTGGACAAGCTCTTTTTTTTCCATACAATAACAACAAATACAACATAATTACCGGCACAAATTGTGTCAAAATTTCCCATAATTGTTGTTGTAATTAATTCGTCATCACTTGAAAAGCAAATTTAATTTATATTCAATTTGAATTTAAATTTTGATACAATTTCAAACCGGAATGCATACAAACCACCAAGGGGGTTGTTACAAGCAACACGAGCAGCGAACGTTGACCGTTTGGGGCTAGTGCGAAAACACCATTGTTGGCATTGGGAAATGTGAGCCAATTTTGGTTTTCATATTGAAAATTCACTTTTGATTTATTGCAATTAACTGTAATGAATTTACTGCAATTTCGAAATGAATTGCTTTCGTTGGAGCTGTAATTACACTTTCAATGAACCGGAATGGTGGCAGAGTTGAAAAGGTAATCTACTGAAGAACTCATGTGCAATTATTCAATTACATTACGGTCAACATTTAAAATTAAACGTAAATTTTAAAATATATATTTTTTTTCCACCCATGACATGCCAAAAATTTAAGAATTTTTAATATAAAAATTTATTACCACGTAAAATTTGGGTGCATGTCAAAAATGTGATATTTTTCACTTAACATGAAAATATGAAATTGTTTCAAATGAAACGAACATCGTTCACGCATGTAAATGCCTGGTTTAAGTGCATTGACTTTTGTTTATAGTCCGAAAAACACAAAATATTGGCCACATCTGCAATCACTTGTGTCTGCCAATCAAAAATGACAGCACATAAAAAAATGATTGACAGTTCACGTTTCGCTTTTGCATTTTGGGAAATGTGCATTTGAATTTTTTGTTGTGGTGCATGCACATCAATTTGCCAAATTTTTATGAACATTTACGAAATATGAAGTGAAAGTGTGAAAAAGAATTTGTTATTGCAGTGTGTGTGAGTGTAAGAGTGTGCTTCTTTTGACAGGCAAATTGACATTTGCATTGTGTGTTCGGGTAATAAATGTTCTCCGACTGCAGTTTCACATCACACATTTGTCGGTTTGTAAATGATGACAGATGATGACTGCCATCACTGCAAATATTTGGTTTTTGTGCAACCAACAAAAAATATTACTTTTTTAGTCAAATAATTGAAAATACTTGAAGTTCCAAATTAAACACGAAAATAGGGAAATAGAAACATTTTAAATTTTAATTTATTGTTCTTGACTTAATATTTACACTACTTCGAATTTGATTTTCCAGTTCAACTCAAGGGTGTGGGGTTAGACTAAAAAAATTTTGTTTTTTTTAGTAAGTAGAGTTTTTTTTTATTTTTTTTTACAGAATAACTTTTTAATTAAAAACGTAAATGATTTGATCCAGAAAAACCATATATGCAATACTTCTATATTGCTAATACAATAACATTTCAATCGCTCGCATTACATATTCTTATTTTGAGGTGGTTCAAAAGTAAAGTAGAATTTACCCAAAACAAGTACGAACAACCTCACTTTGATCTGGCAAATTTCATTTCAAAATGGATCGAACTTATTTTGAAGTGGTTGAGTTCAATTTGAGGTCGTGCATTTTTGTCAATTTTATTTCATAGTTGACGACTTTTGTTTGACGTATTTCAACTTAATTTAATCGTTATTTTAATGAAGTTATTTTTAATGAAGTTGCTTTAACGCAGAAATAAGTACGATCGGAATTATTTCTACATTGGGTTTTATTCTGCGTGTAGACCTATTTTATTGTTATATCGGAGCCATGCCCAATTTTTGTCCGATTTGGCTGATTCTCGAACTTTCTCTTACTTTTGAAGTGAAAAACATGTTCCCAAAGTTTCAAGTCGGTATCTCCAAAACTGCGACAGACAGACGGACAGATAGACGGACATGGCTAAATCGACTCCGGCGGTGATGCTGACCAAGAATATATATGTATACTATTCCATACCGGACACGCCTCCTTATTTTAAAATGTATTTCAGAAAATTTGTAATTTATTTCAGATTATTGCAAGTGTATTTCGAAAATTTCATTTGTGCTTCAGAAAAGGTTACTTCGTACTTTAGAAAATTTCAAAAGTAGGACTTCAGAAAAAGTGTTGTAATATTAAGTAGTTTGTATTTTCTACTCTAAAATGCAAAGGTGTAGGCGTTTTAGAAAGTAGAGGCGTACGGGATGGCAATCGAAAATGTTGGCAGAAGTGCTAGTTACTTTAGTCGCACAACGGTCACCCTGCTGGGGGTTCTAAATTTTGCTTCATTTATATTTTTGTCAGCATACTTTCAGGCTGAACATTCAAGTCAATATTTTCTCTTCGATCATTTTGAACTGATACCATTACTAACACTAACAATTTGAATTAAATAATTTCGCATTGACTCTCAAAATAATTTCACACCCCATCGATTGCCAATGATGTCACGTAAATGATTTTAATTAACATAAGCTCTTTAAATGACACTACCGAACTAGTCAGCGTGTGAATTTATGTTTTTCGGTTTGCCGGAGCATGGCCACGGTAAATAAACAGTTCATAATTTATATGGTCTCGCATACCTTGGGTACGCAATGTTGGTAGTATGTAAAATTGTATTTAATGACTATCAAAATACTATCAAAATAACCACTCGAAAGGTTTGCAATAAATTGAAACTAAATTAAACTCGTTCATTACCTTATTTTTGCTTATATTCAGGCACGTGAATTGATGCAAATGCTTGTGATATTAGGCGATATTTACAGGATAATAACCCATTTAAGAACACCACATTGAGAATACACTTTGAACTTAAGTAGTTCATGTTGAAATATTTGAGCAATGAACTGCACGAGAATTCATCTTTTAAGAAGCTTAAAATTTGTTGAATTGTTTATGAACACAAATCTGTGTAATAATATATTTTGTTGAAATTTTTTGACACTTAGTTAAATATGATAACTTACATTGGTATGGTTTTGGTAAGATAGTTTGCATTATTAAAATAAAATTTTGTTCTATTGAAAATCACTCATACGCCTAGTATGGCTCAATGCGATAAATGCCAAAACGTCAACTTAATCCACTATGGTGAGTGCCTCATCTGTTGGAGTTTTTCATGGGAATGAGACGTAGTTATACATATACCAATTCTGATTTGCTAGTAACTAGGTCGATGGATAGGTAGTCTGAAAGTATTAAGAGCTTGTTGGGCCTACTCTCTCACAGCGCTTTCTTTGTACAAGGGCTTGGCAAAAGGCTTTACACAAACATCTTTTTAACGAATTTATTCCTCTTGTTAGTCGCTCAAAACACTCATGAAACTTACTCAGATTTAGGTTCAAATTCTCATTCCACTTACCTTTTGAAAACTTTTTCAATTTACTTGTTACCAATTTAAACACAAGTATCGGACAAAAAGAAAAAGAAATAAAATCGCTGTGAGCACTCATATTTGCCCTACCATCTTCTACGGCTTCTTCCTTTTGCACTCATCTTTTGGTGCAGCATCAGCAGCAGCCACTTGAAAAGTTTCTCAACAATTTCGAGTGCACCTTTATGCCACTTTAAAATTCATTTGCTTTGTACCCCAGTTTCACATTTGCAACACTCCGCACTCAAATGCGCGATATGAGCAAAAAAGTTTTTAATTTTCTTCAGTTTTCAGCAGCGTTGATGTCTGATGGTATTGCTATTGATGCTGTGTGTATGTGCCTATTTACGTGCGTGTGTGTGTGTATGACCAACTGTAAGTGTGACCCACTTTGTGAATTTACTTTTTTCTGTCCTGTTAGTTTTGGTCTCATGTGAAAGTTTTGCATTTTGCACTCAGTTATTTGCATTAAGCTCAACTGGGTGTAATTTTTATCGCATGCGATAGAGAAGTTTTTCTTTAAACAGTTTGAGAATGTTCTTCGATTTATAATTCAGAATTTAACAATCTGAATTAAAAATCTTCTATGGAATAAAAAATATAATTTTTCACTCAAAATATCACAATTTACACTCACAAGATCCACTTGCTTTTCACTTGTTTTTTTGTTAAAGTCTAGTCTGTAACAGAGTAAAATGTAAAAAAAATAGTAGGAGAAGTATTTTCGGTTCAATCGAAGATAACATACTCCGCACATACGACACCTTCTTCGAGCATTTTTCCGTAACTTGACGATAATTTTACGATAATTTTTCGATACTTTACAGCTAACTTTTCGTAAATTTCCATTCCATTTTAGTTATGTTCCGGTCCATTTGTTACCTGGACCTCTTCCACTCTGTTTCCGTTCCAATACCATTTTGTTCCGGTCCATCTTCATTTCGTACCTGTACCTCTTCCATTTCTAGGTTTGTTTAACTTTTTAACTTTAAAAAAAGTAAAAATATTTGACAATAGCGAAGTGAAATTTTTTTTGGTTAGATCACATTTTCTTTTAAAGCTTTTTGCAACCAAATGAAAAATACGCACTTGTCACAAAGAGGAGACGAGGGCGAACATGAAACAAAAATAATGAGCATTAATTAATTTCAGCGTGACGAAGCTTTCCAGCTTCTTTGTAGCGGTTGGTAGGTAATAGAGAAAAGGCAATAATTGCTGTAATAAGTTGTTGTCATCTGACAACAACTGCAACTGTTGTGCAATTGCTCCAATTGTTGCAATTTGCCACACATTCACTCTCATACACATACAAACATACAACCGCACCACTCACAGTGATTTAAGTGGCAAATTAGATTGCGGTCCGTTGGCTACCACTCAGAGAAATCATTGAATTGTGGCTGCTGGAGGCACATTAATACATATTAAGGATGCGAAGCAAATCGACAATAATTAGCTGCATTTGCTTCGTTGAAGAGGAACTTACTACTTTAAAATGTTCAACTTTGTCCGAAAGATGTAATCGAAAGGAAATAAAGTAAAAATATAATAACCTGCGAATCATTCAAGTAGTTAGAACGCAATAAGAATTCCACCATTTATAAGTGTACTTTGTTGCGAAATCGTACAACAAATTTGCGTTCATTGTTTATTTTGTATCCGCAGCAGAAGCATTTATAAAGTCACTGCCGGTTTGTTTTCATTTTAAAAAAGTTCCGTTCTCAGACTCAAAGCTGCTTACATGATTCGCGTCTACTGGCATCCTTTACTTTGCACATTGTCATTTGCCATATCTAGTTGTTACCATGCATTTGAGTGTATTGTGCAGGTATTTTGAATAATATACAAGATGCACAATGTCGCGTTATACGATGCCATGTGCCATTTGATAAACCTTCTAGACTAAGGAGTGAATGGTTTTTAATGATTGCATCGACTCTCAAAGGTATACTAAGCATTCACTTAATATTTATTATGTTGGAATTTCTTTTCGGACTTATATTTCATAATAAAAATAGTACATTTGCTGTTATTAAAAGCCTTTTAAAAGGTATGCAAATGTAAAGCTTTTTCAATCGTAGCTTTTAAGTAATAATTATTTTTGTTTGTAAAATATTTCAATAAATAATTGTTTTTATTTCAAGTTGAAGGCTTACACTGAAACAAAAGACAATTGTAAAGTAAATTGTGTTCCTTGATAAAGAGGCATGTTTCCCTCAATCTAAGGAATTATTCTTGAATTTCAGTAAAAGTGCCTCCAAATTTACCCATCTTAAGTAAAATTATTAAGTAATTTTTATAGTAAGAAGGACTCTAATAAGTGGAAAACAAAACAAATACTGTATTTTTTCAGTGTACACTTAAAAAAAAATTATCGTTTTGTGGAGATCACTGGTATTAACTCATGCGAGTGGTGGTACGAAAGTACTTAAGTACACATGCAGGTAGTAAGTGTGGAATTTTTAATTTTTGAAATATTGGCGTAAAATTTTTTTGCACCTGAGTGTACAATTTGAATACAATTTATAAGTAAAATGCATCTGCTTAACTGCACACTCACTTAAATAAATGTTTCGCCCTTATGTCGTATTTAAAATGCCATAAAAATGCATTGCATTTCAAAAAATACGCTGGGTGAGAAAACACATTTGCTTGCTTATTTTACAATTGCGAATGTGGTGGGCGTGATGTATATGATCCAAATAATTTGCATCGAAACTTATATTTTTGGCCATTATAAGCGGCGTACTTGCAGCGCTTTATGTAAGCTGGCGCGCGTATGTGGGTTCAATAAATTCCATTTAAAATTTAATTATTGCTGCAATAAGTCTTATAATTTTATGAGTTTATATTCCAAAAGGAGGGAGCAGATTCAAGAATTTGAGCAAAAATATGGTCAAGAAATGAATTGAATTTTGAGAATATACTTGTATGCATTGTTCGAGTATGGATTCACTAGTACAATGCTTTATTCACGATAAAAAGTTTAAATCCTTTTAAGTGCTCACAAAATAAAACTTATTTCGTCGTATAGTCTCAATTCGTTAGAAGTAAAAATCTCTCTTTATTTGTTCCTTTGGAAGAGGAATTTATTTCAAAGAAGGCTCTACAATTTTCAAAACGTTTCAGTGGAAACTTATATAGAAAAAAATGCTTTTTAGCATGAAGTGGAATTTTTCCCTCTTTTTTTTTGCTTATTTGGAAATTATGTTGGTAAGTTGAGAATGGAGTGGGAATCGAAAAGAGACGAAATATAATATAAAAAAAGAGTAAAAAACAAGTGAGTAAGTTTCAGTCGGGCAAGCCGACTTATATATACCCCACACCTATTGGGCCATACTGGATCCGCCATCTTGATTTTTGAAAATGCTACATCAAATTCGAAATCAGCGACCCTAAACACCAGCTATGCCAAATTTCATACTGTTTTGAGGAAATCTTAAAATTTCGGCCGCCATATTGGTTCCGCCATCTTGAATTTTTAAATTCCGACATCAAATTCGAAATCAGCGACCCCGAAAACACCACTATACAAAATTTCATACTGTTTTGATGTCATCTTCAAATTATGGTAAAAATGGGAGGTAGGCGTGGCAGTCGACCGATTCCGCCCATTTCAATACTAACTCCTTCTAGGGCCTAAAAAGGATAAATACAAAATTTGGGATCCCTAGCTTTCTTCTAGCTCCTGCAATCGTGTTTACAAAAGAGGACGGACAGACGGATAGGCGGATAGGGCTAAATCAACTCAGGAGGTGACGCTGATCAAGAATATATATACGTTTCCATACCGGACACTTCTCCTTCTTGGTGTTACAAACATCAGACCAAAGTGAATATACCCATACCTCATGACGTGTAGGGTATAACAAGTGAGAAAGTTTCAGTCGGGCAATCCGACTTATATATACCCTACACCTACTGGGCCATATTAAATCCGCCATCTTGAATTTTGAAAATGCGACATCAAATTCGAAATCAGCGACCCCAAAAACCCCCCTATACAAAATTTCATACTGTTTTGATGAAATCTTTAAATTATGGTAAAAACATGATTTTCATTTATATGGGAGGTAGGCGTGGCAGTCGACCTATTCCTCATGAGGTGTAGGATATAACAAGTTTTTTAAAATATAACCCTTTAACCGACTAAAAAGCAGAAAATAAATTTCCTTTTTTTATTAATTAATTTATTAATTAATTTCCGCAATTTCGATTTAAAATTTGGCTACTTTCTTCCTAATTTCATTGCAGATTTTGAAGTCACGTTTTTTGTTGGGGGGTTTTTCAAGTCTTGAGTTTATTTTAACAAAAGATTACATTGAAGAATAAATGAGTTAAGAGCATTTTCCATTAACAGATATCCCATTTCGTAACAATAAAATAGAGTAAAGTAAAATAGAGTAAAGAAAAAACGCGAACCAAGTGTGATACAGTATTCTTGGCGTGTAAAATACTCTAATAAATATTCTAATATCGAATAATAAAGTCGCGATGACAGATGACGCTACTTACGAAAATAAGAGCATCTTCCAATAGGGTCAATAATTTTGGGTCACCTTGTATTACGCACAGTGTTCCATCTTGTTTGAATATGCCTCCGATTGGCCCACGTGTCCAATTAAAATATTCCTTACAATCATTTAATGTACTGAAATAATTTTGTGAAGATAACTTGTACTACATAGATGCAATACTAGGCGTATGAGTAATATTAATAATATACAAATTAATTTAGAATTTTTTCAACGCACTTACAATGTATACAATACAAGACACTTAAACCAGCTTTTTGCTACAGTTTTCATGGGAAAAGTACCATATAAAAATGCCACTCAGAAAGTATTAGTATGTTCTAGAGAAATGTTTCAGGTTATATGCATAGTTCCCTCGTTTCATAAGAAGTTAATCGGATTGAGAATACAACAAAAATGGTAGCGTTACATGTTTTTTTTAGAGTGTAGTGAACATTCACTGCACCCATGTTTCGCACCGAAGATAGAAACGAAAGAGCTCTTTGGTTTGCATTAAGACTGTAATTGCATTTCCGCTGTCAGCAGATTCGAAATATGGCCGTCATGTTTATTTTTTTCTTTGGAAGATGTTGATTCCTTGAAAGGCTCTTCGTGCTTGTAAAAATTCACTGCATTCACTGTGATGAAAATTGCCGCTAGGAAATGTTATGTACTGGCGAATAGGAATATGTGCCAGCGGATGAAATGAAATATCGCCTAGAAATGGAAAAGATAAAAGAAATGAAATTTCTGAAATAACATACAATTGCATTCTTATTTCTAGAGGATGTTCAAATATGAAAGGTGCAGGTGAGAGCACACATATTTTATATTTCAACGGAAAATTCACGTAACAAGCCGAGAAATGTGAGCAGTGGTGTTTAATATGATTTCGATTTCTTTGGGATGTTCGTATTTTACTGAGAATGGAATTAATGAAAAATCCACGCATGTGTATATCTTCGTTCTTTTGCCTTTTTTTTAGACTCAGCCATCATTTAATTTATAATTGAGTTGGAAAAATCCAACCTTCACGTTTTTTTTTTGGCTTTGGAATATTAATTTAATTATTTTCCTACCATTTCCTGGAATTAATTAAAACTTTCCAAACGTACAAGGCCATTCGATATCGAGCTGAATTGCTGCATTCAATTGAAAGAATAGTGCTCGCAGAAAGTAAAATTCGAATTATTTGAAGTGTCAGTATCGAGGTAAACCGTCAACCGAGGTCAACACCATCGTGAACTTTAATTATTGAAGTGAACATTTTATGGCAAATTGTGAAACTAAGTGGGTAACCGATTTTTGCACTTCAGCTAATAAATAGGAAGCAATAAGTTTCCATTATCAACACAAAAGATTTCTCGAATTACGATACATTCTTCGAACATTTCTCGCTTATTTAATCTATAATTTTTCGATACTTTTTTGATATTTTATAGATTGTTTTAAGAAATCACATGAATTGAATGCTGATCAAGAACATACAACGGTGTTACTAACGGACAAAAACAATATACCCTTAACACCAGTGGCAAGGATTTTCCCAATAACCGCCTCGTATTTTTCACATTTTGTAGTGTATTTTCCATTTATTTTTATTTTTTTGTTGAATTTTACACACACACATTTTGTGTTTATTGGTCTTTGGTATAGAAATGTGTTAAATTTAAAAACTTGCGTTAGCCCCATCTGACATACACATTTCGTGCATACGTTGGCATTGACAAATGAATGTGACCGATACAACACATACACACTAATACACATGGAGCACACATGCCAAAGACTTCACTGTCGACATTTGTTTTGTTGAGTTCCGCAAAGAGAATAATGGAATTTGCGTTGCGAACATGTCACTTCTTCATTTGGTCACTTCCTGGTCGTTTGGAGCAGCTGCAGAGACAGTCAACGTACTGAAACTAGAACAAATCATGAAGATGACTCAACGAATATGAGGACGTACAGGGGCAAACTGTAATCCTGCCAATGACACATTTATAGAGTGAAGCTGCTGCTGGAAGGTGCCCGAAGAAAATCAGTGGTAAAACAAGTTTTTGGCTAAAATGAACACTCGGAAGCCATAAAACATATTAAGTATTTAAACCAATGTAGTAGGTACTCGCAGACTTACACTCACACACAAACACACACACACACCTAACTATCAGACTTAATTTTTCAGTGGAAACATCTTCCGTTCACCAACCAAACTACGCGTGAGTGAAATGTCGGTGCTGCCACAAAAGAAAACTAATTCCAAATCCTGTTGATAATTTGCAAAACGATTTGTTAACAGCTTTGGCAAGTTTCTATTCGAATGCGGTATTTGGCAAGTGGCATGTGGCAAGTGGGGCAAATTACCACACAACCGCTGCAAAGTAAACTCATTTGTAAAAGTCAAGTGCAGCAGAAAAATGTTGGTTAAGGGAAAATTGCGAACTTACAAATTCGAAAGAAGGTGCGGGCGAACTTATTCATTTTACCAATGTGGGGGAATTTTTGAGTTTAGGAAACATTTTTTGAATAGGATAAAGTTGAGTAACAAATTTATACCAATTATCTATCCGAAAATTAACTTCACTTTCCAACACTGAATATTCACATTTTCGAAAAAATTTGTTGTTAGTTTGTAATACGAACGATTTTTTTTGCCAACCCAAACTTCAGGCCCACTAGCAATTTTCAAGTGCATCGGACACCAACTACTGATTCGGACTGGATATGCAATCAGATGAACTTGAGCCTTTAAATCGATTTGAAAATTTGCCTAAAGGTGGTTGGAGACAGAGTGCCCAGGCTCGGCTGGACATAAAGCATGAAGGCAAAACTGGTTTGCCCGACTGCCTGTCTGTCTGCCGGTATGTACTCGTCTGTGCTTTTGTGTGTGCTTCCAAGTGTAGTCAATTAAGCTAATTTACAGTGCATACAGGAAATCAAAGGATTTTCTCGGAGATTACCACATTGCAAATGAATCGAAATATGAAAATGGTTTCACTAATCTGATCTCAAACTACATAAGTGCGTGCGTTTTTCCTCGTATCCTTTGAAGGTCAATAATGCAAAGGAGCTTCGCTTTTATGCAGCAGAAGGTGATCCATGTTGTACAGATGAACTGCCAAAATATACCATTTTTGTACCCTACACATTACACGGCTATATTCAGTTTGCAACAGCTGGAAGTGAGCAAGGCGGTCCAAACTCTGCATTTACCTAGAAAGAGTATGATTTAAATCGACACTGTGAAAACTTTGAGTGGAATATTTCTGAATGTATTTCTAATTATTCAAACGTACCGATACTGTCAAAGGATTTCATAGCCAATAGCATATTCAGTCACATCGTTGAAAATCTACATTTTTCCGTGAATTTTGTTTTAAAATTTTTTCTGTCAAACATTTTCTTAAAAATAAAAATCGCTGATCAAACAACAGGCCAACAGATGTGCTAAGAACCTTGCATAGAACATGTGATACAAAATTTAGCATTCACCACATGCTAACCACACTTGGGCCACCAAAGGAGCTCTGCTATATGTATTGGTTTTTGTCTTACCATTTAATTTAAATATTTTCTCATTTCCCATTAAATCTCGTCCGTATGTTACTTTAGCTTTCGCCTTTACCTCCGTTTTATGCACAATTCAAGGGTTTGTAAACGGTTCGATGAATGAGTGAATAAGGGACCCTCACCGACTTTAATTACAATCGTTAACTGCTTGAGGTGAACATGACGATTGAAATTTGGCAGGAAATATAAACAACTCATGTGATGCAGCCAGTGGCTTTGCGAAGGTCGCACAAGCACAGCAAAAAAATAGGCCCACAACCATTTACTTCATGTGTGGGCTTTGGTGATGCGAACAAAAAACGAACGATTTTCATTAACCGAATGGAAAAGCGTGTGTTTGTGTTTCGGCGCAGTTAAAGGGGGGGGGGGGGGGGAAATCATTCAAGTCCTGCGATATTTAATTTTCTTGTGGCACAACCGAAGGCACTTCGGTTTTAATTTGATTTTGTGGCTCACGTGTGGAATGTAGTGGTCTGAAATAGCGTAGGTGATTGCATTTTCTGAGAGACTAATAATGAAATACATTCATTTCTAAAAGTTCCTCTGTTAGAAAGTCTTTTGATGCTTTATTCTGTTTATGTTATCGTCACTGCTGAAAAGCCCTAAACTGTGAAGCCTTTGCCTCTTTGCCTTTGTACTGTGTGTCCATTTTTGCCTTCATCCACATTTCCTTCTGCGAAAATTTAATTTTGCACCTCATAAAGGGATACAATTTATTGTAATGACTTGATTATAATACTGCAATTCTCTAAGTACAATGCAAAACTGGCAGATATATGCGCACACAGTTTCTCTGCAAACTTATCTAAGAGGCTATAAAGTTGTACGTTGCTGTTGAAATTTTGCAGCACTTGGAATAAAAAGCACACTGTACAACAAGTACAAGCTCATATTTACAGCAGACGTACTATGACACCAGAACACACACAAAATGCACCTTCACAACAGCCAAAATGCAACCAAAATGGAAGCGGAAATTTCGTTGACAAAGCCAAAAAGTTTCCTTTAAATGCGCGTTGAAATATTTCAAATGTCTCTTTTATGGCGTATTATGCAGAGTAGTCATGAAATATGCAACGAAAACGTATGCAAGCTCTACCAAAACTCGCGTGTGTGTGTGTGCCATAGCAAACGGAAGTCAAATGCAAATGCAAATGCACATGCAATGCTTGGCATAATGTTCCTAATCTGAACAAAAACAAACTGCTTCTTTTCTTCGTTCCTTATTGGTGTTGGATATTCCTCGTTTTTCGACTTTTTTTTTATTTTTGTTGTTATACCGTTTTACTGTCAACTAAGCGTAAAAATGTCATCAATAATAGTGACTTTATTGTTATAAAGCTGTCGTGTATGCCGAATTCGCAATACTAACGGGAATTTATTAGCTTGTACATGGTACAATGTCCCCAAGGTTCACGGAAAATACAAAAACAAAAATTTGCATTTTCTATTCGAAGTGGGTCAAATCAATTTGACTATTGAATGGTAGGTGCCATTGATGACTTAGAAAAGGTTTGGACGTTCCGTCGGAGCCACCCAGTGAATCCGCAAACAGTTGCTATCCTATGAAATTGGTAAAACTAACAACCAAAATAGTAAGTTTAGCTGACAAAAATGGCAGCTTTTATTTTTTTTACTAAAAGCGACAATACGTACACTGCAAAGTGAACCTATCTTTTAGTGTATAACACACATTTTTAAGTGTGTATTTATTTTGATAAATAAAAAAAACACACGTTCTAGATTTTGATATGCTATATTAACACGCACTTGTGTTTTTTTAATGCACTTTAAGCGTATATAATATTTATGCGGCATAAGCGTGTAGCAAAAATGATACTGGGAAGTAATACGCGCTTTTAGTGTATCGTAGGTATACACAAAAGTAAGGTTTACACACATGGGGCATACAACACACTAGGGCAAATACGCACGTGTAAAACTTATGCACTTATAAAATTACACGGGTGTCAAAAAGTATACACAAAAGTGTATTCTACACACAAAAGGCAAACACACTAATGAAAGTACACACGTGATGGAATTATACACTTAGGAAATTACACGGGTGTCAAAAAAAAAAACTTTGGAAATTACAATAATTTTTTTATTTTCAAAAACAATTTAATTACAAAATTTTTAAGTTCTAAATGAAAAATATCTTAACATATAAGTTCTTTTATCCATAAAACTCATTTCTTTCATGGTTGAATAAACCTACAAAATTTGAACCCATTACTTTCACATGCAACAAATGATGAGGAAAAATACGCCTTATACGTATAAAATTAACACATTTTCCACTGGTGAACTGCGCTATAATTACACACATTAAATGTTTAAAATTACACATGTTCCGCTCTTTAACTGCGCTATAATTACACATGATGGTGCGTTAAAAATATACGTATTACATGTGTTAAATTTATACACCAAAACGTGTGTAAAATGTGTCTACAAGGTTTTACACGCTTTAGGTGTGTAAGAAAAACGCATTTCACTTAACGCATTGCACATACACCTTTAAATTTGATTCCATTAAAAGCCACTAAGTCCACAAGTGGTTACTTCTGTTAGACGAGACTTCTGTTTTGAGACTAGTGCGATATGACGACTCCCATGACCACCATGACCAAAACTTCAATACATTCGTACCAAATGTAATAGTTTCGCTTCGCCGAATGGCTAAAATAAGCCTCAGTGACTATAACATAGCGTATATTATATTTTTATGATTGACAATCTTTAGCACAAGCTGTAAATTAAATCCATTGAAAGAATATTCACAGGCATTACGTTTAAAGAGCGAGTGTAGTAAAGGAAGAATTCCTTTATGTTCGATGACTAAAAATATGAAATGAAAGAATTGTCATTCCTGTGTCCCCTTCCAATTTCACGAAATCTACTAAAATATATTTTATTGGAAAGTAGTTTTGACATTTGAATTGAAAAACCTATAAACAAGTAGGGACTTTGTGACCAAAATAAGCCCAACTTGACTAGAACTGCCCTTGCCTTCCAAAGAAATAATATTTCCTTTCTCTGTGTTTTATACTTAAATAAGTCTTACTTTCGCAATCAATCATACTGCTTCCAAGTTCGTAGATTCTCTCGTTTTAATTAACCACCGATGCGGTATGTTTTCGCTTCAAAACAATTTATGCAACAGCAACAGCTGCCACTGAGCAAATACCTTAAAATGAAATTAAGTTGAATTTAATTGGTTTTCGTTAAGGCTTTTAGTGGGCAACGAGTTATCCAACAGGCTTACATAAATCTGTAATCAAGTCAAAGTTGAATTTGTATTTAATTTGGATTGAAAATATGTATGGCATTAATAAAAAATAAAAACATACCATGCACACACATAAGAACTTCCGACATTCGTTTGTGGCGAATGACATAAGTTTCACTTCCGCTTCGACAAACATTCAAATGTTTAATAGTGTTGAACATATATAGTATGTACACACAAACGCATAGTCTATGCAACAGATATTAATCAATAAATACGAATGCCATACCTAAAACTAAAACAAGTGGAAGCGAATGGCATATACTATTTATAACATTTATGGTAGTAGACAACTTTCAACAAAGCCAGCAATAATATTTTCGCCTACGAATGCACTTGTAAATTGAAGTTGGATTTCAATATGAAATGTCCCAGTTGGCATCGGCATTGCGACATTGTCGTCGACGAAGTCATTGACGAAATTTTTAAATTGGCTACGTAGAAGTGGAGTTGAATTATGCCAGCGATAGCCGAATCTAATGGACGTTTGTCGCATACACCAGCGGTTGTCGGTTCGAATCCGGAAAAACTGGATTTGTAAAAAGTTAGACAATCTGCAATTCACAAGTGCACGTAAGAAAGAGAATAAGTTTTCTTCTGTTCGTTGACGAAAAATTAAACGCCAATGCCGCTCAGGGACGGTAAGCGACAATACCTACCACAAGAGCAACATTGTCACTCACATGTTGTCAACGACAAAAGGGCAGAATCACCTGCAAATTTCGTTTAAGACCACTTTGGTATTTGCCATCAACACGTCTCTAATACCTTGAACGAATTATTGATGATGTCTCGAAGAGATGGCCAAGAGGGATAATAACGTTATAAAAAAAAATTACAATGCTTTTCTGTCCGCATGCCTGTTCTCAGCTTCCAGAAGCCACCAGAGGCCGTAGAGAGCTGCAATTACACATCTATATCCTACGCCGCGTGTTGTTCATACACACCTAAAGTGTGTTAAACTTGTAGACACATTTTACACACAAATTTTGCGTGTATAAATGCTGTAAGTGGTTTAACAAAACATGAATGCGTGTTAATATAATATGCCAAAATTTAGATCGTGTGTTTTTTGTATTTATCAAAATAAATAACACTTCAAAATGTGTGTTGTGTGGAACAAACATGTATTCATCCCTCATACTCACGAAGAGTTTTATGTAACAGTGAAGATACCTTTTGAGTTCTAATTAGGCATGTCAATCGCGGGATCCCTCCCCTTTGTTAGTCCCGAAAATCCGGGGATTCGCACTGACTAATCCCGGGATTTTCGGGATAAGTCTTATGAGCATTCAATTAAATTCTATTAATTTAAAAAAAATTTATAAATTCAGGAAGATTTTCTATCATGAATAATTCCTTTGTGAATGGTTTAGTTTTAGCAAGGACCATGACTTTTCATCCAAAAAATTTTGATAAGCATTCAGGAAAATAAACAAGCTGTTCAGAAATTTATTGAATGAAAATGTAAGATTTCGTGTGTTTGTGTATGTATTTGTCTTTACAGAAAGCTTGGAAGGGTTAAAGTGTTAATTTCTGTGGAAACTTTAATAATAGTTTTGAAAGCAGAAGCATTCATGTTCACGCTGGACGCGTTGCGTAGATTTTTGTGGCAAATAACACTTATGGTAATACTTTGTTTTGATCCATGACCGTGGATATGTGGAAATTCACTGGAAATGCTTTCAGCCGTATTCACAGTTTCAAATGAGTCCGGTTCAAAGTGCATGAATATTTGTTTTGTTATTGCTTTGTTTCACTTTATCCTTAAATATTCACGTGGGTACACTGATGAACTGACCGTTGATTTCCGCCTGAAATACGGCAATAACATTTTGTGTTTATTTTGAAAATAAATGGTTCTTGTTATAAAAAATTCCAAATTATTATTTTGTGTTTGTGTATTTTTATGAATAACTTTTAATTGGACGAAATATTTTATTTATTTAATTGGTATCGACTGCACCTTGCTTTGGTAGGCTCCAACGAACGAATTCTACAAATTTCCTTTTGGTGCACAAAAGGACCGTTAATAAATTCCATTCGTCTGACATTTTTACAATTATTTGTTCATTTCAATTTCGAAAAGAAAGAATTGCATGTAAAAGAAAAATATTCCGCATGGATTCGAATTGATTCCGCATGAATGTGCTTCATTTGGCACATGCATCTTGCCACACACACACACACACATACTTTTAGGCAAAAAGCACATGCAAATGTTTTGGAATTTTTGATTAAAAATTTGTGAATTTTCTAGGCAACATAGGATAGGGTGCAGAGAAAAGTTTAGGTTTTTGAGCAAACGCTCGGGGCACACAAATTGGAAATTTACGTGATTTCTGCCTTTTCTTGTTCGTTCAAATTGAGTGGAAACAGTTTTGTTATACGCAAGGACGCGTTGGCAATAGCTCAGAAATGATTTGATTTCCATGATTATTCATGAGCATGAAATTGCATGATCAACGTTGTATGACCATCAGTTCTATATCATTTGATGGACGGAATTATGAGGCGAAAGAGTCTTAGAATTTTGACTAATGTTTTTTAATTTTTAGAGTCGCTTCATTACGCATGTGGGAAAGTTTTTACTTCAACTTAATAGGCCATTGCTGCCACATTTCACACACTACGCAGTGTGTCAATTGCAGTTTTTAAGAAAGTCTCCTTCTCAATGAAATTAGGAAATGTGGAATTAGTCCAAGGTTCATAATACATATAACTGTGAAAAATCTTAAAAGATTGAAGACAAAACAAGAAGCAAACGTTTTTGGTATAAAGGAAATATATTAAGGGTTTTCACGAGGCCCACAGTAAAAGTGTCACTTTTTATTCATTTCGTTCATTTAATTGTATTATTAGAAATTTTGCATTTTGCAGTTTACTCTGTTACACAATACTTTGTGAAAACCCTACTATTTTATTACAAATAAAACACAACTACGAATTTAACGCTTTCTACCACGTATCTACTACGAATGTTACACTCAAAGAATTAATGTGTTTGAAGCGTAATTGCTGCAAATACGATTGTATTTGCCGTGAGTGAACTCGTTTACCACAAACGAAAGTAATTAGATGGAAACGTTTTTACATTCTCACAAATGCAAAAAACTTTTAATATGTCTAAATTTATATATGTAAAAATCAAGACAAATATTTTAAATTTATTGCAAACAATGCTGTATTCGAAAAAAACGTTTTTTGCATTTGTGAGAATGTAACAACGTTTCCATCTAATTAGTTTCGTTGACCGTGAACGAGTTCATTCGCGACAAATACCAGCGTATTTCCCCTAAAAGTATTCAACATTTGCAGCAATTATACCTCAAACACATTAAATCTTTGAGTGTAGGTTAAGCTGAGGTGTTGGTCTCACAATAATAGTATACTCTACCAGCGTTCTTCTACTACTCTCGCGTTGATTTTTAAATTTCTACACCACTACTCTCCCAGAGGTATTTTCTACTACTATTGCAGGAAATCTACTCCTCAAAATCGTATGTGCGTTTCATACGATGTAAAACTAGTACTCTTCCTACAATTTCTACTACTCTCATAGAATATCTACTCTACGCAGAAAACCATATCTACTCCCCTTTCCTGAATTTTAATACAGAAATTTCTACTACTGTGGTGTTTGCGTAGGCAAACAATTATATCTACTGCCCTTTCTTCAAATCTACTACCCTAAAAACGAATATCTACTACTCTTATCGTAGCAAAAAGTGAGAACCCTGTAGTAGACTTTTTCCTATTGTCTGTATGAAGTCCTAATGTGCCGAACTTCCGTTGTTCCGATTTTTGTAAGCGTGTTGAACGTAGCTTGACCATGAATCTTCCATCTACTTCTGGTTGAAGGTAAAATATTGCTTTTATCCTGTTTATTGTAGAAACATTTGATTGAAGAGTTAGTAGAGGTTCTGTTTCGAGCGAGACGCCTTGCTTAGCCATACAGTTGGCTTTTTCGTTTTTATGAAATTCAAATAAAATACTGACATTTTTGAATTTTAAATCGTGTTTTCCCAGCAATATGATTTTTTGAATTGTGTCTTTATTGCAGGGAATGAGCGATATTATTTTCTTCCAGAATACATATCAAATGTCATTCATAAGTCGCCGTTGACAGTCATTACTTTCACACACACACACTAACCGCAGTTTGACACGAGTCCTTAAATATGACAAAAGACTTTAATTCCATTTAATTTTGTTTAATGTTATTTCTGATTTTTCGTTGAGTTTTCTTTCTCATTTGACGCAAGTCTGATTAATTGTAAATGTCACGTGAACGAAACCGACTAGATTATCCTCGGCATTGTTGGCCAAATTAATTATGGAGATTGTTAATTAAGCGTTCCATTCGGTCGATTATTCGAGCTGGATTTTCTTTTGCTTGTCAACTTTTGTCACAGCCATTCAATTGTTTGAGGAATTCGTTGGCGGCGTATCCTTGACGCCAGCTCTTAATTGAAATCGTAAGCGGACCAGTGTGTGTATGTGTGTGTGTGTTGAACATTTATAAGTAATTATTACAATGACAATGACGATGTCAAGTGCGTACAACTCAGCACAGACAAGGAGTCATTGTACGCTTAATTGAAAGTAATGAATTCACTTTTCTTATTTTTCATGTTGTCATGAGTTATCTGGCTGAATGACTTCAAGGAATCAGAAGTTTACCGAATTTTATTCGTTTTGTATTTCTATTTTGGTAAGCTGTAATTCATAAATACTCCCAATGATGAAATTTCAATTGAATTAATATATTCGTTGAAATCTGTATTCTCACATTTCTGATTAATTTCTTGAAAGGATCTTATACAATATTTTATGGTGAGTGTAGGCTTAAATGTAATTTAACTGACAGTTGGCAAAGTTCATTTACTGTAAATACTTACATTTAAAAACAGAAATTTTCCTGGTATTCATATTTTTATGTACGAGCACTTAGTACTTACTTGGTTGCATAGCCTTTTTCTTCCAGTGACACGGCCCACATGCACTTGTTTCTAGCATCTACCAAAGTAAATCACAATTTTCAATTGTAATTTATTGTGAAAACATTCCTTCAAAATTCGGTGGTGATTTCTTTTATTTGATTTTTAAATTGTAAATAATTTAATTTTGATTTTTTTTTTAAAATTATATTTGCTGTTGTTTTTATTATATTTGATAAGCTGATTATATTTCATTTCATTGTAGATATTTCAGGTTTGCCAACTGAATCGCATAAAAGTTTCGGCATCGACATCTGATTTAGCAATATCCGTCCATTATTATGTTTGGAGAACGTTTGCTGCAAATATACTACTTTTGAATACAAACTTAAACGAAAAAAAAACAAAAAACAATGAAGTCGTTTTGCCGCAAATAATAAATAAATTTGCAACAACTTAAAAACGTTTCCAATAAAAGTATTGCATTCTACTTTTATTGGAAACGTTTTTAAATTGCTGCAAATTAAAAACTAATTTCTAATAAACGTTTAAACGAATTCGGCATAAGCTTTGTTTTCATCGACCAAAACGAAAGGAGCTCAGTGGCACAGCGTGTATGTGCGTAACTTATAAACCTAGATTAAGATTTTCTATATTCAGCTACACATATCTCCGTTTCTAGGTATCGCATTCCCTTAGTTTCTTTTGCATATGAAAGGTGAGACAAAAATCTAGCCTCATGTGAAATTTGGAACCCCTACGAAGTGTATTTATGAGGATAAAAAGGTTTTTCAATACCAAAATATTTTAGAATTTTATGCATACTTTAGCTATGCTGCGGGCCTTAGTTTAGGAGATAGAGCCCTTTTAAGATTTTCTATATTCAACTGCAGATATCTCCGTTTCTAGGTATCGGATTCCCTTAGTTTCTTTTGCATATGAAAGGTGAGACACAAATCTAGCCTCATGTGAATTTTGGAACCCCTACGAAGTGTATTTATGAGGATAAAAAGGTTTTTCAATACCAAAATATTTTAGAATTTTATGCGTACTTTAGCTATGCTGCGGGCCTTAGTTTAGGAGATAGAGCCCTTTTAAGATTTTCTATATTCAACTACAGATATCTCCGTTTCTAGGTATCGGATCCCCTTAGTTTCTTTTGCATATGAAAGGTGAGACACAAATCTAGCCTCATGTGCATTTTGGAACCCCTACGAAGTGTATTTATGAGGATAAAAAGGTTTTTCAATACCAAAATATTTTAGAATTTTATGCGTACTTTAGCTATGCTGCGGGCCTTAGTTTAGGAGATAGAGCACTTTTAAGATTTTCTATATTCAACTGCAGATATCTCCGTTTCTAGGTATCGGATTCCCTTAGTTTCTTTTGCATATGAAAGGTGAGACACAAATCTAGCCTCATGTGAATTTTGGAACCCCTACGAAGTGCATTTATGAGGATAAAAAGGTTTTTCAATACCAAAATATTTTAGAATTTTATGCGTACTTTAGCTATGCTGCGGGCCTTAGTTTAGGAGATAGAGCCCTTTTAAGATTTTCTATATTCAACTACAGATATCTCCGTTTCTAGGTATCGGATTCCCTTAGTTTCTTTTGCATATGAAAGGTGAGACAAAAATCTAGCCTCATGTGAATTTTGGAACCCCTACGAAGTGCATTTATGAGGATAAAAAGGTTTTTCAATACCAAAATATTTTAGAATTTTATGCGTACTTTAGCTATGCTGCGGGCCTTAGTTTAGGAGATAGAGCACTTTTAAGATTTTCTATATTCAACTGCAGATATCTCCGTTTCTAGGTATCGGATTCCCTTAGTTTCTTTTGCATATGAAAGGTGAGACACAAATCTAGCCTCATGTGAATTTTGGAACCCCTACGAAGTGCATTTATGAGGATAAAAAGGTTTTTCAATACCAAAATATTTTAGAATTTTATGCGTACTTTAGCTATGCTGCGGGCCTTAGTTTAGGAGATAGAGCCCTTTTAAGATTTTCTATATTCAACTACAGATATCTCCGTTTCTAGGTATCGGATTCCCTTAGTTTCTTTTGCATATGAAAGGTGAGACACAAATCTAGCCTCATGTGAATTTTGGAACCCCTACGAAGTGTATTTATGAGGATAAAAAGGTTTTTCAATGCCAAAATATTTTAGAATTTTATGCATACTTTAGCTATGCTGCGGGCCTTAGTTTAGGAGATAGAGCCCTTTTAAGATTTTCTATATTCAACTACAGATATCTCCGTTTCTAGGAAGTGTATTCCCTTAGTTTCTTTTGCATATGAAAGGTGAGACAAAAATCTAGCCTCATGTGAATTTTTTAACCCCTACGAAGTGTATTTATGAGGATAAAAAGGTTTTTCAATACCAAAATATTTTAGAATTTTATGCATACTTTAGCTATGCTGCGGGCCTTAGTTTAGGAGATGGAGCACTTTTAAGATTTTCTATATTCAACTGCAGATATCTCCGTTTCTAGGTATCGGATTCCCTTAGTTTCTTTTGCATATGAAAGGTGAGACACAAATCTAGCCTCATGTGAATTTTGGAACCCCTACGAAGTGCATTTATGAGGATAAAAAGGTTTTTCAATACCAAAATATTTTAGAATTTTATGCGTACTTTAGCTATGCTGCGGGCCTTAGTTTAGGAGATAGAGCCCTTTTAAGATTTTCTATATTCAACTACAGATATCTCCGTTTCTAGGAAGTGTATTCCCTTAGTTTCTTTTGCATATGAAAGGTGAGACACAAATCTAGCCTCATGTGAATTTTGGAACCCCTACGAAGTGCATTTATGAGGATAAAAAGGTTTTTCAATACCAAAATATTTTAGAATTTTATGCGTACTTTAGCTATGCTGCGGGCCTTAGTTTAGGAGATAGAGCACTTTTAAGATTTTCTATATTCAACTGCAGATATCTCCGTTTCTAGGTATCGGATTCCCTTAGTTTCTTTTGCATATGAAAGGTGAGACACAAATCTAGCCTCATGTGAATTTTGGAACCCCTACGAAGTGCATTTATGAGGATAAAAAGGTTTTTCAATACCAAAATATTTTAGAATTTTATGCATACTTTAGCTATGCTGCGGGCCTTAGTTTAGGAGATAGAGGCCTTTTAAGATTTTCTATATTCAACTACAGATATCTCCGTTTCTAGGTATCGGATTCCCTTAGTTTCTTTTGCATATGAAAGGTGAGACACAAATCTAGCCTCATGTGAATTTTGGAACCCCTACGAAGTGTATTTATGAGGATAAAAAGGTTTTTCAATACCAAAATATTTTAGAATTTTATGCATACTTTAGCTATGCTGCGGGCCTTAGTTTAGGAGATAGAGCCCTTTTAAGATTTTCTATATTCAACTACAGATATCTCCGTTTCTAGGAAGTGTATTCCCTTAGTTTCTTTTGCATATGAAAGGTGAGACAAAAATCTAGCCTCATGTGAATTTTTTAACCCCTACGAAGTGTATTTATGAGGATAAAAAGGTTTTTCAATACCAAAATATTTTAGAATTTTATGCATACTTTAGCTATGCTGCGGGCCTTAGTTTAGGAGATGGAGCACTTTTAAGATTTTCTATATTCAACTGCAGATATCTCCGTTTCTAGGTATCGGATTCCCTTAGTTTCTTTTGCATATGAAAGGTGAGACACAAATCTAGCCTCATGTGAATTTTGGAACCCCTACGAAGTGCATTTATGAGGATAAAAAGGTTTTTCAATACCAAAATATTTTAGAATTTTATGCGTACTTTAGCTATGCTGCGGGCCTTAGTTTAGGAGATAGAGCCCTTTTAAGATTTTCTATATTCAACTACAGATATCTCCGTTTCTAGGTATCGGATTCCCTTAGTTTCTTTTGCATATGAAAGGTGAGACACAAATCTAGCCTCATGTGAATTTTGGAACCCCTACGAAGTGCATTTATGAGGATAAAAAGGTTTTTCAATACCAAAATATTTTAGAATTTTATGCGTACTTTAGCTATGCTGCGGGCCTTAGTTTAGGAGATAGAGCACTTTTAAGATTTTCTATATTCAACTGCAGATATCTCCGTTTCTAGGTATCGGATTCCCTTAGTTTCTTTTGCATATGAAAGGTGAGACACAAATCTAGCCTCATGTGAATTTTGGAACCCCTACGAAGTGCATTTATGAGGATAAAAAGGTTTTTCAATACCAAAATATTTTAGAATTTTATGCATACTTTAGCTATGCTGCGGGCCTTAGTTTAGGAGATAGAGGCCTTTTAAGATTTTCTATATTCAACTACAGATATCTCCGTTTCTAGGTATCGGATTCCCTTAGTTTCTTTTGCATATGAAAGGTGAGACACAAATCTAGCCTCATGTGAATTTTGGAACCCCTACGAAGTGTATTTATGAGGATAAAAAGGTTTTTCAATACCAAAATATTTTAGAATTTTATGCATACTTTAGCTATGCTGCGGGCCTTAGTTTAGGAGATAGAGCCCTTTTAAGATTTTCTATATTCAACTACAGATATCTCCGTTTCTAGGTATCGGATTCCCTTAGTTTCTTTTGCATATGAAAGGTGAGACACAAATCTAGCCTCATGTGAATTTTGGAACCCCTACGAAGTGCATTTATGAGGATAAAAAGGTTTTTCAATACCAAAATATTTTAGAATTTTATGCGTACTTTAGCTATGCTGCGGGCCTTAGTTTAGGAGATAGAGCACTTTTAAGATTTTCTATATTCAACTGCAGATATCTCCGTTTCTAGGTATCGGATTCCCTTAGTTTCTTTTGCATATGAAAGGTGAGACACAAATCTAGCCTCATGTGAATTTTGGAACCCCTACGAAGTGCATTTATGAGGATAAAAAGGTTTTTCAATACCAAAATATTTTAGAATTTTATGCATACTTTAGCTATGCTGCGGGCCTTAGTTTAGGAGATAGAGGCCTTTTAAGATTTTCTATATTCAACTACAGATATCTCCGTTTCTAGGTATCGGATTCCCTTAGTTTCTTTTGCATATGAAAGGTGAGACACAAATCTAGCCTCATGTGAATTTTGGAACCCCTACGAAGTGTATTTATGAGGATAAAAAGGTTTTTCAATACCAAAATATTTTAGAATTTTATGCATACTTTAGCTATGCTGCGGGCCTTAGTTTAGGAGATAGAGCCCTTTTAAGATTTTCTATATTCAACTACAGATATCTCCGTTTCTAGGAAGTGTATTCCCTTAGTTTCTTTTGCATATGAAAGGTGAGACAAAAATCTAGCCTCATGTGAATTTTTTAACCCCTACGAAGTGTATTTATGAGGATAAAAAGGTTTTTCAATACCAAAATATTTTAGAATTTTATGCATACTTTAGCTATGCTGCGGGCCTTAGTTTAGGAGATGGAGCACTTTTAAGATTTTCTATATTCAACTGCAGATATCTCCGTTTCTAGGTATCGGATTCCCTTAGTTTCTTTTGCATATGAAAGGTGAGACACAAATCTAGCCTCATGTGAATTTTGGAACCCCTACGAAGTGCATTTATGAGGATAAAAAGGTTTTTCAATACCAAAATATTTTAGAATTTTATGCGTACTTTAGCTATGCTGCGGGCCTTAGTTTAGGAGATAGAGCCCTTTTAAGATTTTCTATATTCAACTACAGATATCTCCGTTTCTAGGTATCGGATTCCCTTAGTTTCTTTTGCATATGAAAGGTGAGACACAAATCTAGCCTCATGTGAATTTTGGAACCCCTACGAAGTGCATTTATGAGGATAAAAAGGTTTTTCAATACCAAAATATTTTAGAATTTTATGCGTACTTTAGCTATGCTGCGGGCCTTAGTTTAGGAGATAGAGCACTTTTAAGATTTTCTATATTCAACTGCAGATATCTCCGTTTCTAGGTATCGGATTCCCTTAGTTTCTTTTGCATATGAAAGGTGAGACACAAATCTAGCCTCATGTGAATTTTGGAACCCCTACGAAGTGCATTTATGAGGATAAAAAGGTTTTTCAATACCAAAATATTTTAGAATTTTATGCATACTTTAGCTATGCTGCGGGCCTTAGTTTAGGAGATAGAGGCCTTTTAAGATTTTCTATATTCAACTACAGATATCTCCGTTTCTAGGTATCGGATTCCCTTAGTTTCTTTTGCATATGAAAGGTGAGACACAAATCTAGCCTCATGTGAATTTTGGAACCCCTACGAAGTGTATTTATGAGGATAAAAAGGTTTTTCAATACCAAAATATTTTAGAATTTTATGCATACTTTAGCTATGCTGCGGGCCTTAGTTTAGGAGATAGAGCCCTTTTAAGATTTTCTATATTCAACTACAGATATCTCCGTTTCTAGGTATCGGATTCCCTTAGTTTCTTTTGCATATGAAAGGTGAGACACAAATCTAGCCTCATGTGAATTTTGGAACCCCTACGAAGTGTATTTATGAGGATAAAAAGGTTTTTCAATACCAAAATATTTTAGAATTTTATGCATACTTTAGCTATGCTGCGGGCCTTAGTTTAGGAGATAGAGCCCTTTTAAGATTTTCTATATTCAACTACAGATATCTCCGTTTCTAGGAAGTGTATTCCCTTAGTTTCTTTTGCATATGAAAGGTGAGACAAAAATCTAGCCTCATGTGAATTTTGGAACCCCTACGAAGTGTATTTATGAGGATAAAAAGGTTTTTCAATACCAAAATATTTTAGAATTTTATGCATACTTTAGCTATGCTGCGGGCCTTAGTTTAGGAGATGGAGCACTTTTAAGATTTTCTATATTCAACTGCAGATATCTCCGTTTCTAGGTATCGGATTCCCTTAGTTTCTTTTGCATATGAAAGGTGAGACAAAAATCTAGCCTCATGTGAATTTTGGAACCCCTACGAAGTGTATTTATGAGGATAAAAAGGTTTTTCAATACCAAAATATTTTAGAATTTTATGCATACTTTAGCTATGCTGCGGGCCTTAGTTTAGGAGATAGAGCCCTTTTAAGATTTTCTATATTCAACTACAGATATCTCCGTTTCTAGGAAGTGTATTCCCTTAGTTTCTTTTGCATATGAAAGGTGAGACACAAATCTAGCCTCCTGTGAATTTTGGAACCCCTACGAAGTGTATTTATGAGGATAAAAAGGTTTTTCAATACCAAAATATTTTAGAATTTTATGCGTACTTTAGCTATGCTGCGGGCCTTAGTTTAGGAGATAGAGCCCTTTTAAGATTTTCTATATTCAACTACAGATATCTCCGTTTCTAGGAAGTGTATTCCCTTAGTTTCTTTTGCATATGAAAGGTGAGACACAAATCTAGCCTCATGTGAATTTTGGAACCCCTACGAAGTGTATTTATGAGGATAAAAAGGTTTTTCAATACCAAAATATTTTAGAATTTTATGCGTACTTTAGCTATGCTGCGGGCCTTAGTTTAGGAGATAGAGCCCTTTTAAGATTTTCTATATTCAACTACAGATATCTCCGTTTCTAGGTATCGGATTCCCTTAGTTTCTTTTGCATATGAAAGGTGAGACACAAATCTAGCCTCATGTGAATTTTGGAACCCCTACGAAGTGTATTTATGAGGATAAAAAGGTTTTTCAATACCAAAATATTTTAGAATTTTATGCATACTTTAGCTATGCTGCGGGCCTTAGTTTAGGAGATAGAGCCCTTTTAAGATTTTCTATATTCAACTACAGATATCTCCGTTTCTAGGAAGTGTATTCCCTTAGTTTCTTTTGCATATGAAAGGTGAGACAAAAATCTAGCCTCATGTGAATTTTGGAACCCCTACGAAGTGTATTTATGAGGATAAAAAGGTTTTTCAATACCAAAATATTTTAGAATTTTATGCATACTTTAGCTATGCTGCGGGCCTTAGTTTAGGAGATAGAGCCCTTTTAAGATTTTCTATATTCAACTACAGATATCTCCGTTTCTAGGAAGTGTATTCCCTTAGTTTCTTTTGCATATGAAAGGTGAGACACAAATCTAGCCTCCTGTGAATTTTGGAACCCCTACGAAGTGTATTTATGAGGATAAAAAGGTTTTTCAATACCAAAATATTTTAGAATTTTATGCGTACTTTAGCTATGCTGCGGGCCTTAGTTTAGGAGATAGAGCCCTTTTAAGATTTTCTATATTCAACTACAGATATCTCCGTTTCTAGGTATCGGATTCCCTTAGTTTCTTTTGCATATCAAAGGTGAGACACAAATCTAGCCTCATGTGAATTTTGGAACCCCTACGAAGTGTATTTATGAGGATAAAAAGGTTTTTCAATACCAAAATATTTTAGAATTTTATGCATACTTTAGCTATGCTGCGGGCCTTAGTTTAGGAGATAGAGCCCTTTTAAGATTTTCTATATTCAACTACAGATATCTCCGTTTCTAGGAAGTGTATTCCCTTAGTTTCTTTTGCATATGAAAGGTGAGACACAAATCTAGCCTCATGTGAATTTTGGAACCCCTACGAAGTGTATTTATGAGGATAAAAAGGTTTTTCAATACCAAAATATTTTAGAATTTTATGCGTACTTTAGCTATGCTGCGGGCCTTAGTTTAGGAGATAGAGCCCTTTTAAGATTTTCTATATTCAACTACAGATATCTCCGTTTCTAGGTATCGGATTCCCTTAGTTTCTTTTGCATATGAAAGGTGAGACACAAATCTAGCCTCATGTGAATTTTGGAACCCCTACGAAGTGTATTTATGAGGATAAAAAGGTTTTTCAATACCAAAATATTTTAGAATTTTATGCATACTTTAGCTATGCTGCGGGCCTTAGTTTAGGAGATAGAGCCCTTTTAAGATTTTCTATATTCAACTACAGATATCTCCGTTTCTAGGTATCGGATTCCCTTAGTTTCTTTTGCATATGAAAGGTGAGACACAAATCTAGCCTCATGTGAATTTTGGAACCCCTACGAAGTGTATTTATGAGGATAAAAAGGTTTTTCAATACCAAAATATTTTAGAATTTTATGCGTACTTTAGCTATGCTGCGGGCCTTAGTTTAGGAGATAGAGCCCTTTTAAGATTTTCTATATTCAACTACAGATATCTCCGTTTCTAGGTATCGGATTCCCTTAGTTTCTTTTGCATATGAAAGGTGAGACACAAATCTAGCCTCATGTGAATTTTGGAACCCCTACGAAGTGTATTTATGAGGATAAAAAGGTTTTTCAATACCAAAATATTTTAGAATTTTATGCATACTTTAGCTATGCTGCGGGCCTTAGTTTAGGAGATAGAGCCCTTTTAAGATTTTCTATATTCAACTACAGATATCTCCGTTTCTAGGTATCGGATTCCCTTAGTTTCTTTTGCATATGAAAGGTGAGACACAAATCTAGCCTCATGTGAATTTTGGAACCCCTACGAAGTGTATTTATGAGGATAAAAAGGTTTTTCAATACCAAAATATTTTAGAATTTTATGCATACTTTAGCTATGCTGCGGGCCTTAGTTTAGGAGATGGAGCACTTTTAAGATTTTCTATATTCAACTGCAGATATCTCCGTTTCTAGGTATCGGATTCCCTTAGTTTCTTTTGCATATGAAAGGTGAGACACAAATCTAGCCTCATGTGAATTTTGGAACCCCTACGAAGTGTATTTATGAGGATAAAAAGGTTTTTCAATACCAAAATATTTTAGAATTTTATGCATACTTTAGCTATGCTGCGGGCCTTAGTTTAGGAGATAGAGCCCTTTTAAGATTTTCTATATTCAACTACAGATATCTCCGTTTCTAGGAAGTGTATTCCCTTAGTTTCTTTTGCATATGAAAGGTGAGACACAAATCTAGCCTCATGTGAATTTTGGAACCCCTACGAAGTGTATTTATGAGGATAAAAAGGTTTTTCAATACCAAAATATTTTAGAATTTTATGCATACTTTAGCTATGCTGCGGGCCTTAGTTTAGGAGATAGAGCCCTTTTAAGATTTTCTATATTCAACTACAGATATCTCCGTTTCTAGGAAGTGTATTCCCTTAGTTTCTTTTGCATATGAAAGGTGAGACACAAATCTAGCCTCATGTGAATTTTGGAACCCCTACGAAGTGTATTTATGAGGATAAAAAGGTTTTTCAATACCAAAATATTTTAGAATTTTATGCATACTTTAGCTATGCTGCGGGCCTTAGTTTAGGAGATAGAGCCCTTTTAAGATTTTCTATATTCAACTACAGATATCTCCGTTTCTAGGAAGTGTATTCCCTTAGTTTCTTTTGCATATGAAAGGTGAGACACAAATCTAGCCTCATGTGAATTTTGGAACCCCTACGAAGTGTATTTATGAGGATAAAAAGGTTTTTCAATACCAAAATATTTTAGAATTTTATGCATACTTTAGCTATGCTGCGGGCCTTAGTTTAGGAGATAGAGCCCTTTTAAGATTTTCTATATTCAACTACAGATATCTCCGTTTCTAGGAAGTGTATTCCCTTAGTTTCTTTTGCATATGAAAGGTGAGACACAAATCTAGCCTCATGTGAATTTTGGAACCCCTACGAAGTGTATTTATGAGGATAAAAAGGTTTTTCAATACCAAAATATTTTAGAATTTTATGCATAGCTATGCTGCGGGCCTTAGTTTAGGAGATAGAGCCCTTTTAAGATTTTCTATATTCAACTACAGATATCTCCGTTTCTAGGTATCGGATTCCCTTAGTTTCTTTTGCATATGAAAGGTGAGACAAAAATCTAGCCTCATGTGAATTTTGGAACCCCTACGAAGTGTATTTATGAGGATAAAAAGGTTTTTCAATACCAAAATATTTTAGAATTTTATGCGTACTTTAGCTATGCTGCGGGCCTTAGTTTAGGAGATAGAGCCCTTTTAAGATTTTCTATATTCAACTACAGATATCTCCGTTTCTAGGAAGTGTATTCCCTTAGTTTCTTTTGCATATGAAAGGTGAGACACAAATCTAGCCTCATGTGAATTTTGGAACCCCTACGAAGTGTATTTATGAGGATAAAAAGGTTTTTCAATACCAAAATATTTTAGAATTTTATGCGTACTTTAGCTATGCTGCGGGCCTTAGTTTAGGAGATAGAGCCCTTTTAAGATTTTCTATATTCAACTACAGATATCTCCGTTTCTAGGTATCGGATTCCCTTAGTTTCTTTTGCATATGAAAGGTGAGACAAAAATCTAGCCTCATGTGAATTTTGGAACCCCTACGAAGTGTATTTATGAGGATAAAAAGGTTTTTCAATACCAAAATATTTTAGAATTTTATGCGTACTTTAGCTATGCTGCGGGCCTTAGTTTAGGAGATAGAGCCCTTTTAAGATTTTCTATATTCAACTACAGATATCTCCGTTTCTAGGAAGTGTATTCCCTTAGTTTCTTTTGCATATGAAAGGTGAGACACAAATCTAGCCTCATGTGAATTTTGGAACCCCTACGAAGTGTATTTATGAGGATAAAAAGGTTTTTCAATACCAAAATATTTTAGAATTTTATGCGTACTTTAGCTATGCTGCGGGCCTTAGTTTAGGAGATAGAGCCCTTTTAAGATTTTCTATATTCAACTACAGATATCTCCGTTTCTAGGTATCGGATTCCCTTAGTTTCTTTTGCATATGAAAGGTGAGACAAAAATCTAGCCTCATGTGAATTTTGGAACCCCTACGAAGTGTATTTATGAGGATAAAAAGGTTTTTCAATACCAAAATATTTTAGAATTTTATGCGTACTTTAGCTATGCTGCGGGCCTTAGTTTAGGAGATAGAGCCCTTTTAAGATTTTCTATATTCAACTACAGATATCTCCGTTTCTAGGTATCGGATTCCCTTAGTTTCTTTTGCATATGAAAGGTGAGACAAAAATCTAGCCTCATGTGAATTTTGGAACCCCTACGAAGTGTATTTATGAGGATAAAAAGGTTTTTCAATACCAAAATATTTTAGAATTTTATGCGTACTTTAGCTATGCTGCGGGCCTTAGTTTAGGAGATAGAGCCCTTTTAAGATTTTCTATATTCAACTACAGATATCTCCGTTTCTAGGAAGTGTATTCCCTTAGTTTCTTTTGCATATGAAAGGTGAGACACAAATCTAGCCTCATGTGAATTTTGGAACCCCTACGAAGTGTATTTATGAGGATAAAAAGGTTTTTCAATACCAAAATATTTTAGAATTTTATGCGTACTTTAGCTATGCTGCGGGCCTTAGTTTAGGAGATAGAGCCCTTTTAAGATTTTCTATATTCAACTACAGATATCTCCGTTTCTAGGTATCGGATTCCCTTAGTTTCTTTTGCATATGAAAGGTGAGACAAAAATCTAGCCTCATGTGAATTTTGGAACCCCTACGAAGTGTATTTATGAGGATAAAAAGGTTTTTCAATACCAAAATATTTTAGAATTTTATGCATACTTTAGCTATGCTGCGGGCCTTAGTTTAGGAGATAGAGCCCTTTTAAGATTTTCTATATTCAACTACAGATATCTCCGTTTCTAGGAAGTGTATTCCCTTAGTTTCTTTTGCATATGAAAGGTGAGACAAAAATCTAGCCTCATGTGAATTTTGGAACCCCTACGAAGTGTATTTATGAGGATAAAAAGGTTTTTCAATACCAAAATATTTTAGAATTTTATGCGTACTTTAGCTATGCTGCGGGCCTTAGTTTAGGAGATAGAGCCCTTTTAAGATTTTCTATATTCAACTACAGATATCTCCGTTTCTAGGTATCGGATTCCCTTAGTTTCTTTTGCATATGAAAGGTGAGACACAAATCTAGCCTCATGTGAATTTTGGAACCCCTACGAAGTGTATTTATGAGGATAAAAAGGTTTTTCAATACCAAAATATTTTAGAATTTTATGCGTACTTTAGCTATGCTGCGGGCCTTAGTTTAGGAGATAGAGCCCTTTTAAGATTTTCTATATTCAACTACAGATATCTCCGTTTCTAGGTATCGGATTCCCTTAGTTTCTTTTGCATATGAAAGGTGAGACAAAAATCTAGCCTCATGTGAATTTTGGAACCCCTACGAAGTGTATTTATGAGGATAAAAAGGTTTTTCAATACCAAAATATTTTAGAATTTTATGCATACTTTAGCTATGCTGCGGGCCTTAGTTTAGGAGATAGAGCCCTTTTAAGATTTTCTATATTCAACTACAGATATCTCCGTTTCTAGGTATCGGATTCCCTTAGTTTCTTTTGCATATGAAAGGTGAGACAAAAATCTAGCCTCATGTGAATTTTGGAACCCCTACGAAGTGTATTTATGAGGATAAAAAGGTTTTTCAATACCAAAATATTTTAGAATTTTATGCGTACTTTAGCTATGCTGCGGGCCTTAGTTTAGGAGATAGAGCCCTTTTAAGATTTTCTATATTCAACTACAGATATCTCCGTTTCTAGGTATCGGATTCCCTTAGTTTCTTTTGCATATGAAAGGTGAGACAAAAATCTAGCCTCATGTGAATTTTGGAACCCCTACGAAGTGTATTTATGAGGATAAAAAGGTTTTTCAATACCAAAATATTTTAGAATTTTATGCGTACTTTAGCTATGCTGCGGGCCTTAGTTTAGGAGATAGAGCCCTTTTAAGATTTTCTATATTCAACTACAGATATCTCCGTTTCTAGGTATCGGATTCCCTTAGTTTCTTTTGCATATGAAAGGTGAGACACAAATCTAGCCTCATGTGAAATTTGGAACCCCTACGAAGTGTATTTATGAGGATAAAAAGGTTTTTCAATACCAAAATATTTTAGAATTTTATGCGTACTTTAGCTATGCTGCGGGCCTTAGTTTAGGAGATAGAGCCCTTTTAAGATTTTCTATATTCAACTACAGATATCTCCGTTTCTAGGTATCGGATTCCCTTAGTTTCTTTTGCATATGAAAGGTGAGACAAAAATCTAGCCTCATGTGAATTTTGGAACCCCTACGAAGTGTATTTATGAGGATAAAAAGGTTTTTCAATACCAAAATATTTTAGAATTTTATGCGTACTTTAGCTATGCTGCGGGCCTTAGTTTAGGAGATAGAGCCCTTTTAAGATTTTCTATATTCAACTACAGATATCTCCGTTTCTAGGAAGTGTATTCCCTTAGTTTCTTTTGCATATGAAAGGTGAGACACAAATCTAGCCTCATGTGAATTTTGGAACCCCTACGAAGTGTATTTATGAGGATAAAAAGGTTTTTCAATACCAAAATATTTTAGAATTTTATGCGTACTTTAGCTATGCTGCGGGCCTTAGTTTAGGAGATAGAGCCCTTTTAAGATTTTCTATATTCAACTACAGATATCTCCGTTTCTAGGAAGTGTATTCCCTTAGTTTCTTTTGCATATGAAAGGTGAGACACAAATCTAGCCTCATGTGAATTTTGGAACCCCTACGAAGTGTATTTATGAGGATAAAAAGGTTTTTCAATACCAAAATATTTTAGAATTTTATGCATACTTTAGCTATGCTGCGGGCCTTAGTTTAGGAGATAGAGCCCTTTTAAGATTTTCTATATTCAACTACAGATATCTCCGTTTCTAGGTATCGGATTCCCTTAGTTTCTTTTGCATATGAAAGGTGAGACACAAATCTAGCCTCATGTGAATTTTGGAACCCCTACGAAGTGTATTTATGAGGATAAAAAGGTTTTTCAATACCAAAATATTTTAGAATTTTATGCATACTTTAGCTATGCTGCGGGCCTTAGTTTAGGAGATAGAGCCCTTTTAAGATTTTCTATATTCAACTACAGATATCTCCGTTTCTAGGAAGTGTATTCCCTTAGTTTCTTTTGCACAAATGAGGTGAGACACAAATCTAGCCTCATGTGAATTTTGGAACCCCTACGAAGTGTATTTATGAGGATAAAAAGGTTTTTCAATACCAAAATATTTTAGAATTTTATGCATACTTTAGCTATGCTGCGGGCCTTAGTTTAGGAGATAGAGCCCTTTTAAGATTTTCTATATTCAACTACAGATATCTCCGTTTCTAGGAAGTGTATTCCCTTAGTTTCTTTTGCATATGAAAGGTGAGACACAAATCTAGCCTCATGTGAATTTTGGAACCCCTACGAAGTGTATTTATGAGGATAAAAAGGTTTTTCAATACCAAAATATTTTAGAATTTTATGCATACTTTAGCTATGCTGCGGGCCTTAGTTTAGGAGATAGAGCCCTTTTAAGATTTTCTATATTCAACTACAGATATCTCCGTTTCTAGGAAGTGTATTCCCTTAGTTTCTTTTGCATATGAAAGGTGAGACACAAATCTAGCCTCATGTGAATTTTGGAACCCCTACGAAGTGTATTTATGAGGATAAAAAGGTTTTTCAATACCAAAATATTTTAGAATTTTATGCATACTTTAGCTATGCTGCGGGCCTTAGTTTAGGAGATAGAGCCCTTTTAAGATTTTCTATATTCAACTACAGATATCTCCGTTTCTAGGTATCGGATTCCCTTAGTTTCTTTTGCATATGAAAGGTGAGACAAAAATCTAGCCTCATGTGAATTTTGGAACCCCTACGAAGTGTATTTATGAGGATAAAAAGGTTTTTCAATACCAAAATATTTTAGAATTTTATGCGTACTTTAGCTATGCTGCGGGCCTTAGTTTAGGAGATAGAGCCCTTTTAAGATTTTCTATATTCAACTACAGATATCTCCGTTTCTAGGTATCGGATTCCCTTAGTTTCTTTTGCATATGAAAGGTGAGACAAAAATCTAGCCTCATGTGAATTTTGGAACCCCTACGAAGTGTATTTATGAGGATAAAAAGGTTTTTCAATACCAAAATATTTTAGAATTTTATGCGTACTTTAGCTATGCTGCGGGCCTTAGTTTAGGAGATAGAGCCCTTTTAAGATTTTCTATATTCAACTACAGATATCTCCGTTTCTAGGAAGTGTATTCCCTTAGTTTCTTTTGCATATGAAAGGTGAGACACAAATCTAGCCTCATGTGAATTTTGGAACCCCTACGAAGTGTATTTATGAGGATAAAAAGGTTTTTCAATACCAAAATATTTTAGAATTTTATGCATAGCTATGCTGCGGGCCTTAGTTTAGGAGATAGAGCCCTTTTAAGATTTTCTATATTCAACTACAGATATCTCCGTTTCTAGGTATCGGATTCCCTTAGTTTCTTTTGCATATGAAAGGTGAGACAAAAATCTAGCCTCATGTGAATTTTGGAACCCCTACGAAGTGTATTTATGAGGATAAAAAGGTTTTTCAATACCAAAATATTTTAGAATTTTATGCGTACTTTAGCTATGCTGCGGGCCTTAGTTTAGGAGATAGAGCCCTTTTAAGATTTTCTATATTCAACTACAGATATCTCCGTTTCTAGGTATCGGATTCCCTTAGTTTCTTTTGCATATGAAAGGTGAGACAAAAATCTAGCCTCATGTGAATTTTGGAACCCCTACGAAGTGTATTTATGAGGATAAAAAGGTTTTTCAATACCAAAATATTTTAGAATTTTATGCGTACTTTAGCTATGCTGCGGGCCTTAGTTTAGGAGATAGAGCCCTTTTAAGATTTTCTATATTCAACTACAGATATCTCCGTTTCTAGGTATCGGATTCCCTTAGTTTCTTTTGCATATGAAAGGTGAGACAAAAATCTAGCCTCATGTGAATTTTGGAACCCCTACGAAGTGTATTTATGAGGATAAAAAGGTTTTTCAATACCAAAATATTTTAGAATTTTATGCGTACTTTAGCTATGCTGCGGGCCTTAGTTTAGGAGATAGAGCCCTTTTAAGATTTTCTATATTCAACTACAGATATCTCCGTTTCTAGGTATCGGATTCCCTTAGTTTCTTTTGCATATGAAAGGTGAGACAAAAATCTAGCCTCATGTGAATTTTGGAACCCCTACGAAGTGTATTTATGAGGATAAAAAGGTTTTTCAATACCAAAATATTTTAGAATTTTATGCGTACTTTAGCTATGCTGCGGGCCTTAGTTTAGGAGATAGAGCCCTTTTAAGATTTTCTATATTCAACTACAGATATCTCCGTTTCTAGGAAGTGTATTCCCTTAGTTTCTTTTGCATATGAAAGGTGAGACACAAATCTAGCCTCATGTGAATTTTGGAACCCCTACGAAGTGTATTTATGAGGATAAAAAGGTTTTTCAATACCAAAATATTTTAGAATTTTATGCGTACTTTAGCTATGCTGCGGGCCTTAGTTTAGGAGATAGAGCCCTTTTAAGATTTTCTATATTCAACTACAGATATCTCCGTTTCTAGGTATCGGATTCCCTTAGTTTCTTTTGCATATGAAAGGTGAGACAAAAATCTAGCCTCATGTGAATTTTGGAACCCCTACGAAGTGTATTTATGAGGATAAAAAGGTTTTTCAATACCAAAATATTTTAGAATTTTATGCGTACTTTAGCTATGCTGCGGGCCTTAGTTTAGGAGATAGAGCCCTTTTAAGATTTTCTATATTCAACTACAGATATCTCCGTTTCTAGGAAGTGTATTCCCTTAGTTTCTTTTGCATATGAAAGGTGAGACACAAATCTAGCCTCATGTGAATTTTGGAACCCCTACGAAGTGTATTTATGAGGATAAAAAGGTTTTTCAATACCAAAATATTTTAGAATTTTATGCGTACTTTAGCTATGCTGCGGGCCTTAGTTTAGGAGATAGAGCCCTTTTAAGATTTTCTATATTCAACTACAGATATCTCCGTTTCTAGGTATCGGATTCCCTTAGTTTCTTTTGCATATGAAAGGTGAGACAAAAATCTAGCCTCATGTGAATTTTGGAACCCCTACGAAGTGTATTTATGAGGATAAAAAGGTTTTTCAATACCAAAATATTTTAGAATTTTATGCATACTTTAGCTATGCTGCGGGCCTTAGTTTAGGAGATAGAGCCCTTTTAAGATTTTCTATATTCAACTACAGATATCTCCGTTTCTAGGAAGTGTATTCCCTTAGTTTCTTTTGCATATGAAAGGTGAGACAAAAATCTAGCCTCATGTGAATTTTGGAACCCCTACGAAGTGTATTTATGAGGATAAAAAGGTTTTTCAATACCAAAATATTTTAGAATTTTATGCGTACTTTAGCTATGCTGCGGGCCTTAGTTTAGGAGATAGAGCCCTTTTAAGATTTTCTATATTCAACTACAGATATCTCCGTTTCTAGGTATCGGATTCCCTTAGTTTCTTTTGCATATGAAAGGTGAGACACAAATCTAGCCTCATGTGAATTTTGGAACCCCTACGAAGTGTATTTATGAGGATAAAAAGGTTTTTCAATACCAAAATATTTTAGAATTTTATGCGTACTTTAGCTATGCTGCGGGCCTTAGTTTAGGAGATAGAGCCCTTTTAAGATTTTCTATATTCAACTACAGATATCTCCGTTTCTAGGTATCGGATTCCCTTAGTTTCTTTTGCATATGAAAGGTGAGACAAAAATCTAGCCTCATGTGAATTTTGGAACCCCTACGAAGTGTATTTATGAGGATAAAAAGGTTTTTCAATACCAAAATATTTTAGAATTTTATGCATACTTTAGCTATGCTGCGGGCCTTAGTTTAGGAGATAGAGCCCTTTTAAGATTTTCTATATTCAACTACAGATATCTCCGTTTCTAGGTATCGGATTCCCTTAGTTTCTTTTGCATATGAAAGGTGAGACAAAAATCTAGCCTCATGTGAATTTTGGAACCCCTACGAAGTGTATTTATGAGGATAAAAAGGTTTTTCAATACCAAAATATTTTAGAATTTTATGCGTACTTTAGCTATGCTGCGGGCCTTAGTTTAGGAGATAGAGCCCTTTTAAGATTTTCTATATTCAACTACAGATATCTCCGTTTCTAGGTATCGGATTCCCTTAGTTTCTTTTGCATATGAAAGGTGAGACAAAAATCTAGCCTCATGTGAATTTTGGAACCCCTACGAAGTGTATTTATGAGGATAAAAAGGTTTTTCAATACCAAAATATTTTAGAATTTTATGCGTACTTTAGCTATGCTGCGGGCCTTAGTTTAGGAGATAGAGCCCTTTTAAGATTTTCTATATTCAACTACAGATATCTCCGTTTCTAGGAAGTGTATTCCCTTAGTTTCTTTTGCATATGAAAGGTGAGACACAAATCTAGCCTCATGTGAATTTTGGAACCCCTACGAAGTGTATTTATGAGGATAAAAAGGTTTTTCAATACCAAAATATTTTAGAATTTTATGCGTACTTTAGCTATGCTGCGGGCCTTAGTTTAGGAGATAGAGCCCTTTTAAGATTTTCTATATTCAACTACAGATATCTCCGTTTCTAGGAAGTGTATTCCCTTAGTTTCTTTTGCATATGAAAGGTGAGACACAAATCTAGCCTCATGTGAATTTTGGAACCCCTACGAAGTGTATTTATGAGGATAAAAAGGTTTTTCAATACCAAAATATTTTAGAATTTTATGCATACTTTAGCTATGCTGCGGGCCTTAGTTTAGGAGATAGAGCCCTTTTAAGATTTTCTATATTCAACTACAGATATCTCCGTTTCTAGGTATCGGATTCCCTTAGTTTCTTTTGCATATGAAAGGTGAGACACAAATCTAGCCTCATGTGAATTTTGGAACCCCTACGAAGTGTATTTATGAGGATAAAAAGGTTTTTCAATACCAAAATATTTTAGAATTTTATGCATACTTTAGCTATGCTGCGGGCCTTAGTTTAGGAGATAGAGCCCTTTTAAGATTTTCTATATTCAACTACAGATATCTCCGTTTCTAGGTATCGGATTCCCTTAGTTTCTTTTGCATATGAAAGGTGAGACACAAATCTAGCCTCATGTGAATTTTGGAACCCCTACGAAGTGTATTTATGAGGATAAAAAGGTTTTTCAATACCAAAATATTTTAGAATTTTGTGCATACTTTAGCTATGCTGCGGGCCTTAGTTTAGGAGATAGAGCCCTTTTAAGATTTTCTATATTCAACTACAGATATCTCCGTTTCTAGGTATCGGATTCCCTTAGTTTCTTTTGCATATGAAAGGTGAGACACAAATCTAGCCTCATGTGAATTTTGGAACCCCTACGAAGTGCATTTATGAGGATAAAAAGGTTTTTCAATACCAAAATATTTTAGAATTTTATGCGTACTTTAGCTATGCTGCGGGCTTTAGTTTAGGAGATAGAGCCCTTTTAAGATTTTCTATATTCAACTACAGATATCTCCGTTTCTAGGTATCGGATTCCCTTAGTTTCTTTTGCATATGAAAGGTGAGACACAAATCTAGCCTCATGTGAATTTTGGAACCCCTACGAAGTGTATTTATGAGGATAAAAAGGTTTTTCAATACCAAAATATTTTAGAATTTTATGCATACTTTAGCTATGCTGCGGGCCTTAGTTTAGGAGATAGAGCCCTTTTAAGATTTTCTATATTCAACTACAGATATCTCCGTTTCTAGGAAGTGTATTCCCTTAGTTTCTTTTGCATATGAAAGGTGAGACACAAATCTAGCCTCATGTGAATTTTGGAACCCCTACGAAGTGTATTTATGAGGATAAAAAGGTTTTTCAATACCAAAATATTTTAGAATTTTATGCATACTTTAGCTATGCTGCGGGCCTTAGTTTAGGAGATAGAGCCCTTTTAAGATTTTCTATATTCAACTACAGATATCTCCGTTTCTAGGAAGTGTATTCCCTTAGTTTCTTTTGCATATGAAAGGTGAGACAAAAATCTAGCCTCATGTGAATTTTGGAACCCCTACGAAGTGTATTTATGAGGATAAAAAGGTTTTTCAATACCAAAATATTTTAGAATTTTATGCATACTTTAGCTATGCTGCGGGCCTTAGTTTAGGAGATAGAGCCCTTTTAAGATTTTCTATATTCAACTACAGATATCTCCGTTTCTAGGAAGTGTATTCCCTTAGTTTCTTTTGCATATGAAAGGTGAGACAAAAATCTAGCCTCATGTGAATTTTGGAACCCCTACGAAGTGTATTTATGAGGATAAAAAGGTTTTTCAATACCAAAATATTTTAGAATTTTATGCATACTTTAGCTATGCTGCGGGCCTTAGTTTAGGAGATGGAGCACTTTTAAGATTTTCTATATTCAACTGCAGATATCTCCGTTTCTAGGTATCGGATTCCCTTAGTTTCTTTTGCATATGAAAGGTGAGACAAAAACCCCTACGAAGTGTATTTATGAGGATAAAAATACCAAAATATTTTATAATTTTATGCATACTTTAGCTATGCTGCGGGCCTTAGTTTAGGAGATAGAGCCCTTTTAAGATTTTCTATATTCAACTACAGATATCTCCGTTTCTAGGAAGTGTATTCCCTTAGTTTCTTTTGCATATGAAAGGTGAGACACAAATCTAGCCTCATGTGAATTTTGGAACCCCTACGAAGTGTATTTATGAGGATAAAAAGGTTTTTCAATACCAAAATATTTTAGAATTTTATGCATACTTTAGCTATGCTGCGGGCCTTAGTTTAGGAGATAGAGCCCTTTTAAGATTTTCTATATTCAACTACAGATATCTCCGTTTCTAGGAAGTGTATTCCCTTAGTTTCTTTTGCATATGAAAGGTGAGACAAAAATCTAGCCTCATGTGAATTTTGGAACCCCTACGAAGTGTATTTATGAGGATAAAAAGGTTTTTCAATACCAAAATATTTTAGAATTTTATGCATACTTTAGCTATGCTGCGGGCCTTAGTTTAGGAGATAGAGCCCTTTTAAGATTTTCTATATTCAACTACAGATATCTCCGTTTCTAGGAAGTGTATTCCCTTAGTTTCTTTTGCATATGAAAGGTGAGACAAAAATCTAGCCTCATGTGAATTTTGGAACCCCTACGAAGTGTATTTATGAGGATAAAAAGGTTTTTCAATACCAAAATATTTTAGAATTTTATGCATACTTTAGCTATGCTGCGGGCCTTAGTTTAGGAGATGGAGCACTTTTAAGATTTTCTATATTCAACTGCAGATATCTCCGTTTCTAGGTATCGGATTCCCTTAGTTTCTTTTGCATATGAAAGGTGAGACAAAAACCCCTACGAAGTGTATTTATGAGGATAAAAATACCAAAATATTTTATAATTTTATGCATACTTTAGCTATGCTGCGGGCCTTAGTTTAGGAGATAGAGCCCTTTTAAGATTTTCTATATTCAACTACAGATATCTCCGTTTCTAGGAAGTGTATTCCCTTAGTTTCTTTTGCATATGAAAGGTGAGACACAAATCTAGCCTCATGTGAATTTTGGAACCCCTACGAAGTGTATTTATGAGGATAAAAAGGTTTTTCAATACCAAAATATTTTAGAATTTTATGCATACTTTAGCTATGCTGCGGGCCTTAGTTTAGGAGATAGAGCCCTTTTAAGATTTTCTATATTCAACTACAGATATCTCCGTTTCTAGGAAGTGTATTCCCTTAGTTTCTTTTGCATATGAAAGGTGAGACACAAATCTAGCCTCATGTGAATTTTGGAACCCCTACGAAGTGTATTTATGAGGATAAAAAGGTTTTTCAATACCAAAATATTTTAGAATTTTATGCGTACTTTAGCTATGCTGCGGGCCTTAGTTTAGGAGATAGAGCCCTTTTAAGATTTTCTATATTCAACTACAGATATCTCCGTTTCTAGGAAGTGTATTCCCTTAGTTTCTTTTGCATATGAAAGGTGAGACACAAATCTAGCCTCATGTGAATTTTGGAACCCCTACGAAGTGTATTTATGAGGATAAAAAGGTTTTTCAATACCAAAATATTTTAGAATTTTATGCGTACTTTAGCTATGCTGCGGGCCTTAGTTTAGGAGATAGAGCCCTTTTAAGATTTTCTATATTCAACTACAGATATCTCCGTTTCTAGGAAGTGTATTCCCTTAGTTTCTTTTGCATATGAAAGGTGAGACACAAATCTAGCCTCATGTGAATTTTGGAACCCCTACGAAGTGTATTTATGAGGATAAAAAGGTTTTTCAATACCAAAATATTTTAGAATTTTATGCATACTTTAGCTATGCTGCGGGCCTTAGTTTAGGAGATAGAGCCCTTTTAAGATTTTCTATATTCAACTACAGATATCTCCGTTTCTAGGAAGTGTATTCCCTTAGTTTCTTTTGCATATGAAAGGTGAGACAAAAATCTAGCCTCATGTGAATTTTGGAACCCCTACGAAGTGTATTTATGAGGATAAAAAGGTTTTTCAATACCAAAATATTTTAGAATTTTATGCATACTTTAGCTATGCTGCGGGCCTTAGTTTAGGAGATAGAGCCCTTTTAAGATTTTCTATATTCAACTACAGATATCTCCGTTTCTAGGAAGTGTATTCCCTTAGTTTCTTTTGCATATGAAAGGTGAGACAAAAATCTAGCCTCATGTGAATTTTGGAACCCCTACGAAGTGTATTTATGAGGATAAAAAGGTTTTTCAATACCAAAATATTTTAGAATTTTATGCATACTTTAGCTATGCTGCGGGCCTTAGTTTAGGAGATGGAGCACTTTTAAGATTTTCTATATTCAACTGCAGATATCTCCGTTTCTAGGTATCGGATTCCCTTAGTTTCTTTTGCATATGAAAGGTGAGACAAAAACCCCTACGAAGTGTATTTATGAGGATAAAAATACCAAAATATTTTATAATTTTATGCATACTTTAGCTATGCTGCGGGCCTTAGTTTAGGAGATAGAGCCCTTTTAAGATTTTCTATATTCAACTACAGATATCTCCGTTTCTAGGAAGTGTATTCCCTTAGTTTCTTTTGCATATGAAAGGTGAGACACAAATCTAGCCTCATGTGAATTTTGGAACCCCTACGAAGTGTATTTATGAGGATAAAAAGGTTTTTCAATACCAAAATATTTTAGAATTTTATGCATACTTTAGCTATGCTGCGGGCCTTAGTTTAGGAGATAGAGCCCTTTTAAGATTTTCTATATTCAACTACAGATATCTCCGTTTCTAGGAAGTGTATTCCCTTAGTTTCTTTTGCATATGAAAGGTGAGACACAAATCTAGCCTCATGTGAATTTTGGAACCCCTACGAAGTGTATTTATGAGGATAAAAAGGTTTTTCAATACCAAAATATTTTAGAATTTTATGCGTACTTTAGCTATGCTGCGGGCCTTAGTTTAGGAGATAGAGCCCTTTTAAGATTTTCTATATTCAACTACAGATATCTCCGTTTCTAGGTATCGGATTCCCTTAGTTTCTTTTGCATATGAAAGGTGACACAAAAATCTAGCCTCATGTGAAATTTGGAACCCCTACGAAGTGTATTTATGAGGATAAAAAGGTTTTTCAATACCAAAATATTTTAGAATTTTATGCGTACTTTAGCTATGCTGCGGGCCTTAGTTTAGGAGATAGAGCCCTTTTAAGATTTTCTATATTCAACTACAGATATCTCCGTTTCTAGGTATCGGATTCCCTTAGTTTCTTTTGCATATGAAAGGTGAGACACAAATCAAGCCTCATGTGAAATTTGGAACCCCTACGAAGTGTATTTATGAGGATAAAAAAGTACATTTTGTGTACGAAAACCTTTTAAAAACCGATTAAAACCCCGAAACCTTTTTTTATTGGTTTTGGATGGTCGGTTACGACGAATCGTGTTCGGTTTCGCTCCCTAAAATAAATCGGTTTCATTCGGTTTCGGTTGCCAATCCAGATTTATTTACTTTTGGCGGTGCCTTTATTTAGTTTTCTTCCATGGCATGTAATTGAGTTTACATTGAAGCAGTAACTTTTTTAGGGAATTGATATATGCAACATGAGGCGGCTTAATCTGCATAAGAAAGGACAATTATTGTTACTTCCTCTTTTCGAAACAAGTGAACAGACAATTAAAATGTATTTTCACAAGTTTGTATAATCACATGTTGTCATCGTTACTGAATAGCCTTTGCATATATTAAAATTGCTTTAAGTCAACTTTCAGTGCTCCCATTGTGCTGTCATTGTCAGAAGCATTTATCATTCTTTGTCACACCCTGACGCCGTGCTTAACAGCTGTTTTTCACAAACACTCACACATAAAAGCACGTGCAAATCTAAACATTTGCATTTCCTGTGCTTATGTGTGTGCCTTGTGCGTTGTGAGAGACTGCTTACAGTGTGCTATGACAACAAATACGGTTCAGACTTTTAAACCCCTTCGCTGTCAATTAAATGCTCACCTTTCCTTTATGGCACTTTCCTGTGAGCAATTTCATTCTCATGAATGAAAGCTGGCTGTGTCCATGGCATGTTGTCAAGCTCAAATATGAAACAAAATGCCATTTAAAAGGGTGTTTGGTGAATTAATTGAGACTTTTTAAAATTGACAAAAACTATATAACCGGTAGCCGCATGTTGAAAGCATACCACCAAGTATGTTCCATGTGCATGAATTCCCTGTCATATGGAGAATGTTCGGTTTGGCAAACCATTGTGACGACTGTTGCATACAGCACTCATGCATGCGAATAACACTGCCAAGGCATACAACACCGTACGAAGAAAAATATGGACTGTGGGTGATGGACGTGACTGAAAACTTTTGAAATATTATCCAAAAGCAAAATTTATATTTCGGTCTACATGCACGTACCGCCAACTAACAATGATGATGGGAAGGCTGAGTACATCGCATGAACGCTTGGGCACAACAATGTATTTCTGCTCGAAAGCTGTAATAGGTGTAGAGCCTCTACATTAAAGTAACGCAAAAAAGGAAGAAAATCTATAGAAGCCGATTTGCATAATCTACCTATGAGTGGGAAGAGTGATTTCGGATCTAGACAGACTCCATGCAAATTTTAGAAATAATAATTCATACGACAAGATTTTCTAATTTCAATTTGAAGAAAGAACTTGGTTCGCACTTGGAACAGGAGCAGCATCTGTACTCAATTCAAGTGAGTAAGTTTCAGTGGACCTAAGCCTACTTAATTATACTCTAAACCGTGGAAATGGAAGCGGAATGAACTCGCCAGGATAACTTCAGAAATTCATATTCTTTCCTCTGACTTGTCTGTCAAAAGACCCATTGTCCCATAAAAGTCAACACAGATGTACGGTGTCAACATTTAGTCAAACCATTCAACCTGTTTCATCTCCTGATCGCTATGGCCTTCCTTTAACGCTAAAAGAATAAAAGTTGGAGTATTAATGGACAGAACGAACTGATGAATATTCACTGTAATAATTACTGATTACTTCTTCATCGATAGGCATGCCTAGCGGTTGGGCATTGACGTTGAAGAAACTATATTTCAGAATCTTTGCGAAAGTTTTAATTTTTTAGGATTTTTAAGTGTAATTTAAGTACATGAGAGTTTATTAATCGATTGATTTTCGTTTTTGGATGATGTGTCATTTATCGATGGTTCGAACCAATTGGTTAATACACTCATCTACACTTAAGTTACACTTAAAATCATAATGAATTATGGCACAGTTCCAATTCATTTTTTTAGCTTTAGGAGATCTCTTAAAAAAAACTATTAGACATATTTGGGCGGGAAAAAATCGTAAAAATACTGCTCAAAACCATAATAAAATAGTAAGAGAATTGTCTTCGCTCTAACCGAAGCTAAAATACTCTATACATGTTAGTAGATACGTTTTTAAACCATTTTTTACGGTAATTTTATCGAACATTTTTCGATATTTTATCGATAGTTTTTCGATATTTTATCTATTTTTTATCGATATTTTTTCGATATTTTATTGTTAATTGTTCGATTTTTATCGATATTTTCGGTAATTCCCATTTAATTCCCGGTCCATTTCAACATTTTGTTCCAATTCCACTTCGTTCCAGTTCCAGTTCCACTCCCATTTCGTTCCCGACAGCATTTCCAATCAAAACCAACAAACGGCGTCCAAATCGGTTCAGTATTTCTCATGATAAACGAAAATAAGGAAATTTGGCGTCCATTTTGTATGGGAAGTAGGAGGGGTGGTTCTTTACAATTGGATTCTTTGGCGCAATTTCACTGGTTTTTAGTTGGTACAAAATGTTCACTAATGACCATAAAACCATAAGGGAGCTTACCTCAGCCTCTTATCAGAGGACCATCCGTTTTACTGATGCAGGCTCGTGGCACTCGTTGCAAACTAAGTAACAGTTGAACCTTATGCATTGGGTTAAATATATTTATTAAATACTTACTAATTTTAGTGAATTCTGATGTTTCTAAAATTAATATTGTGAAAATTACCATATACACACTCACAGATTCTTTTATTTTTGAAATACATTTAATTCTATGCAACACTTAACATTAATAAATTCGTATCGAATGTTTCACCATGTTTGAAGACATTTATCCAATGGATACACAAAATTTGAATAAAAACACACAAGTAAGTATAATAAGATATGACTAGTAGTGCCCTCCAGGTGCCCTACTGTGAATATGATTATGATAAGCCCGCCCATTTAAAACTTCCGCACCATTTCCTCTAGAGATTTTATAAATCTGTATGCAAAACGGGAGGCTTTAAGCCATCTTCATTGTCACTGCTAATATTGATTATGCACGAGTCGTATGTGGGTAAACTGGCCTCGGCCATCTGACTGTCGAATGCTTCCACGATATTTGTTTCGGAGGGAACCTCCGACAGCGGATCCATACACGAAGTCGAAGCGGTGAAGCCCGTCACACCGGCCGTACTCGTGCTGAGTAAATTCGAGGCGTTGTTATTGCGCGCCCACAAGACCTTCTGTTGCTTTGCCTTGGCCGCGCTAACGAACCGCTCCGCCTTGCGTCCCTTACTGCCCCACTTGGGAAAGAAACTGTGCTCGAGCTGCAGCTGGGCGTTGATGTCTTTGCGAGCGGCACAGGTGAATGCCTTCATGAAGCTCTTCTTGAAGTTATCACTGAGGAAGGCGTACAGCAACGGATTCATGGCCGAATTCGAGTAGCCGAGACAGCCGACCAGCAGGAACATGGTAATCTCCAGCGTCGAAGCGCATTTGCTGGGCGACGAACTGATCAGCGCCACCTGCGATGTCCAATAGGGTAGCCAACACATGATGTATACCGTAATCACTGTGAGCACCAGTTTGGTCACCTTGCGGTGCGAGCGCTTCTTCTCCTTCGACTTGTGCTTGGGGCCCACGGTGTGCAACTTGCGTATGACCAAATAGTAGAAGATCAAAATGAAGGTGAGCGGCGTGGCAAAGCCCAGTATCAGTGTGTACAGTATAAATGTGGTACCCGATTGTGTATTCTGCGCCTCCGGCCATTTGATGTTGCACGAGACGTGCTCGCCATTCTGCACAGTACTGGCGAACAGTATCACGGGCAACATCAACAGCACAGACGTCAGCCAAGCAATGCCCGACACGATCTTCGAGACTTGCGGAGTGCGATAACGCGGCGAAGTGATTGGATGACATACGGCAATAAAACGATCGGCCGACATGATCAGCAGGAAAATCGAAGAGGTAAACTGGGTAATCGACGTACTGACCATATACGCCTTGCACATGTACTCGTCAAACTTCCAACTGCCGCTCTGCATGGTGTACAGCAGGAACGGTATGCCAATCAGGAAACATTCATCGGCAATGGCCAAATTTAGTATGTAAATGTTGGTCACCGTTTGCATTTTGGAGAATCTCAGGACGACATAGATGACCAGAGTGTTGCCGAAGAGGCCAATTATACAGACCAGGGCATACAGTAGCATGGTGATGAGATTTCCAATGGGATTTTGTCCACTATAACAGTTCAGATCATCCTCATAGTCGCTGCTCGAATTGAGGCTCACATTGAAGCCGGCAAAGAGGCCTGCATTCATTCTCGTATAGAAATCGGCCGTCTCCAGTTGGTAGATGTTTAATGTGGGCAGAAGTTGGTCCTCCACGGCAGTCAGCGATTCTACCTTGTCCATTTTGTATAAAGTGTAAAGGATCTATGGTTGAATTAGGCTCTCTGGCCCACGGGATCATTCATCAAAACATTGTCGAAAGCAGAAGGTACACCTGAAAAAGAGCAAAAGGAGAACATTTTACAACTTCAAATCATGTTTGTGGTCACTACTAAAGATGCAACACAGTCCCGAGGGACAATGCATAATCATGGCCTTCTTAAACAACTAGGAAAAGTTTGACTTATCGTCCATACTGAATATTAAAACCGTGACACTTTCGCACGTGCAAGGAAATGCAAATCTTTCGAAAGCAAATCAAGTCATGCCCACTGGATGACATTCAAACTTTCCTTGAAAGCCAAAGAATTGCCATGCAAAAGAGAAAGTGAAATCAGCCAAGAATAGCAATCATTAAAATACATTGAAAATATGGGACAATAAGGAGGAGGAGATACCAATGCAAATACTCACAAAAAAAAAACAAAGCTACTGATGTGCTTGTGACACAAGTTCAACGAATCGAATTTTTCACGGCAATTTTGTCGCTTATTCAATATAGATTTTTTTTCCTTTTTATATATTTAAAAGTCAATAGCCTCTCTGCGGGAGGGGAATGTCTGCAATATTGCCACACACCAAACACGTGTCTGAGACACTCAACAAAAGCTGCGTATACAAGTGGAAGTACAAATGCAGTGAACAAATGAAAGTACAAACGTTCACGATGAAAAGTATGCTGCTGAAGCACAAATTTGTCAATATTATGCGCGTGCCTCGAGAAATATAGAATGGCTGAAACCTACTTACAACACATCCAATTCAATTCAATTCAATTGTTAAACTCGTCCATGTTTTTTTTACAAGCAACAAAGAAAAGTGAATGATAAGACATTATTTGCTTGTTGTTGGGTCTTGATTGTTTTTTGCTTTTACTTTTACTTTTCCCTTCCGTTTCTTCTGCGATACTCCATTTTTTTTGTATTTTTTTTCATGTCAAACAAGCAGCAAAGAGGACTTTGCCGCGTTGGCAAGAAAACTTTTACAGAGCCAATAAAATTGAACACAAAAAGTTGGGCCCTAGTTGCTTGCAGTCGACGGGAAAAACAATGTCGCACACGTTGTGCTATTGATGTATATGGGATTTTTACCTTTTCTCCAATGACTTGCTAGATGCCTTTAGGTGTGATCTATGTCAGTAAAAATTCTTGAAGTAGAAGAATCGGCATTGGACATAATGTCTGTTACATGTCTTCGCCCTAAAACGGAAAATGCGGAGTGCTACCCAGGTTAATTGAAAGTAAACAAAGTTTTTCTATCATGTGCCCAGTGGTATGGAGCAGTGCCGGGCATACAGTCAGACTCTGCTTGACCGAACACAAGTACATAAATGTTTGTCTGCTTGCGTTCGCTTTTGCCTGGCACTGGTGGATATATATAGGAAGCACAACAGCACAGGAAATTTATATAAGGCCCATATTAGACCAAGCTTCTTGATTCCATTATCATGGGCCAGTGATAATCTATATGATAATTTCGGCCCTACACACGCTGAGAAAAAATACGATTGCAGCATGATCGCAGAGATCATACCCTTTTTGCTATAAGATCATAATAATTGTAAATTTTTTTTTCAATGTTGCAGTTTTGTTCTCTACAAAATACCTTTTAATAATTTTTTCTACCCGATCAGCAGTTTTTCCTATAAATCCGATTTGTGAACATGCCTCGGAATTGTTCATTCACGTATGTGACAGGGAGTCTACATAAAAAGCTTAAGTATTATCACTGCGTCCAATGAACTAGTACAAATTGTCCCTAAATCAAATCCTTAAATGCGACTTAATTAAATAATGTATATCCTTTAACAAGGAACTCCTTCAAGCTTGTACTTCTGTCAAGCATTGGTGTTTGCAACTTCATTCCAACCAATAAACTCATATTTTTCTACTTGATTACAGCCAATTAGCAGCGGAAGATAACTAAGTATTTGTATAAGAGTAAGACCAACGAACGACCATGCTGCCATGCTCAGCAAATCAACAAAGTTTGAAGAATTCGTGGAAGTAGACCGTTATTAATACACTCAAGCATGAAGCAAATTACATTTTATTTCATTTAATTTTTCGTGAAGAACATGATAAGTATACTTCTGTCATTGAAAAAGAGAAAACCAAAACAACAAACAATCCGCAAAAAGACTTTTTTCTTTCAAAGCCATCATACCATGGCGGTAAACAGCAGTTAACCTGTTTCCTCTCAATTATGTTTCGAGTGGCAGCACAGATGTGTGTGCGGGACTCCTCTGCTGGCCATACCTTCGTTCAAATGGCAGGAAATGTAATAAAGTAAAACAACAAGAATTGCGTGACACCCATACCAAATCTCAAAAACAATAACACAGCTCTTCCTTTTCCTAGTTAGCGTTAGCCGTCATGATGTTATCCATACATTGCGGCACTTGGTACACTCCACTCCAAACCATACGCCCAGTCATCAGAAGAAAACAATTCAAAGCAAAACCGATGTGTGTGTGTCTGTGACTGTCTGTCCATCTTAGCGGCTGCTGCAGCAGCTTCTTCTATCTTGTATCGAATAAATCTAAAATAAATAAAATTTCGTAAGCTCATGTTTGCGTGAAGCATTAAGTGGATTTGTACGAGTGTATATCATTCGTATCGTCTGGAATTTATCTGCAAAAGCGGAAATTGGCCAAGCGAAAGCGTACAAATTGCTCGAAATGATACAGAACATTGAGAAATTGAGTTGTCACAATTGGCAAACGTAGGGCCGTTCAAGTGGAAGTTGAAGTTTGTGTGATGGCCAGAAATTACTCACATTTCGTAGGAATGGCAGAAAGTTGAGCATACTTGTAGGCGTCGCTATGTAATTGAGCTATTATGGGGAAATTGTATTCTTTCAATAAGCCAACGAAAATACGGCTTAAAGAGCACACAATTTAATAGAGCAAACACTTGGCTAACACAGGATTGCATTTGTTGAAATTAAACCAAGCCAAAGAAAACAAAGTGATTCGGACGAAAGGATTTTCATTCCTCAAAGAGGTGCTTTTTTTCTCCAGAATTTATACTTTAGAAAACAAACGAATTCCTTCTTCACACTTTTCTGTTTCGTGGGAAAACATCTTGGTTTGTATTTTCTTTTAATTAAATCCTTTGCAGATGACAAACATTTCAGTCGAAACAAAGACTGGAGTTCACAGTTTACTTGAATTATTAAAGAAGGTCGGAAGCAAGCAATTCTGTTAAGTGTTAAGTGTTAAGGGGGGGGGGTAAAAAGTTTATTTGATATTTCATTTACTTTGAAATTTTTGTGTTACAATCAACAACCATTTCCGAAATAAAGAACTTTTACGGAATTTCTCTTAACATACTTATAGAATACTGAAAGAATTGAAAACATGCTGGCAATTTCCCATTAGTCCTTTCTTGCTTTGGGAAATTTATTTTAAATATTTTCCTAATTGGAAATTACTTTCACAACATACAAATATAAAATGAAATAACCAAAAATAAAAAAAGCCCCTTTCCACCCACTTGAAATCACTTCAAAAACAAATTATGAAAAATAAAAACAATTTGATTTCGTATTGATGTACCCTACGCCGGGCCTTAAAATCTCTATGCATTTCGTTTAGAGTTTTTGAGACATGGAAAAGGAGGAAATTGAGTTAATCAAATTATATTAAATCCCACCGTTTGTGTATGCGTATGTCCGGATGTCCTTCCTCAGTTTCCAGAAGCCACCAGTGGACCTAGATGTAGTACCTATATGGCTTGAGACATTTGGACAGGATATTTTATTTTCATGAAGGGAGCGTGCAAGCACAAAAAAATAGTCGTTGCAGATATGGTAGGGTCTCCTAAGACCGCCTGTGGACTTAGGAAATAGTTGAGGAATTCATTTAATGTTAATAAAATATTTTATTTGCGGAAAATCTTAGCATTTTGAAATTGATCTTCTTTTCTTGGCAATTGTCAATTCTACACTCAAAGGATTATTATGTTTGGAGAACGTTTGCTGCAAATATACTACTTTTGAATACAAACTTAAACGAAAAAACAAACAAACAACAATTGCTCCAAATTAAGTCGTTTTGCCGCAAATAATAAATAAATTTGCAACAACTTAAAAACGTTTCCAATAAGAGTATTGCATTTTACTTTTATTGGAAACGTTTTTAAATTGCTGCAAATTAAAAACTAATTTCTAATAAACGTTTAAACGAATTCGATATAACCTTTGTTTTTATCTACCAGAACGAAAGTAGCTCAGTGGCACAGCGTGTATGTGCTTAACTTATAAAACTTACGTCCCGCGTTCGAATCCTGGCAGAGCTGATATTTTTTTTTGCAGGCATGTAAATTTACAAGGTCCACATCGTTTACGGAGGTTTTACAGATTTAGATAAAACCCATTATTGTCACTTTAAATATAACAATTTTAGATTTTAAAATACTTGAGACATAGACTGGAACTGATGTAAGGCTATACAGAATTTTCTTAAATATTCCATTTATACGAGGTTTTTAGAAGAGCTTTAAACCCTTGTAAATTCCAGTCATATATCCAGTGTAGGGAGCCCGAAAACTTAACCACGACCGACTACTTATATAATACTTCCTTCTGTTCGTAACAGAAGGAAAAGCCAAACGAAATTGTGTACGTAATAAGTAAGCCAATTCGCGCGTGAATTACAAAGAAAACAGAAATATTATACTTGCGAAAAATTATGCCGCAAAGGAGAAACCAAAAATCGTTTTTCGAAATCAGCCACAAAAAAGGAGCAATTGTTTACTTGGGCTTGTTACGCTATCAAAGCGAATTTCTGGTGCTTTTGCCTTTTGGTTACTCAATTTTCATTTTTTTTTTTTGTAAATTTGATACATTCAATTCAAATATAAATAAGGTTATTAAGTTATTGCAAAATGTTACATTTTTGTTGTTGCTTTTTAGTACTCAGAAAGGTAGTCGTGACTTTGTTGACTTTAAGTTGAAAGAGGAAGTACCTTAAGGTAAATTTTCGTATAGGTTGAAGAGTCAAAGGTGATGGTGGGAAAAGGCAATCAACTGTATGATATTTTCGGGTCATTATTTGACCTTTTTTGGTTGTGACTGCCAAAGGAACTGCAGACAAATAAAAAATATTATCCTTAGTGGGCACTACACAATTGATTATGAACAAATTGGTTACCGGTTTTGTACCACATAAGGAAAGACACAGAACGTGGACGGGTCAGTTGATATAAAAACCGGACAATCATCTATCTTACGGTTACTTCATCTAAAAGGTGTTCTCATATACTCCCTACCATCCAAGAGAAGCATTCTTATTCCAAGTCAATGTCCTTCAAGTGCAATTCTCACCCGAACGTTGTGCTTTGTTGTGCTAAAACTGCAATGACTCTAGCGCAATGATCTACACGCTAAGCGCAAAATGCTCTTTTATTTTTATGCGTTCATATGTGCAGCTATTAGTGCATTAATATTCTGTTTTTAACTACGCACTAAGAGAGATACTTGTACTAGTGATAAAAAAAAATTGTGCGCTTTTAACCCACTTCATTCATGTGCATAACAATAGTCGCAGTAGTAGCAACAGACGCACAAAAGTATGCTAAACGGCGTCTCTCTGTTAATTGCAAAACATACAGGATATTCTACAGCGAGTGGAAATGCCAACGCTCTTGTCAGCGTCATATTTCGCAATTAAAACGGAAGTGTGGTAATGGAAAAACTATGCTGGATACAAACGGACAATAAAAGTTAATTACCATGTGTTTTTATTATTAGACTACAACTCCCAATGTTTAAGTGTCCTGAAATTCTAAGTATGTATGCAGCGAGTCCCTAGTGCCACCAGAATCTAGGTCAGTGCGTGTGCACAAAGACGAAGCTAATTTTGAAATCGGAACTTCTTTTATTTCAACTTAAATTTGCTGTTGGGTCATGCGAAATTCATAGGATATGAATGTACGGCTTTGGTTTTGCTTTTTCTACTCATTTTGTAATTTTCCTCAATTGCGCCCTTTTAAGGCATCGTGTGTGTTTGATATTGTTGGTATCGTTGGTGTCGTTTCAAGCCTGACAAAAATTGACAAATATTTACTCATCACTCCCTATACATGATGAGGCAAGTTCTTGTATGGCATACATAAGTGGTAGGAATATTCCTTACATCTTCTCAACACACAGTACCCTACTACTTGAAGTGAGGAGTCAAAGCGAAATATTACTTATATGTAATTCTAAACTGATCTGGACAGATTTTTAGTAATATCGTAATTTAAGCTTAAGTATAAAGTAATAGAAAACAAGTGAGTAAGTTTCTGTCGGGCAAGCCGACTTATATATACCCTACACCTACTGGGCCATATTGTATCCGCCATCTTGAATTTTGAAAATGCGACATCGAATTCGTAATCAGCAACCCCGAAAACCCCACTATACAAAATTTCATACTGTTTTGATGAAATCTTAAAATTTCGGTAAAAACACGATTTTTACTTATATGGGAGGTAGGCGTGTCAGTCGACCGATTCCGCCCATTTTCAATACCAACTCCTTCTAGGGCCTAAAAAGGATAAATCCAAAATTTGGGATCCCTAGCTTTCTTCTAGCTCCTGCAATCGTGTTTACAAGAAAAGAGGACGGACAGACGGACAGCCGGACAGACGGATTTGGCTAAATCAACTCAGGAGGTGACGCTGATCAAGAATATATATACGTTTCCATACCGGACACTTCTCCTTCTTGGTGTTACAAACATCAGACCAAAGTGAATATACCCATACCTCATGAGGTGTAGGGTATAACAAGTGAGTAAGTTTCAGACGGCCAAAACTGACTTATATATACCCAATTGGGTCAATAGTGTTTCCTTTAGATCCGATTTTGTGAACATGCCTCTCAATTTTTCATACCAAAATTTCAACCTTTTTGAGATCCAATTGGGACCTAATTTTGTAGCATCAATATATATAAAATCAGATTGTTTGTCTGTCTGTCTGATCGGATGTCCAGATGTCTGTCCTCACCTTACAGAAGCCCCCAGTAAACCTAGAGAGCCGAACTTGTACACATATGTCCTATGCACCCATGTCTTAAGACTCTCGAGCCGGATTTTTGATTTTCCAAAAGGAGGGCGTATCAGATATAGTAGCTCTCCTGAATCCACCAGTGGATCTAAGAAGCTGCAATTGCGCATAAATATTAAAATACGATCAAGCGAGACAAACCGTACAATTATCCTACTCGACGTTTAGTCCCAGTGATCGCTCCACAAATTCAATTGTGGTTTCTCAAGGGAATGGTTTTTGAAGGCATTAAAATGATTTTATCATGAAATGAAACAAACATTTCTGTCCAATAGTTATTGAACTCATTGTTATTCTATACCAAGCATGTAAGACAAGAAAATACAATTCAAATGTTCATATAGCATTGCCATATGAACCCTTCGCGGTCAATATAATCGTAAATTGTTATCTCCTAATGCGAGCATAACTGACAACAATTCCACTGTATGAACACAAGAAGACCAACGCTATAGCGTATTTTTATCTCTGGTTTTCTTGTGCTCAGCATAGTTTGTAAGTATTTTTGTAGTCTGTAGTCTAAAGTTTTTGTATAAATATCGCCGTTGGGCAATAATAAAATTAGAACTGAAAATACCGAAGCTGGGCATTAACTAGTTAATTCGTTAATAGTTAATTAACGAAGTTAAATTTTTGGTTAACTTTTAACGTTTCAGTTAATTTCGAAAACCATTAACTTTTTCATTTAGTTAAGTTAAATTTCTTCGGTTAACTAGCATTAGTTAAATTTTTTTTATTATTGAATGTAAAAAAAAAAAGTAAAAATTAAGAATTCATACTATTTTTAATAACACTGTTGAAAAATTGTAAACACGGAACTCTTTCGTGTTGTTGACAAAAATTTAAGATTTAAAGTTCCAAGTCGAGACGGCGTGCCTACACCCAGAGAAAAAACAACCTAAAATCAAAAAGAACCACCTTAAAACAAGTAGAAACGTTAATGAAAGTCTGGTAAAGTTGGAAATTTTAGTTATTTTAAGTATTTTTCACTTCATTTCAACTTTGCAACTTTGTTTCAACGTTGACAATAGTTATTTTAAGAATTTTTCTCTTTATTTTAAAGTTGTTTCCATTAAGTTGAAAAAATGAAGGAGTAAATACGATCGTACTTGATTTTACTATGTTTTTTTTCCCTGAGTGTAGCCCGCCGTCAAATGTATCGGCTTGGTCGGCGGCGAAATATTGAGTCGATTGTGTCGGCTCAACCGATATTGACATCGATTTGTTCGCACACCGATTGAAGCCGATTATGGTCGGCGCGAAACCGTTTAGCCGCCGCCTACATTTTCCAATCAACTTTGAACTCTGGGTGCGTAGTGATCCAAAAACAAAACGCGTCGGCAAATTCGTTTTGTAAAATTTTTACAAAGTTTTCATTTTTTAAGTTAAATTTGCATATAGAGGGCTGAAATCGATCGAAAAAAGGGTCTGTGAGTGCAGGCATTCTATTGTATAAAGTTAAAATGTTTTTTATGCGTTTTTAAGAAAAAAAAAATTTTTCTATAGAGAATTTAACTATTTAATTGAACTTTTAACGAAGTTAACTTTTCAACGCAATTAACTTTTTAATTTAACGAAGTTTATATTTATGTTATGATTAAAAATGAGATGACATCTGTAAATGTCATTTATCTACATCATTTTACCTGTGGAGAAACTAGAGAAAGATGAATATTCCCCCTACATATGCATACAACTCAAAAATACCCCAATACAAACTAATGTATTGTCCATGTTTCGTTTCGAACCGACAGTAGACAAATAGCCCAACCACTTCCTTGAGCACGTTTGTCAAATCGATTTCCTGTTTGCGGCCTGTCCCTACGGACGGACGTCACACTTTTGCAAATTGAATTTTTCTGTACGGAGCATAAGTAGGAAAATAACATTACATCAACAAGAACAAGATTATTGTACAAAACAGAATATGTACTTAAATACCGTAGGTCGTAGGGAAATTCCTAGAAGTAAATTCGAGATTTATTTGTTTTGGGGATTTCCAGGAATCCATGCTGAATTCATAGACATTGGATTACTATTGCATTTGGGGAGCGAATTTCGTTATTCATGAAATTGGCTAATGCGCAAAATATTCCATGCCGACACGCACCAATTCGTTGCTGTATGGAATAAATTTGGTTTATTTCAATTTGAATGCACCTCCCAGCGGATTTGCACACGAGTTGGGGATTTTACATGAACTTTGGAAAAGTAAGTGATTATATTGTTGTTGTTCTTATTTAAATGGAAATATTTATATTTCTTTGCTGTACCAAGTTAACAGGAAAATACACGTGTAAGCCTAAATAAATCGAAGCGTGAGTAGCCCTGAATTATTTCAATGCAAGATTTTGTTTTTTTAGAATGTACCTCAAATTTAGTGCTTGCTGAATGTGTGTATATTCCTTAAAGTTACTTGGTTGGTAAGCCAACCAGTGCGCAAAAAATTCTGCTATCAGTTTTTATGAAATTTTTTTTGTATGTAGATTTCCACGTTGAAACTTTTAAAGGTGCACACTGTGTATTAGGAAATCCTTTTTCCTGTTGCTGCCTTCCTGTTGCGACGCTGCGTTGCTGTGGGTGCGTTTTTAAATCCTTGTGAAGTAGTTTTAAAATCCTTTAATATATTTTTTTTATGGATTAATTTTTTCTTTTATTGTCACAATTTTTTTTTGTGTACACTACATTTTCAAAAATAATAAAAAATCTTTAATTTAAATGATTTAATTGTTGTCCATTTTATTTAAATTAAGTCTAAATTAATTGAAACTAAACAATGCTCCTTCCACACACGGTAAATTTTATTTTCAAACAAATTATGGTTTATTTTTGCAAGCGTTAGCGATTTTGACTTGTGCGTTAAATTTCGTTGGCAGCGTGAGACTGAATTCTGAAATGAATGTTTCATGTCTGTAAAGCGAAAGTTGTCTGCCGCTGCAAACCAATCAGCTGATACAACAAAAACCATTCACAACAACTTCAATGTAGGGAAAAATGGAATATTTACATTTTACCATGATGATGTGTTCTTCCCCATCGTATTCTTCTTCCATATTTAGTAGTGTGCCGCCGCTCACAACTCTCTAATGTTAACTCAACAGTTAACAGTCGCTGTTGGCTTACATTTATATTTTGATCAATAATTGAATTGTCTGCGCTTTGACTTTTTCTTATTCCTATTATAATGGTGTAGATGAGTGTGTTTTGCTAAAAATAAATGAATTAGGGAGATTGAAAAAACATTGAAATTTTCCACCTTAAATCAAATTAGAAAATCGCATAAATGTGTTTACACCGCAATTCATAATCGTATGCAAAGAAGCGGTGGCAGCGGTGGTGGGTGGTGGGTACGTAGCTTATTAGAAACTTTATATCAAAAATGTATATTTAAAGTAATCATGAACTGCTGGTTGTGAATGTATTTCGATTTGATCTCATCTGGCATAAAAATATTCAAATTCCAATTGATTTCTCAGAAACTCTATTAACTCGAAAAATTTCAACTAAGTTGTGGCATGATATAGTCGTACAAAATGAATCTAGACAGATATATATTTTGGGGCACACAATGAATTTTTGTTCACATTTTCAAAATTAAAATTTGTTAGCAGATAAAAAAAGATCAAGTAATTTGTGTTAATATGTGAGGAATATTTTTTCTGTTTCCAAAAACTTTAAAATCTTGCAATCAAACAAAAATAAAGATCATTGTTATACAACATACCAAGGGTCAATAATTTTAATGTAACTCAATACCAAATAATGGGTCAGACCAAAATGAAACTTCGAGATATGATAACTCTACAATGAAAATTTATTAAATTAATTAATAAATAATTAAGAAATAGGCTTCATAACAAAATTAAATAAATACTATGTACACCCAGAGAAATACTTGCCTAGATTGAGGAAAAACGGCTATCAAATTGAGGAAAAATGGGATTGATTTTTCGCCATAGAAAATTTTCCTTATTTGAGAGAAGAAACATCTTTAATTTAAGGAAACTTTTTTCTTTGTTTTATAGGAAAATTCTATGAAAAAAAGAAATTTTCAAAATCCGTGCTCGATGGTCCGGTTGGGCTAGTTTGGTTCCTTTGGATATAAAAAGGACTTTTGTGAAGTTTGTGATATCTTATAAGAAATTTAAAAGTTGATCAAATCATACAAAATTTGTCGTTTTTAGCCAAAAATTGATTTATTTAAAAAATGACTAAAATGTTTAACACTTAACTTTCATTTGCGATATTGACTTATTCCTTAGCATAGAAAAACCAGTAAGTCTACGACTCCATAGGACCAGTATCTCATAAATTCAATGAAAAAGAAAATAGAGGGAAAAAGAATTACAAAAAAAAAAATGTTAATTAACATAAATTCAATTTTTTGTCCATTGTGTGACGTAATAGCAATACATTTTTTGTATGCTTTACATTTTAATAAAAGAATTTTTTGTTTAAGTTTGGAAATATTTGCTATTGTTTTACTAATATTTGTTAGCTGATAATATAAGCTTCTTAAAGGTCCAAACAATGTAAAAAAAGACACTGGGGAATTAAGTCAAATATTGAACTGCGAATAAAATGAATCCGTACGGACTACAGTGGTTATGGTTGTATATCCTGATCACTGACTTTGTTTAAATTTATTCGTTTATTCAAAAAAATGGTTAAGTTGGAATTATTGCATTTTGTTATGGACCTCCTCAATTGCAGACCACAACAAACAAGATAAATGCAAACGATACCAGAATACCGTTGAAATTTCAACTTGCTTTTAGCTGACAGGCCCCTTCCTGTGACAACGCAATATTAAAGTTGCCGGTTAGATTCATATAAAGGGACCGAACTGTTTTTTTTCCGTGTGGTAAACACAATAAATTTTTTTACTTTTCAAGTAAGCTGACAAATATCTTCAAACAATTTTGTTATAAAAAACTCACTAAAGACATATACATCGATTCAAAATTGAGTTTTTTCATCGAAACACCTGGATAGTTTCATTTTCTCACCAATGTGAAAAACGTGAAGGAGAAACCTAATCGATTTGCCGAAGAAAAATTGTATCTGAATACGGGATTCTACGCTAAACACTCTCGTCTTTGTCCGCTCAATCCAGATAATATTTGACTGACCACTCATAATTTCCCAGACATTATTTCCTGATTTCACTTCAACGTTTGTTTACAACCATAGAATGCTGAGTTTAGGTATAGCAAATAGTTTGTCGATTTTATGCTTTACAGAAAACGTTTTTGCCATTATTCCATTGAAATTATATTTGTACCTAAACGTAAGCATACCTAAACGTAAGCATTGTCTGGATCGCCTCCACCCCCGGCCCAAAGTGCGCATCTTCACGAATGTTTTATTTTTAAACATTAATTTGGAATTTATATGCGAAAATTCTTTCAACTTTTCCGAAAATTCAATTCGTAGCCGAATTCGCTTGTGTTTACTTTGCTTTTGACCATAATAAAGCAAATTGGTATAAATTTGATGTAAATTTATGAAAGTGTCAAAATATTTTAGCATCATGTTCTGGCTTATTTTGCTTTTTAAGTGATTTCTTTGATTTTCGTTCTCTGCACAAACAAAAGCAAGGAACGCTTAAAGGTGTTTATTTTGATACTGAACAGCTGCAATGGAAATTTGCTCGAAGAAAAGTTTTCTTCTATTTATTTAAAGAACAATATGATAATACCAGTGCGGACATTTTGATTGTCTTTTATTATATGCCGAGATTCGAATTCAAAAATTGTATAAAAAGTATGCAACGAGCAGAAGGTGGAATATTCGTTCGTGTGTATGTATGTATTTTAAGTGAAAATATAATTGAAGTCATGGCAGTCATTTAAGAAAGTTTTGTCTTGTCTTTTTAGTAGACTTTGTTCTTGTCTCGAAAATTTACATTTCAAAGGAATTTTCGTGGGTTCACTTCACGTTCGGAATGTTCGAATTTATGTAGTGGACTTGTGTTATTGTTTTAATTTCACGTCTTTGAATTTTCCCAAACGTTTGTTTCTTTTGGTGATTTTAATTCTGAATTCATTCCCATTGCGATGACAGACCAGACAGTCCCAGTTCAAGGATAATTTTACATACAAAAAAACTGTCAACAACTGTCAATTAGTATTGTTATTTTTAAAACCAAACCATTCCAATAGAAGAATATGAAAATAACTTGCAGTTATTGTTTTGACAAGGACACACTGGTACAGAAATACACGAGCAGAATTATGAGCAAGCAAACCATTCTTTTGTGTTCCAAAAATAAACTCTGCCACAAAAATATCGTACACCCTAGGGTTTTTTTGAAATATTTAATCCTAAATTGATTGACATTTTTTCCTTTGTTTGATAACATCTGGTACCGAGAAGCAGCATCCAAATATTCGAAAATCACGACCTAAAAAAAGTATCCATGTCTTACCGATATTGTCAATCAAAAAATAAATGTCATAAAATTAGTTATACGCCACAAAGTCTTTAAAAAAAATTTTTTCTTCTAAACGAAAAAAAACTCTTTAATTTCATATAATAAAATACATTAAATATAATTTCTCTATTGAGAAGATTTCTGTTTTTAAATTCATAATATTCACCTAAACGCCATTTTAACCTCCTGGAAAATTTTAAAGAATTGGCATAATGATCTTACACATAACTGCAATAAAAATTTTTCGAATTGACAAACAAAATATATCCAATTTATAAAATTCTAGCTTATACCCATAGCTTCGCTCGCAATACTTTTGTAATTTCATGTTAACGTATAAATGTTATATGCAACTGAAATAAAAATAGATTTTGCAAGTCATTCCTCTGCCCATTCACTACTCAACACCAAATACAAAATTTCAGCGAAATCCCTTGAACAGGACCCGAGTTACAGAGCTTTAAAAATTTTAAGGCGTGACAGTGGACGGAGTGCAAATTTTCAGAATCAACATGTTACCAATTCATTACCCAAAACCATATATAAAATTTCAACAAAATCGGTTAAACAATGCATGAATTATAGCACATTTGCCACGCCCACCTCGAACGCCCAAAGTTAATGAAATGGCGTATACCTATGATGAGGTCAATGAAATTGCCTACATTTTGATATGTGGTTCATTAAAATCGGTCAAGCATTTCTTGAGTTATAAGGGAACAAACATACAAACCTACAAACCTACAAACTCACAAAGAATTTTATATAAGTAATAGATAAATATTACGCCCAAATATTAGTGGCCGGTATTGAAAACTCCTGAGTCGATTAAGCCCATCTCTGTCTGTCCGTCCGTCTATACGTCTGTCTGTGTGTCATTTCGCACGAGAATTGCCGTAGCTTTTGAGCTATCGACTCCATGGCATTCCTCTTATTTTGGCTAATGATTCGAGGGTATTGAAAAAGGGCAAAGTCCGATTACTGGAGGTAGGCGTGGTTTTTATCGTATTTAAAAAATGGAACCGGTTTGGAAGTCGTTTTTTTTATTTGGTTGGAAATGATATCAGGAATGGAATGAAATTGGAACCATATTTTGAAATGGAACGAAAAATTGAAATTATTGATAAATATTGAAAAATTTTCGATAAATTATCGAAAAGTTCTCAATAAAAAATTTGCACACTGTATAAGAACAATTATCGATAGTTATGGAATACGAGTATTAAGTTGAATAGGGCTTCTGTTTATAGTAAATTTCTTCCGTTATTTTATTTTGTGTGGTGATTCACAAAAGTTCATAGCGTGAAGATGAGTTCGAATTGCGCTAGTCAATTCGAAACTTTTGTCATTGTAATGGATTTTTATTACTGTATTAATTTTAACTTTATGTTTTGGAATGGAAATTGTTTGGCATTTGAACTAAATAGTTAAATACAGTTTTGATAGCAAAAAACTAACGAAATACTGATAATATCAAATCAAATGTGAGATGCTTTCCATATTTTCACACAATCCCTCATAATTCCACATAATTCAAATACTGGCACAATCCCGATGGCATTTGCTTGACACAGCATCAGCCATTGGCAATTATTTCACTCGATGTGCCAAATTCGGAGCATTGTCTGTCACAATTGTGTGCGATAAAGTGATGCGGTTGGCTTTCAGTTGACACTTGCCCTATTTGATTTGCAACATATAATTAAGATATTCTCATATGGGAATATTCGATTAAAGGATTACAATTCAATGGCATTGTGCAATTGCGTACCTAATAAATTGCAGAGCAGAAGGTTGATATAAATAGAATTTCAACAATATCATTCGACACAACAGAGTCTCACAAATATGCATATAATTACAATAATTATTTCCATTAGTACAAAACAATTATTAAACAAAGAGTAACGCATACCATCCCTTTTGTGTGTGTTAAATGGAGAAATTTCATTCTGAATGGTGAGATTTGCCATTGGTTAGAGATAGATATAGTCTCCTTTCTAAAAACACTGTGACATTTTGAAAATATATATTAAGTTAAACCAAAGGGCGTTGAGGTGCACTCAATTATGGATGTGCTGTAAAGCAAGGAATACATTCAGTAATTCGGTGTATTTACATCCTGTCAATAGGAAGCTTGTACTGTACGTTGCCATAACATAAATGAATTGAAGTATAAAATTAATTTGACATTTGACATTTTCAGCATGGAAACGGAGTCGTCTAAGAAAATATCATATTGCTATGTTACACTCAGAGGAAAGCAGTTGGATGTTGTGAAGGCAATACTGTACTAATATAATTATTCTTGTTTAATACAAGTATCTTGCGCATAAAAATTTACAAAAAAAGTGTTGGTAAATAAAAATGTTGTTTAGCTTTTTTTTGCAGTGTGATTACATATTAAAATGGTACAACAAGTTTATATAATACAAAGTAAATTGGCACTCCCACTTAGTAATCTAAACGTTCTACTCAAATGCATGCAAGGGTAAATGTAAATATATCCAATAATTCGTATTTCTTGGTAAAAAGTCCAATACTCTGGTAGCTTAAACTGAACTAAACACAAAATTCTTATTCATAATTCCATTACCACTGTCTCTGCGTTAGGTTGCTTCCAATATCACTTCATTTCTCTCTATTAGAATCCCCTTCCGACATGAAATCACTTTCAGTACAAATTGAAATTACCTAAACCGGTCCGGGGAGCACAGCAATAGAAACCAATAGTATTCGGTGCTAGCAGCAATCGCATAGGAATTCCCATTTTAAAAATGCAGAACGCATTCCACTGAAGTGCAATCAATATGCCGCCATTACGTTTGCCTGCGCCATAATAACTTTATACCCGGCGGAGGTTGGCGCTGGCAACTACGATTGTGGTGCATCTTTTGCGGGTATGGTGAGCATTACCCTCTCTTAGAATGGCTCTAATAAATGTCAATAGCATCTTTGTTTGTGTATTTCAGTAGCAAACATGAGTTGAGGTACCTACTGTGGCATATGCATACCATTGTCCCTCCACTCTTTACTCCTTTTCTCCTGTGATTAGAAATTACTTCTATCAGTTTAATATTAGCGTATATGCGGGAATGTGTAAATAGTTTACTCAAAGGAACGAATTTGTGTACATCGCGGCGTATGAGTAACATTTATTCCTGACATACACATTTCTGTGCATAATATGTGAGTCTAAATTGGCAAATTTATTTAATTTTGCTTAACTTGAGACATACTGAACCGATTTTTGAATTTTTAGCTGGAAATTATGTCGTGAACGGAATTGGAATGGAACCGGAACTGGAACGAAAACGTAATGTTTGGAAACCAAACGGAAATGGCACAAATATGAAAACGGATGGGGAACGGAATGGGAATGGAATGAGAATTGAACCAGATTGAAATGGAATCGCACCGGAACAAAATGAAAATTGAAAATGGAACGGAAGTAGAAATGGAAACTATCGAAAAGTTAGCAAAAATATATCGAAGAAAGTAACGTAGCAGTATGAGCAATCATCCACCTTGTCGTGGTGTGGCCGCTGAGTAGGATCAATGATTCTGGAAATATTGACCAGTCGAGGAACCTACAGATGAACAGATGGTCTGAATTGAGGTGTAATACGACCTGAGCCGATTAGCAACCTGTCTGACGGCCCTTTAAAAAAAGCTCAGTATCTAACGGACTATCCGAATATTAGGCCTTCCGATTTACCAGCTTTGACTGCAAAATGCGAATCTATGTGCGGCTGAACCTTTCCTTTCTCCGCTACTCGTAGGATTTATGAGCATTTGTAATGCAATATGGCAGATCTGAAGCGTTTGAAGAGGCTCATATCGCTTACTGGGACGAACATATCAAAGGTGGTTGGTGTGATCACTGCTGACTGATTGACAGGACGCCATACCAAGCCTTGAGCCTCGGAAGAAGAACAGACATTTTAGCATATGTTGTGCTCATATTTTGTCCTCGTGAGCCTTGCTGGGATCATTTCTCCTGGAAAGTATGTCTCCCTATCTTGTGTGGTCAAACCACGAAAGTAATTTTAAAATTTTTTCTTTTATTTTAAAAATTGTTCTAAAAAATAAATATAAAAAAATTCAAAACTGTTGTTATTAGCGGTATTTACACCGACCTTATCAGTTTGACACTTAGCTGGTTACGATACTTGCAACAAACAAATACACGTACGAAATTTTCTTTTATATATCCAAATTTAATACTAGAAAAAAATGTAATCACATTTCTGTTGTTTTATTTTATAAAATAACAATTCCGTAAGCAGTGTAAGCGTAATACAATACATGTAGGTTGCCTATTAAAATAAGAGGAATCCCTATAGTAGTTGTTTTTCCTTTTACAATGATGTATTATACACACACAGAGAAACATACTGTATTGATTCCTGAAATTTTAATCTCTGCCAACAAAATATTTACATTAAACAAAACAATGGAATGATGCTTTTGCAATGAAATATGCAAGAGTTGTTATTCGAAATACTTGAGCGTGAGTTGTCAAGCACAAGTGTGCAAAAGCGGCCTATCGCAGATTTAAAGCTTAAATTTTAAATGACTGAATCCGGCCGGAACTTACGCAGCCTGAAAATAGGCCATGAAACGACTGGAAAAAATATGGAAACACATTTTAAAAGCTTAGAATAATCTGCTTTGCTTATTAGTTTCAGAAACAATAAGTGCTCCTCTTTTGGAATTATTCAGGAGATAAGTGTGCTGTTTCTGCACTCATCGATTCAATTGTGCGAAGCATTTCCTAATTACATTAAACAAAGTAAACAATTCACTTGAAAAATTCTAAAAATATTTTAATAGCTCATAAGCATAAAGGTTAAAGGAAATTCATTGGAAAATTTATTTTCGCAGAATTGCGAGCATCATTTTAAAATTGTAGAAGATTTCATGAATATTTGCGTGGAAAACGTTCAACTTTTCGAGAGTACAGATATGTTTAAGAGGTAGGAGTTTTGCGAAAACTCCTCAGGGCATGAGAAACTACTTTATGCAAAGCAGTCAATTATGTCTTGAATTTATTTTTGCCTGGTGTAATTTTACACAAAGTGCATTCGGGGGAAATCAGTTTTTCAGTTCACTTTCCTTTCTGTTAAAATTTATGCCACAATAAACTTGTAAATTTCCCAGTATCATAATTTCCAAACTACCCAAAAGTATACAATGAATTTATATTTTTTTGCGTGTAACTTCTGCTAAAACTACTGGCACACAAGTTTGTTAAAATGTTATCTTCCGCTTAAAATGTTCTGAATAACGTGCCACTTTCACCTGAGTCTGTCGCCTGCCTCGAAGGACAAATCTAATTTACAACTTAGGCAACACAAATTTCCAAGAAAGACGATTTTTGATGGTATTTCAAAAAAAGACTTCTGCCAAACTGTGTCGACACAACTGGGCCACATAACAAAAAATTAAACTTCCCGTTGACAAATTTAATGGTAAGACGAAAGAAATTTAAGACAACATTTGGCCACAGAATGTTGGGTGTGAGCAGCATTTAACACTGGGTATTAAATTTTCGTGTCATAAAATCACATGCCAAGACAACACCAGAAGCAAGAACAGAATTTCTACCACCTACAAGGACAGCAAAACGCAAGCGAGAACAACAACGAACCACAAACCAAGTGACTTGGTGACTTTGTGTCACTGTGTCCTATTTAAAATACTGCTCATGTGACGCATGTCAGCATGACATGCGAAAGTTGTTGTCGCCGCAAAGAATGTATTTTTTAAAAAGTGGAAATAAGGAAATTTGTTTAAAAAGAAACTTCTTGATTTTGAATTTCTTATTAAATAATGGAGTACACGAGGTCTTAAGGAAACTTTTTCCTTGTAACTTGAGCATTTTGTGAGTACAACTTTACCTTAAATGGAAATGGAATGAAAGCCTTTACCATTTAATTATCAGAATATGTCTTAACATCTCATTATTTTCTAGAGAATTTTTAATTTTTTCTATTTTACCATTACTGTAAGGAAATTGACATTCTTCAACTGAAATTCCTCTCCAAATACCAAAAAAAACTGAATTGATTTGCGTTAAAAATTCACAAGATTTTTAAGTGCAGTATTTGTCCAATTATTTTTCACACGAAAATATATGAAAAGAGCAAAAACTTCCTTCACTCAAGCATCAATTTGTCTGCCGTTTGGCATTTGAGATATTTGATTTTTACACTTGAAGAATGTAGAAGACTCATAAGAATTTCACAATTGCCCACATATGCAACCATAAGAGTCCATTTCCAGTTGGTAAGCAATAAAATATTTGTGAAGCAATGAACAGACCTAGCCGTAGCCATAGCCATGAGAAGAGAACGAGAAAGACAGAAGGATTGATATGCAGTCGTGAAATGTGGGTATACAATTTAAAGGAAAAGATCAGGGAAGGAATAACTTGAGAAAGATAGTGGAATTTTTGGTGGGACGGTTAAGTCAGTTTTAGGTAGGCTAATATTTTTAGTTGTTTTCTGTTTGGAAGTGAGATAGCAGCCATCAGCTCTAGTTTTTGTAGGTAAATTAAAAAAAAAATAAACAAAAATTTCACCAAATAGTGGAATATTCATTTAGTCGCACTTGAGATAAATCAAATTTGAATAATGAATGTGGCCTCCATTGTTGTAAATCATCTGAGAAATGCCACCAGTCATTAAATCAATACGTTTCTGTAGCATGGCGATTTAATGGCAGCCCACACTTCCTTTATTATGAGCTTTAACTCGGTTACAGTCATAAATGGGCTTCGTTTTGGTCAAGGCAATCAGGCCATTCCAAAAGATCAATGAAATGCTCGGCGAACCAGGCCAACGAGGCTCTAGAGACATAAATAGATGCGTTATCCAATTGAAAAAAATACTGACTCGTCGATTTGATCCTCTATTAACTTAAACAGGACATCATCCAACATCTCTGTATACATTTTAGAATCCATTCGAGGTGGTATGAGCAAAGAGTGAATTTTCCTCCTACTAAAAAGTCAGCCGACTCCATAACAATGCCACCACCAACTCCATAAGATGGCCACCACCTGAACAACCTGAAAATAGACTTTCAGGGGGCACACCATAATTACATTTTTTGTATTTTAGTTCCATTGAAGGAGTACAGACTTAATTATGTTCCTTTGGACTAGAACCTAAAACATAAAGAATGCTTTAAAAAAATTCTATAAAAAGGATATACAGGACGTTGAAATTCCTATAATGAGCAAGAATACAATAAAAAGAGGGCAAGAAAATCATGTGCAGCTCTTATATATCTATGCGGCGAGCAATAGAGGGACGTGGCAAACTTATATTTGAATCATTGATGAAAGTGTCAAATAGTAGACATCTGTACTTACACGCAGAGAAAAAATATGGTTGGAGCATGATTGCAGTGATCATATATACTTGCTACAATAATACTATGATTATAAAGACCATAGTTGGTTGGGGTTATCATGTAAATTATATTTAAATGATTATAGAGACCATATTATGATTTCAGAGAACATATTATGATTAGATTCCAACCATGCCAAAAACATGCTAGAGGCAATAATGTATATGATTGGATATTTAATATTAATAAGAGCCCAAATGTGCAATGTCCGAATTTTGAGTTGTTGTCTTTGCTTATTCCATAAAAATATAAAAAAAGGTTTTTGTATTAGATTTTTGACACATTAAAATTCCTTCATTTTTATTTTCAAACTGTGAAATTCGATTGTTTGATATGAAAATACACCAGCTCCATATAGTGTTTCAAGCAATAAATTATTTTTGGTTTGTGTTTTTGATAAATAAACAAATTCAATTTCAAAGAGCGCAGTTATACTATGTCCCGAAAATTGTATTGGACATAGTATAGTTTGGCCTCTTAGAACTCAAAATAATGAAATTTTGTATGAAAACAAATTTGAATGTCACAGAAGAATTCCATTTAATTTAAAACCATGACGAGTTTTCACTCAAACTTTTTTTTCCACACTCCAAAGATGGATTAAGCTACATAAGAAAAATATTGGACCCAGAAAACAGAACTGCAATAATAACGAAAAATTTATTTCAAAACTTGTTTTGCGTTTTCTACAATTTGGGAAAAATTGACATTGGATGGTTACGCTTTAAGGTATCGATATGATTAGTATATGTATGCATTTAGAACAAAAGAAATGCAAGGCAGTAGTAGCTAAACGTGCTAACGCGCTTCGACAGCAACTCAAGTATCCCAGGTTCAAATCTCGGCACGGCCAAACGTAAGTAAGTAAGTAAAGAAAAATGTATATGAACTATTATTTCTTAAATATAATATAACAATCAACTAATATTACATTGAAATATTAATAATATAATTTAAAACAATTGAAAAGTAGATGTTGAAATTCAATTGAAAGTTGACTAAAAATTGGTTAACATGAATGTAACCATCATGCTGATTTTTGGCTGCAATCATTACATGTTTATTTTCAATCATGTAAATGGTTAGCTGCAGTCATGTATATGTTTAGTATGCAATCATGGCATGGTTGGTGCAATCATTTCGCCAATCATAATATGGTCCCCTTAAAATATGATCAGGTCAACCATGTTTTTTCTCTGCGTGTACTATATCGACTTTTAGAGTAGTGCGGTAACCATTTGAAGAAATATTTGACAATTGCTTTCATTAATTTGGCATTACCTTGGCAATGCAACCCAAATGGCTTATTTCGGGCCAAGAGCGTGCACTGGGCCAGCTAGTGCTTTGATAAATCTGTGGTGATTTTTTCCCTCAAAGCTATTTGTGAACATGTACTGCCCAATAAAAGAGCGGATTTCATCCCTGGAACAGGTATACGACTTGACGGCATATGTTAAATGCTTTAATTCTACATAAGCTTGAATACAATTTAGAAAGATTCAATCGATGCTACACATACTTAAAAAAATGGCATATTCTACTCATATGCCAGCAACATATCTCATATTTTAAGTTGGTTTACTACACTTTTTGCATTTGCTTTTTCAATATTTTTATTCAATTTGATTGAATTCATGCAAATATGCAAATTCTCAATTGAAAATCCATTTAAATGCTATTTGGAATTTACCCTGCTCCCGGCTTCTATTGCCATTGATAAACTTTGTTCTTTATTTGTTTGTGTTGTTTTTTTTTTTTTTGTATTTTCCTAGTTACTGTTGTTCTTGTGTGGAAGAAGTGCATTCATGCCACTGGCAGTTTGAAATTGTGCAAAAGACTAGCTTCATTGTTTGTTGTCTGTGGTAGTCGGTTCGGGTGACTAAAGTTTGTTGTTATTCCGTTGACTGGTAGGGCAGTCAAATGGAGAAAATTTGAAAAAAATTAAGTTCCTTAAAATTACTTACATATTTTCAAACGAACCTACCACCTTCATTCAGCTCGTCGCCAATGAAATGGATCCATGCAAAAAGAAATATGCTCAAACCACACTCTCTACTCTGCTCTCTAAATTTCCCCTTTAAATACCGCATAAACCAAATTAAAGGAAATCAAATTTTTTTCCAATTTCATTTTAAAAATCTGAACTTTGCTCCACTTCAGAACAAAGTAAAGCAAAGCGAACAAAAAAACACAATCCCACACAGCTGCACAGTCCCGCACAACGGGGATTTGCTTGTCGTTGGTTCATTTCCTCAATGGATTTTCTCTTCCTCCCTACGGTCGTACATCGTACATGGTGGATGGCATCAAGGATCAATGGACTGTTATACTGATGCACCGGTATGGGTGGGCTGGCTAAACCGCAAAATACTGCGGACAATTCCGCTCCCAAATGGACTCAACTCGTCTTTGTGGGTATTTTGTTTGCAGTGAATTGTGGTTTTGATTTTAGTTTAATTTTTTTTCTTTGTGCTGGTCTGGCTTGGCCTTGATGGCAAAGATTTTGCCGGACATGCTCTGAAAACGCTGTGACAATGTTAATCGAAGCAGGCTAAGATAGTGATGATGATGATGATGGTGAAGACATTCCTGCAAATAACTAAAGCGGAAATTAGAAAAAGAGTGAGACATCTTGAATCTTGTAGCTCGTATCTATTTGCACATATCATATTTTAAAGATGTTTAAAGAATTTTCGCCATAAATTGCTGCAAATATATTTCTTCATTGAAATGTAATAAAAATGCTCACTTCTAAGGTGAATAACAACAACCAAGTACCAAGGAGATTTGTTTATTTGCCTGAGTAGACTGACGATGTAAATTAGCATTTTTATTAGCCCCCCCCCCCTGGGGGCGAGGGGGTTGTTTTGTTGTGAGACATGAGGCATATGTGAAATTTCAAGACAATTTAAATTTGCAGCATGGAAACGCAATTTTAATGACGCTAACGACAACGCACAGTGGCGTGTCTCCATATAAGCGATAGTCAAAAATAGTGGCACGATTTCAGTGAAATATTTGGAAAGAGCTGTTAGTGATAAGTAGAGAGCGGATTAATATGCAAAATCATATGCAAGAAATATGCAAAAAATATGCAAAAAATATGCAAGAAATATGCAAAAAATATGCAGAAATATGCAGATTTTTTTTAGGTTTACATAAAAAAATATTGGAAAAACATGTCAATATCCTTCCCATCTCTAGTAATAAGGAAAATAATTGGGTGATACATGTTAGGAGGATTACAGTTGCCACCAAGTGCATTTAAGAATTTTTTTTTGGGGTGAATCATGCAAGGTGGAGGGATTACAGCTCCTTGTAAGTTAAAGGACTCTTGACCAGGACCTAAGTGTATTTTCGACAACATTTTGACCAAGTGGTGGTCAACAGCTAACAGTGCCGTTGACCATCACTTGGAAAACATGTTGTCGAAGAGGCATTTAGGTCCTAGTCAAGAGTTGTTGACTACCAGTAGGTTGAAAATGTTGTCGAAGACACATTTAGCTCCTGCACCGAGAGAAAAAAATAACAGTTTCGCCGGTTAACTCCATTCGACAGTCGAAAAACTGTTAAATTGACAGCGAAAAGTGGTAAAATAAAAGCGGAAACTGATCATTGTAACAGTTTTCGCTGTCAATTTAACAGTTTTTCGACTGTAGGATGGTTTTTAGCAGTTTTCCTAACAGTTTTTTTCTCTCGGTGTGGTCAAGAGCTGTTGGTCAGACATTATTCTAATACGAGTTGAGGCCAGTAGTTGATTCTCGCATATGCAAGAAATAGACAAGAAATATGGAAGAAATATGCAACAAAGAAATATACAAAATATGCAAAACATATGCAAATATATGCAAAATATATTGTGGTCATATCGTCCTCGCGCCCCTGCTATATATTCTCTATACTGCAGATATGCCCAAAAGTGATAGAACTCTCATATCGACTTTTGCTGATGACACTGCTATCATGTGCTCTCACTCAAACCCAGACATGGCATCTCTATACGTGCAAAAACACTTGGACACTCTAAGTAATTGGCTACATCGATGGAAAATCAAGGTCAATGAATCCAAAAGCTGTCACTCAACCTTCACTCTAAGAAGGGGCACGTGTCCTGCTCTGAAGATAAACGGCCAAGTCGTCCCTGCAAGTTCCGAAACCAAGTATCTTGGAATGCATCTCGATCGCCGACTCACATGGCATAAACATATTGAATCCAAAATCACTCAGATCAAATTAAAGCAATTGGAACTAAATTGGCTAATCTCAAGGGCATCAAAGCTAAATCTCACATACAAAGTTCAAATATACAAAAGTATAATAAAACTCATATGGACATGTGGAATTGAACTCTGGGGCACTGCCTCTCCCTCGAACGTGGAAAAACTCCAGAGAGTCCAATCTAAAATCCTGAGACAAATTGCCAGAGCCCCTTGGTATATAAAAAATACTAACATCCACAGAGACCTGAATATACCTGCAGTAAAAGACGAAATTCCGAAACTTACCTCGAAGTACAAGCAGAAGCTCATGTTTCACCCAAGCATTCTAGCTAGAAATTTACTGAGACCTCTGAATCCCTCACGTCTCAAACGAAACTAATATATTCCCCATATATTAGTTACGATAACTCTACATTGCCTAAATCAATGGATATAGGGCAAATAGTTTTAATCTGAATATTATAAAAATAAGCTGAATTTCTGAATTTTTGAAAAATCATTATTACGTGATTCAATTGAATAAAATTACTATTAAAAAAAAAAAAAAATATCGTAATATTTAAAAAAAAAAATAATTTTTGTCTTGGTCCGAAGACAAGCCGACGTTCCAGTAAAATATGCATTTGCATATAAATCCGCTCTCTAGTGATAAGAATTCAGAGGAGGCTTTTGCATTTTAAAATTTAGATGAGTTGCAAACTGTTTGCTTTCTTTTATTTTTGTACCAATATTTTACTGGTTTCAGTAAAAATCATTGTATTTTATTTCTGACCACCCTTATGACACTGTGCAATGGCGTATGAGTAGACTCATTACGATTTTATTGCTTTGAATTAAAGGTTTGAGGTCAGAGGAATTTGTGTATACTTAATTGTTTCATATTAAAGCAGCGATGCCAGCTTAGATTACTTTGGTTGGCATGAAGTATAAACAAACGTTGTATTGAAAAATTTGTGAAATTTCTTAATATTTAATATTTAAGAATACTCCAGGCTTTTGCAAATTTTAATATTCACAAAGTCTATTCAATTGATTGTGTCCTTTTGCCGAAATCAAGGTCGACAAATGCATTCAGACAGACACAGCTGAACTTTTCTCTATCTTTCCCTTCGGATTGATATATAAAAATTCAAGACACACACACACAAAGACTTCAAAAGACACACGAAACCATCTGTGCAGCAAAGTGAGTTCAAGCAGAAGTGGCAAACTGTACAGCCTAACAGATTGAAGAAACATGAAAACCAAAAAAAAAAAAAAAAGGATTGCCATTGAGATGATTGGAATATTTTATGAAATTTATTTGAATTTTTCTGAATGATGTTTGAAATCTTTTAATATTCAATGGAGCATCAAATAATTCAATGAACATTTGCGTCATGCTGCAAATCAAATTAAATTGCATTCCATTGAATTTTTAATAAATTGTATGCAAATGCTTTGTTAACTTTTCATTAGTCTTTTGCTAAAGTTTATTTCAGTTGTCATGTTTCCGCAATGAACACATGTTCCTGGAATAAATTTCTTATGCGTATTTTCGGGCTGCAAGCGTTGACATGCGCTAAATGTCGTTTCCACTTAATATTAACCAAACAAATTGTGCGTTTTTCGGTGGTTGCGTTTTTCGATCGTGTCAGTGCATCAAAGTCAATGTTGTCAAAGCATGCAGCAGTGTGTGTTGTCAAAAGTTTTAGTTCAGATGATGCTTAGAAGAAGAGTTCTAATTGCGGCAAGTAGAAGTTGTAAAGGCAAATTAGTTTCGCTGAAGTAGGGTAAGTGAGGTGGGTAAATTTGATATTAAAGTGAACTTAAAGTGAAAAAAAAACGTTGCCAATTTCAAGTACTTAACAAGCTACTTTTGGTTAAATTCCAAACTCAAAAGACGAGAAATTCCACTGATGACAAAATGAAATTCACACTTATTTGCTTAAGTGTCGGCAGCGTGGTGAACCGTTCCATTACGTCTGGCGGCACTTAATGCATTTCTATACGTACATATTTACACGCTGTCGTCTCGTCTCTTGGCGCCTATTCAGACGCAAATACAAGCGTTGCAGTTCGTGCTGCATCTGTAATTGCATGACGCATATTTACGCTCATTTGGCGTTTCACTGCCGGAATCAGTGTGTGTGTGTGTGCGTGAGTGTCACACATGCATGTGTTTTTAAAAGTATATCGTGGCAACACCACCATTTTCATAATTGAATGGAAGAGCACATATCACAACGCAGCCTCGAGTATTGCAAGTGTGACGCCTGTACAGGAAATTTGACTTTTCCTTGTGTTTCCATTGAAGCCATTCAGGGGAAAAGCTGAACGACTTGTCGCCTGCAGTTCGAAACGGATATAGGCAGTTATTTCTGAATGTTCATTTACTCGCACTGCAAATATTGCATGTGTGCGAGTATTTCCAAGGAAATGTACACGTAACAGAAGGGCTAACACTGAAGTGTGCTCTGTCAATATTGCATGGAATCAGTTTAATGCTCAATCCCTGTTCACTCAATGCATTATTGAATAATATTTCGTGTGCCTGAATAAATTCGCAATAATGTCATTTGTGTCCTCAAGGCACTGGAATGGATTTTAACTCCATTTACTTGAGTGCGGCCACTGGACATTTACTTTGAATTTATTTTTTGCCCTGCATTTTTTCGATGCTCAATTTCACTTTGATGTGGTTTTCACTTTAATGGACTGAACCGAAAGTAAGCACCGAAAAGCCAAAAAATCGGAAATTTTTATATTTTTTTACCCTCCGAAATTGAATTTACCTTGTGATATTCGCGGTTATTCAATCATCGAAGCACTCAGGGAAATTCAACCAAAAAACCAGAAGTCTTTGAAAGTGTTTTTTTTCAACTTTTTCACAATCAAAGAAAACTTTCAGCACAAATTGCACCTTTCTGTCCACATGTTTGTTTTTTCTTTTTAAATTAAAAAAAATGAGTTACGTCGTCAAACAAAAAATGTGGCTTTACTTTTGTATAAAACACTTCGTGAGTATGTCTTTGGGTTTGTTCCCTTATAACTCAAAATGTTTGTAAGTTCAATGGCTTCGATCACTAGGCTGGGACCTGCAGTTTAATGCCAGATCCGAACGGCAGATGGAAATGGAAGCATTCCCTGGCAAGTTATACTCTCGTAAGTTTGCCAATGCTTACGGAAAAACGTTTTTCTGTAACTTTTCTCAGGTAGGGATTGAACCGGAATCCTTCCAATATTGACACAGAAGAGGGTAACCCCTTACACAATTGCGCCATAGTCACCACTCGGTCGTTGTCATTCCCACGAATTTTTAAAGCTCTTTAACTAGGATCGTTTTCTGGTCGGATTTTATACTTTGTGCTGGGTGGTGAATGTGAATACCCACTTTTTCCAAAAGCTGCACACAATTCTCGGTGTGGACCGCCACACATTCGCCAAACACCGGCCAACTTGCGAGAGTACCCATTCATTTTGATGTAAAAACTTGCGGCGTACAAAAACAAACCACTTCGTACAAGAAAGTAAAAAAGGCGTAGTTGAACCACAGAATCATGTAACTAAGCACTGCGTGGTATATGTCATATTAACTTCTTAAATGGAATCTATTAGGAAGCAATGTATTACTTAATTATTTGCGGTTGCTTAAGTAATAGCTTCTTTCCTAAATTCCACATCAACTGTACGCTCAGTGAATAGGAATACATAACAAATTTTATTTCTACCTAATCCTGTCCAAAGCTCATCAAAATCACAATTTCTATAAATACAAATTTAACATTTAATTCGCCTGCCCGAATGCATTGTTGGCAGGCAACGCAAATATTTATTATCTAAACTGAAACGTTGTTGCTGTTCATTGCCTCAAGGCAACAGATTCGACAATGAAGCTTATATTTAATAGCGTTGAATCCTTATACGTTGATGCTTCCCTTATTTTTATTTGCGTAATTGAGTGTCCTTGCTTCATGAAATTGACATAAATCATATGTATTAATGCTTGAATAAATATTCAATAACACTGTGGGATGTTGTTGATGTTCACTATCGATGGGTAGTGGCTTTTTGTTGTTGTTGTTGTTGTTTGTACTGTAATGCCTGTCGTTATTATTACTTAGGGTTAATTTGTATCAGTCATGTTTCAAATTTGCATCGACATTTCGATAGAAGCAGTCTCATTGTTTCACAATGCCTGCCTTCGAATGAACATGGAGAGAAATTGTGGTCCGGAAGTGAGATTTTAAAAGTTCCGTTTAGTACTTTCTGTGAATCGGTATTGGATTAGCCGTCGTTCTCCAGGAGCTATTAATTTTTATTTCAATATTCTTTAGAAAGTATGTCCTAAGAAATATCAAAGACCTTACCAGAAAGACTGTATATTTGTGAAAGTTTCTCAACCATTTTCTTGAGTGCATCTATTATTATTGCCATATTGGTGAAGCCTGTCATGTGAAATCAACTTGTATGATTTCGTGTATGTGAAATGAGCTCAATGGGAAAATCGCCATGGGCCACTTGCGTCCTATAGTACGTACATTATATTCTGAGCATAAATTTAACAAGGTGCGGCCATTAGGTTGTGTGGTATCTGCCTGATAACAGAAAATAGAAATTAATTGGGTTTTATTTTTTGGAAAATATTTTTACTTTTTTGATTTTATTTGTGGAAATATATATAACGGCCCAAAGGGTTAAAATAGAATTCTGTGATGACTCAGAAAAAATTATCATGAAATTACCAGAATGGTCGACAATGTATCGGAGAAGGTATTCTACTCGTACGAGCATAGTACCTGAGCTACGGTCTAACCGATTTCTCTTATTTTTTTCCAATTATTTTCATTAAAATTTCACAAACTACAATAGCTTTTTCGGTGCGGCTTCTTCACAGGAATCCCAAAACAATACCAAAGCACGACTTACGTGAGAGGTGCATTCATTAAATTCATAGCATATTGCGTATTGTGCATTCTACCAGTAACTATGGTATCAAATGAAATCTATTTCATATTCTAGCTCCGCTCTTCATTCTCAGAAGTATGTAAATTTACATATAAAATCGTGGGCAAAATGGCCGAAACTAAAAGTAAACTAAAATTATTAAAAAACTAGAGAGTGGACTATCTTCGGCTATACCGAAGCTGAAATACCCCCACACAGTAGGAAGAAGTACCTCGAACGTAAAAAAATGTGGTCTCAAGACCCTATTTTGAGTAAATTATAGGTGGTTTTGGAGCCCGGACCATGTCCAAAATCCATTTCTAAAAATTTCCAATCAAATCCACCAAAAAAAAAAAATTGGTCTGAAGACCCCATTTAGACCCTTATATATGTGGCTTCGGAACCTCGGACCATGTCAAAAATACGTTTCTAAACATTTCCAATCGAATACAACAATAAAAAATGTTTACCTTTTTTTTCGGTGTATGGGAGCCGCGCCCAGTTTTTGTCCGATTTGGCTGATTCTCGAACTTGATCTCAGTATTCACGAGAAAAACATGTACCCAAAGTTTCAAGTCGATATCTCCAAAACTGCGACCGCTATCGTGCGGACGGACAGACGGACAGACGGACAGACGGTCAGACGGATAGACGGACAGACGGACAGACGGACGGACAGACAGACGGACATCGCTAAATCGACTCAGGAGGTGATGCTGATCAAGAATATATATACTTTTCCATACCGGACACGCCTCCTTATGGGCGTTACAAACGTTGTGACAAAGTTAGTATACCCTGCCACAGTGAGTGTGGGGGTATAAAGATAAAGAATGGAGGCATGGGATTTTTTTTGGAATTCCTACTAAATTGAAATACTTATGAGAGAATAGGATATTCAAAAGCCATAAAGTAAATGCCTAATGAAATGAAAGTTTTTTTTACAAAAAGACTTCATTTGATTTGGGCGAAGGGGAAAGTGTGATGAATAAACCTTGTATTTCTGAGTACGGATTTCCTATATACAATAGTAGCTACAGTTGCGAGCAAAAAATGCAACTTTGGGTCACTTGCGTATTTTGGAGTAACTGTGACGTTACCTACACAGTCTCATTATTGACCCATTACTGACTGTGCGTACATTTTCATCCATCGGAACCGAATAGAATATATTTGCTCCAGGATATCGTTGCATGGCGGTCAGTACACTTATTGGTATGCCAATTTGTTCATTTGCGTAATTACCGAATCCAATTAAATTAACATTATTTAACTTCTTTTCAAATTAACATTACCATTTCAAATGGATACCATTTCACAATGAACTGGATTTGAACGCCGATTGATCTAGTGTTGCACTTACTTTGCTCGCTACTGCACCTACGTTACAAAATTTAAATTCATGTTCATATATCTATAGGGTCGCGTCGTTCAAGGGGTAATTACAGTGTATTCCAATAGTGTTCTCCAATAATACACAAAAAGAATAATAAATTGGCAAATAACATCAAATAGCGAAATTTATAGCCTACATTCAGGCTGATGTTAGCTATTTGGCTTATGCCATAAATTTCCAATCACATAAACATCATTGCACACAATAAAATACTTTTGATGATCACAAAGGCTCATCACATGAAATATCATTGGCCAGAGAGTATTGGAATCGAATTGATGCCATCAATTTTATTAAATGGAAAATACTTGCATTTTGAAAAGTATTTTTGTTCCAAAACAAAATTCAAATGAAGTCCCTCTAAAATGTTCATATATATTTTTTTGCAACTATTTTCTTTCTCGTTAGACATTCAAATGCCTGTCATAAATACTCGTAGAAATGAAAATGTACAGAAAAAAGTTTTAGAGGAAAATATACGAAAACAATCTAAAGCTCAGCGGAGCATACTTTCCGAATGATTGCGTTTCAGTGTGCACCAAAGTTTGTGTAGAAAACTTTTTTGCGATTTTGGAATTTTTTTTCCTGTTTGATACAGAATTAGCAAATGTTTGTATGTTGCTGGAACAAATTGTTTGAAATATTATTTCATGCATCGATTTGTCAATTAATCGGAAATATTTTTAGTCCAATGGGAAGACAATTAGATTTTGTTCAAACTAAATTGAGTTCATATTTAAAAAAAAAAATATTTGATAAAATGGAAAGGGAATTTACGTTTAAATCTAGTTCATTGTAGTATAATCTGAAAGGGAGTTCAAGGAAAATGTCTACATTCCTTTGAAATTGAAAAATTGTCCCCTTCTATCCTTTGAGCTCTTGTACATAAACTATTGAGCGCAATCCCACTTTGGAGAATCAATCTGAGTGCCAGTCCACATGCAAACATACCAGTACTGCAAATATTCCAACAAACAAAGTTACACTTCACTGAAAGCACTCACACAAGTGCCCTGTAACAATCAGAAATTCTCAGAATTTAACCTGTTACGTTTGCATATATTTCCACAGCCACTTCCGGTGCGAGACCACTTCTACGAACATACCTTGAGCCGCAATTATTTATGCGAAGGCTAGTAATGTTTATGGCAGGAACAGGTGGAGTAGAATTAGCAGCCTGACATTTGTTGTCTTGTATGTGCGTGGCGTTTTGCTTTTTTTCTTATACCGGATTTCTGAATACTGCCGTTTTGTCACAATAAACGTAACAAAACAAAACAAACGTAAAGAACCAAATTGATGGTTTGCTGTAGATCCAACGCACACTGGAAATAGCTACGACAGCACGGAAGTGTACACACATAAAAACGGAAGAAGTGCGAAAAAAGCACCCAATTATGGCTCATAAATGTCAAACGCTGGTCGAACGTATAAAATGTTGGGATTTATTGTTATGCCAACGCAATTGTGTGTATGTATTTGCTCTTAAAGTAATGTAACACAATACCAACTGGCACAGTCCCACTTGAACAGCAACTAAATTCCAATGTTTGCTCAATTTCCTAGTACCCAATTCCGAATGTTGCCTAACTGCGCTGCGAATTGTGTCAGTTTCGATTATTAACGCCGCCATGCACTGTGAACTCAGCGCGCGTATTTTAATCCTCTTTACGAGGTTTACTTACTCTCTCACGTTTTTTTGTGGCAAATAGTTGGTAGCAATTTCCATTAGAGTATGTAAATTTTGTTAATTTATACAGACCCGTGTGCTTGACACCGAGTCAAGGTTGACGCTTCGTTGTATGCAAAAAAAAAAAACAAAAGAGAAAACCCTTTGACATAACTTGTATTTATTGATTTTTCCTTCTATTTATAAGGTGTTGGTATCTTGAAAGGAGGAGAGGGAGAAACCCTGTGTTGGCACTACCGAGCGTATGATTAATTTTAATTTTCTCAAAGAGAATACAGGAAAAGTTGACGTGAGACTCTAAAAATGAAAGAAAATATTTTGTATCAAATTTTGGAAAATATCAAAATACATAGCCTAAGAGCTGAAATGTGTTAAGTGAAAATATTTGAATTTTCGGTATAGTAAAATTTCCATTCAATTTTTTTTTTCAAAAAATACTGTAATATACCAATTTTAATCACGTCTCGACAACAACATGTTGAAGGCTGAAGGCTTGGAAAATTCAGTTGACTATTTTTCAAACAAAACGCCATATGACAGACATGTGCTTCAATGCTACCGCTAGCTGGGAAAACAAAATTTCACATTTTCTATGAAATTTTCTCCCCATGAGTTTATTTTCCATTTAAACGCTGTGAGCCTTTGCAATTTTAGGCATAGAGACTCTTTGGCAAGTCACATGTGTGCGCTTGAGTATCAACAAGTTATGCCATTTTATAGCAATTTCATAACGAAATTTGGCAACACATGTGTATTCAATGATAAGAAAAAATAAAAGAGGAATTTGAAAGCACAGAAAAAAAAACACATTTACAAAATTGCAATCATGGCAAAGAGGCTTTTAAGCCGATTAGGTTTTCGTAAATACTCCCTCCCGTCTCCTGCCCTTATCACATTTGAAATAATTTCATTTTCCCTTTTGCGAATATCTCATATGAATATACGATTATTTTCAATAAATTATACCAGCCTGCTGTTGCCTGCCACATTATTTATAATACCATTTAATTTGTTGGGGTAATGAAGCGTCGTCATCGTTGACGTCCTCTCACTCAGGGCTCCAAGGCATTCATCATGTTCATGCCAAAAATTAGTGTTCGCTTTGTCTTAGAAACCTTAAATGCGTCTAATTCCGTTTAATTTCGGAACACCTGTGCGGCAGGCATTATTCAGCAATTTTCCTTTTCTTAAGGATGACAGTTTGCTTATGGATTCCTATGTATGTGTTTGTGTGTTTGTGTGCTTGCCTGTAGTTTAGTGTGCATTTGCGGATTTATGTCTTATAATTTTGAGGAGCTTGTCGCCTGCCTGTTCATCCGTCTTAGTGTAGAGCAACACCTACCTATGTTGATGATGAATCTTCGTTTGATCGCACAAGCGGCTTGGTTGGCTTTGCGAGCGCCTTCGGTTTAAATATTTCATACTTTATGGTTATGAGAAAAACGTAGATTTATTTATGTTTTGATAACGCCACCCTGCGCTGGTTCGTCAGATAAAAATTAATCGAGGCATTTAACTTTGATTTATTAAAGTGCAAAACCAATGGAGGGTGAGCAAGGAAATTTGTAAATTTACATTAAAGTGAGACTCCATGTTGGTAGACATCAAGGCGGCATGCAATTGCTTGAATTTTAATTATGCAAAGGAAAGCTCTCAGTTAGCCGATTTGATTGAAATACATAGCCGCTATTGGATTGAAAGTGCCAAGCCCAGTACAGCGGCTGCCAGATAATTAGGGACCGCCACCTTTAAGTAGTCATTTTGAAGTACTTCCACAATTTTTGGAATATTAACTTGGGTACCATTGAAATTGGCTACTGGAGGCAGAGCACTTTAAGCTGTTAAGAATCCATCGATAACGATTTATAGTTAATTTTGTAAATATATTTTTATCGTTTTATTTTAATTAATTTTGTAGATAAAAATTTGTTCAACCAATAAAGACAGACTGTAAATTTGCACATGTTATGTTTTAAAATTATTTTTCGAAAAAAGCTAACTGAATCCAATACAAATAATTTACAAAAAATTCGATAAATTTATGAGCATTTTTATTTATTTGGTCTGGGTTGTTATACCCCCACACTCACTGTGGCAGGGTATACTAACTTTGTCACAACGTTTGTAACGCCCATAAGGAGGCGTGTTCGGTATGGAAAAGTATATATATTCTTGATCAGTATCACCTCCTGAGTCGATTTAGCGATGTCCGTCTGTCTGTCCGTCCGTCTGTCCGTCTGTCCGTCTGTCCGTCTGTCCGTCTGTCCGTCTGTCCGTCTGTCCGTCTGTCCGTCTGTCCGTCTGTCCGTCTGTCCGTCCGCACGATAGCGGTCGCAGTTTTGGAGATATCGACTTGAAACTTTTTTTACATGTTTTTCTCGTGAATACTGAGATCAAGTTCGAGAATCAGCCAAATCGGACAAAAACTGGGCGTGGCTCCCATACACCGAAAAAAAAGGTAAAAATTTTTCAAGTCTTTTTTATTGTTGTATTCGATTGGAAATGTTTAGAAACGTATTTTTGACATGGTCCGAGGTTCCGAAGCCACATATATAAGATCTAAATGGGGTCTTGAGACCAATTTTTTTTTTTGGTGGATTTAATTGGAAATTTTTAGAAATGGATTTTGGACATGGTCCGTGGTTCCGAAGCCACATATATAAGGGTCTAAATGGGGTCTTGAGACCAATTTTTTTTTTGTTGGATTTAATTGGAAATTTTTAGAAATGGATTTTGGACATGGTCAGGGCTCCAAAACCACCTATAATTGGCTCAAAATAGGGTCTTGAGACCACATTTTTTTATGATCGAGGTACTTCTTCCTACTGTGTGGGGGTATTTCAACTTCGGTATAGCCGACGATAGTCCACTCTCTAGTTTTTAATCAACATATGAAACATATGAAAATTAATTCCATACGATAATGTCGTTTTTTTCACACTAAAAATGGCTTGATGTATGTAATGTTTAGTTTATTTTATAGTTTTCCACAATTTTACGTGGTGGGTAACTTTATTGCGAAGAGGGAAAAATTGTGCAACATCATGTCAGCTGCCCTTCTGTTGGACACTGAATATATCGGTGTTTTTATGATTCTACCGAAACAGAAACCTGCTCCCGAAATACACCTACCCAATTCACCTCTCCGATTATACTTCACAAAAAGAAAATCCCAGAACTTTCTGTGACACACTGTGCATGTGGTTTCTAGTGCATTTCCAGTAAAATAAAAAAAAGTCTATATTAGATATTTCAAATAACTACACACCAAAATAACGATTTTTGGAGGCACCGAATTGCAATTTAATTTAATTTTTAATTACATTTTTTTGATTTATTACCATACTTTTGTTCCATTGAAGGAGTAAGCATTTCATAACTGGTGTGTAAATTACAAAAATTGGTAATGAAATGGGAAAATAGAAGATAAAAAGTAACGAGAATAACTTCAGACCGTAAATTGGCATACCTTTGATTTGTGAAACAACATTTGCATTTGTAAGTAATACGGCTGATCATATAAAACTATAAGATGGTTGCTCCATCATTTTTTTAATGTTCGTTTCCAATTTCTCTTATATTTTTGAGAACACGTTAATGTGAAAATTAATGATGACAACATAGATACAGATACAGAAAGGAATACATTTGTCAACCCATATTGATACATTGAAAAAATATAAGACCTTTTTTCTATTGAAACTTCAGTAAAGGTGGTGTAGACAAACGTATTCTCCATACTATCATCAAAATACCTACAGCAATTCTTTCACTGTAGTATTATTCAAAAATCATCATGGAACCTTGGAAATGTTTTCCGTTTAAACATTTCCTATTTACAGTTTGTATAGTTTTTTTTCTTGTTTGTTAGGTTTTTTTATATTATTTTTTATTGTGGTGAGTTGTTGTTGATTTTGCGCGGATTCTGTATAAGAAAACGAAACCATAGAAAATAACAACCAACCACGTTGTCAAAATACGATCGAAAAACGTTTTACTTAGAAAAACAACTCTGCAGTTACGCGTATAGATACACGCACACACACATACTCACACACATGTGCACATTCACGCGTGCTTCGAATAAAAGTGAATTTTTTTGTTGTTTGGTTTGCTTAAATGGTAAGCCTGCAATGGCACTACCGGAAATTGTCTGCAATGGCATACAATTGTACCGAATGTTTGCATGTTTATTTTTTTAACTGGAATTCGCGCTCTTTTCTTTATCCTAGTCTCCTGCCATCCTAGCCACGATTTTTTAATGGAAACAAATACCGCGAAAAAAAAGTAGGAAAACATAAAAAGAAAAATTGGAAAATATTCTCCTATTCACCAACTAGGTAACTCTACCCACCTAGGCGGGATTGTCACAACACAAGCCAATAATAAAAAAAGAAGAAAAAAAAAAACAAATAGCGGAAACGGAAATAAAAGCGCTCCGCAGGTTGCCGCAAATTGTTTATTGGTTGCGGTTGGCAACGCTAAAAGCGGAAGTAAATTTGAGACGCTTATTAAGGCGTCTTCCCTTTCTGCGTGTGTGCGTGTGTTCTAAGCACGCACATGTTGCGTTGAATACGAATTCGTATATATACGTATGTGCTGCCCTGTCATTCTGCGTGTGTCCTTTTAAGGCTTTTGTTTTATTTTGTTTCCACTTAAAAGTATTTTCGCTCATATTTTTGAATTTCATTGAATTTAATCTATTTAATGGAAATGTATTTGGTAATGAATTTACTTGGTTCACTTCCTTAATTGACTTTAAATTAAATAAAGGAAAGTTTTAAACATTTTTTTATTGCATTTTCAATAAAGGATTAAAGAGCATTGAGTGCACTTCGTGGGAATTCAATTAATTAATTTTCAATTTAATGCATTTCACTCGTTGGAATTTCAAAGCCTCAGAATAAGTGCCCGGCAAACATAGGAAATGCTTTAAGAATACATTATTTTGTTTGCTCCCCATTAAATTTCCAACAAGTTTGCAACAAATTCCCATACAATTGTTTCCTTTTTGTTTTGCTGATGTGGCGTTGGCGGGTGGCGGTGGCACGCCATTGAACTGAATCGAATAATTTCGACTAGAGTTGCTCTAAATACCGAAAACAAATAATCGCATGAACTCAAGCTAAGCGAAGGCACAGTTACTCGCACAAGTAGTGCACAATAGCCGCAGCAGCAGCAGCAATAGTATTCGATTTTCGTTTTCCGCTAGGAAATTTTGGAAAAATGCAACAGCAACTGGGAATTTTCTAGTTTTTGAATTGAGGCATTTGTTAAAGGCTGCCATGCGGCCATATCGAAAGTGTGGGTTGCATCAAGGATCAACATGCCCTTCGCTTCAGCTCAGTTATTCGAAACAAAAAGAAGAGAGCGGGAAAAAAATGTAGAAAAGCTATTTAGACTATTTCGCCCTCGCTGTGCATTGAACTGAAAGTCTGCGGTGGTCTCGGTATGAATTACGGAATTCTTTGGTATGTGTAGGGTGTGTGTGTGTGTGTGTGTGGAAATGCGCTAGTTGGTGTATGTGAGTTTGTATTGTATTCTGCTGCATTGTATTTTGTTGTGATTTCTAGACACGCTCCAAATATCACAACTTATATTCCATGACAATGGGGAACGGAATGAATTGATGAAGATACTGGCCAAAACACTGATCGCATTAAATGTATAGAGGAAGTGATGGAAATGGAAAATGGGAAATAAATTGAGAATCGATGAAAATTGGATAGAGAATTAGTTAGTTTCGTAGTACTGGCCTGGGAGTGGTGCTGTTTTTCGAATTAATTTTAAATTTAAATATTAGACATGCACCAAAAAATTGTTTGAAATGGAATATGATTGTGGGGAAGGGGTATTAAACTATTGACTGAAATTGTTGCTACTTTCTCGTTTTATGGTCACTACACTGAGAAAAAAATTAAATCGAAGCATTACCAATTTCCCAAAACTGAATGTTCTGGTTATGACAACAAAACGTTTAAATTTATTTGAAAGTGCCCATTGGTGAATTGAAGCTACACATTGATGAATTGAGACGGGAATGTGTTGGGATATAAAGCTAAAATCTTACATAAAAATCAACATTCAAATATTGACACTGTTTCATGTTCTTTTTTAGAACTGGGCTGTGATGATTTTTTCAAAGCGATACCCGTTTCAAATCATTACCACGCAGTTTTGTATTTTTTTCTCAGTGTACTCCCCTTTCGGGAAATCTACTACTATCGTAGAATTTCTACTACTCTACACATGAAATGATATCTACTCCCCTTACCTCAAACCTACTATCCTAAAATCGAATATCTACTACTTTCGTCGTGGGCAAACGTGAGAACAGCCGTTGATTCACCTATTTTCGAAATTTATTTATTTGTGAATCTCGGGATAAAAAATTACCCCTGCAACTAAATTTTCCCCTTCATCAACTCTACCCAGGAATCATTTTTGGTAAAACCTGATATACCCTAAAATAACGAATACAGTATGTAAACATTATTTCCAAAAGTTGCTGATAATTTTCCGATATATTTCCTTTAGTTTTAGTTTTCACTGTTCCCTTCTTAGTATGCACGAGTCCATTTTTATATTGTTTTATTTTTCCCATAGCATTCCTTCCAAGTGCCACGTTCTGTAGAGATTAATTTTGTTGTGGTCCATTTCCCATTCTAAAATTGTTGCTACTCTATTTGGTTCTTCTAAATGGTTTGTTTTGTTCCAATTCTATTCTCAATCCGTGCCATTTCCTAGTTTGTTACATTTCCATATAGCTACGATTCCATTCCCATTTACCGTTCCTGGTTAAATGTCCTATTTTGTGTTATATATACTTACTTTTATATGAAATATTTATGCTACGAACCTACCACAAAGTTGTGCTCATAAAATTCCTATTAGGCAGCATTAGCGTTTTCGATTTTTATTTCTAGTTTTCTCAAAATACTTTTCCCAAGAAATACAAAGTGTTTTTAATTTGCGTTTCCTTGCCATTACATTTCTTTTCATACCATTCCATCCGCAAGATTAAATTTCAAAACTTTTATGATATTGGCAACAACTGAACGAAATTACATGGCACGACACTTGGGTGTGCTGTCATCAAAATGTGACACAATCGGAGCAACTGTGGTGTTGACAATTTTCAACTTCATAAGGGTGTAAAGTTACAAAGAGTGCGCAATATAACAAGAGTATGTGTGTTGCTTGTGTGCATCAACAGTTGAGACTTTCAGTATGCAATTGCCTCGCCATACCCTGAAAGTATGCAGCAAAAAAATATATATTTAGAACAAATTGAATTTGTGTCAGTGTGACATATATGACTCTATGTCAGCTGTTGGGGACACACATGCAGTTGATGACATGCAACTTGTAGGGCCAGCATGCATGGTAAGAACCGTCTGCACGAAAGGACACTGATGGACATACACACACACACACACGCTGTTTGTGAAGTGTTTAGAATTTTGATATATCAAAAATTGTATATATGTATACGTTCTAACTTTAACAGGGCAATGAAGACTTTAACTGAATTGAATTGAATTGAATTAGTATTCCTTTTGGGTATTTATCCAACGCCCAGAAAGCATTTAAACTACCGCAACATCGTTTCGTCTGCGGTCATAAAAGTTCATTTTCATTTCGGAGGCCATACAAATACGAAAAAGTGCCGAAAAAAGGAGTAACTTCATCGTCTGCGTGCTCGTTAAATTGGCTAGCAAATTGATGACTGCAAATGGGCATTTTTATTTCTTTTTGATTTTGAAGCGGTTTCATCGAATCGAACATTGGCATTTAGAGACATTTTTTTCACAACAGTTACCAGACCAATTTATGGTTTGATCGTAAATTATGCTCTGTGTAGTAGAGAGGGGGTAGATTTTATTTCTGGAATTCATGTCGGTTTAAATTGGCTTAATCAATTTTTAAAGATAGCTAAAGTTCAATTCTATTTTAGGTACTTACATGTTTCCTTAAAATGCCTTTTATGACTGTTGGTGTCAGTCTTTTTAATTAACAAAAATAGGGAAAAATTCTAAAAGTCGGTCATACCTACTTTGAAAAATTCCATCTGAATATTCTCGGTAGAATGGAATTCTGGAAGAATTCCATAGTAAAATGCCTCAAAGGGAAAAATAACTACACTTTAAGCCATAAATGCTTCACAATAGCGTGGGATACGACAAACTTTAAAGAAGAAGGATTTTATTTGTCAGAGAATTGTGCGGTAAGTTTATATACACTTACCACTTTACCATTGAAATGACAAGCTTTTAACTAAAAGTAGAAGTGTATGCCCACTGAGTTCGGGAAATGTTCCATGAATTTCATATCATTTATAAATATTTCCGACTAATCGCTGATGACTTCCTATAAGTATTTTCCATTTCAATTTAAACGTAACTTCCATAACAGCTGCAGAAAAATGTTATTCAGTGTCATTTTCAGTGAAATTATTTAAGTTTCAACTCGAAAAGTTCAATGCCTGAATGACACAGAAATTCTGAAAGAAAAGAAAAACCCCGCAACATTTACGATAAAAGTTCGCAATGCAATAAGTACTTGCCTTGAATGTGACGTTCGTTTTATTGTAATCGTTTTTGCGGCATGTTGCCGCACTATTTTTCTGCACTATCAACAAGTTTAATATGGCGCGACATTATGCCAGAACATTTCAAGTTGCCTCCTTTAGATGTGGAGGGGTGGTGGCAAAAGAATGGTGGCATGAATGAGGAGCAGCGAAGAGGCCATTGCAGTTAAACCACATACGCATGTTGGCTTGGTGATGTTGACATGAGGATTTTGAAATTGGGTTAATTGCACGATGATGCGTTAAACACATAAAGGGTCAGCCTAGCTGGGGGGTGAGTGACTTGAAATGAGAAAGTCATTAAAGGGAATTTATTTTAAAAGAATTTTCTTCTTTTTTTTTTGGAATTGAATTCAGAATTTAAATCAAAGTCATTGTGAGGTTGGCAAAAAAATCGCTTGAAGTTTTTTTTTTTTTGCATTTTTTAAGAAATGTGAGGGTAATATATTGCCTATGAAAAAAGTTGATTGAACTTTGTTGAAATTCCATAACCAATTATATAGCAAGGCAGTGTGACATATTGTATAGCCGTGAAAGTAGGCGTTGAGTAATATGTATACAAATTTGGTATGGGCTTTTAGGTTAGGGGGCCCATAGTGTACCCGGCCACTTGCAATGCCCATTGATTCAAGTAAATCATGTTGAATTTTTAAGGAAATTCCTAATGGCTTTTAGCTCTTTTCTTACAAGATATCATTAAATTAAGCTTTATCGATACATTTTTGCTATTATTTTTCTTTAAAGTCCTTTTCCAACATACATACAATTTTATAAATATAACTAGTAATTTTTTCTGAGGGTGCAAATGGGCCTCTTCGAAAAAACAAACGTGTATTTTTTCCACTACCCTGCACATTTTTAGCCGCCAGCAAGCATAAGAAAAATATTTACATATGCACACTGATTCATATACACAGACCCACACACGCGGAGGTACACTCAAACCACTGTAAATGTATGCAAATTAAACTCTAGTCTTGAGCTTAGTCCTTGGAGGAAACGAAATAGTTTTTCTTTTGAGCTTTAAGTGTGTCTACGAGAAGGACCGAAGAAGAGCCAGCTTCTCATTTCTGAAAATTCGTTTCCAAAGGTTTACATTGACGACGCTGACAATGGCCACGAGTCTATTTAATATAATTTCTCTAGTGTAATTTAAATAATATTTACTTTTACGGCAAGACAAATATGCCTAGGGGATTTCTGGGCAAGGGGACTAAAGCGGAGCAGTATGCAAATAAACTAAATATTCAATTGAGAATTTAGCTTAGTGCAATTTGTTGTAGGGATGGATTGGAGTGATTTAAGATTTTGCCTTAATTTACTTGAGCTTAAAGTATAATTTAATGCGTTCCTTAAACGTGGATAGATTTATGGAAAAAACGGTTCATCCGAATCAATAAGTACGTGTCCAATTTGGAAAACATGAAGTGTTGCTCAATTGACTGTTTCAGGCCACAAAGTAACCACGACACACACACACACACACTCAAGTCAATGATACAATATCACGTACTGCTTTTGCATATCAATGAGCATAAGTGGTTCACAGAGTTATGTGAGAAATTAGTCGGTTAGAGATGAGTGAGATGAAAAGAAAGTGGGAGCAACATTTTTATGGACACATTGCACTACCCTTTTCCGCTGAAGTTGAGCACAATGGAAGTTGAGCACGATTGAAATCTATCATAAAGGGAATGTGAGATAAGAATGTGAGGAATGAGTGGAAGCGGTGAGTATGGTTAGACTGACATGCAGCTGATGGTGCTGATTCGTACAGTGAACCTACTTTCAATTCAAAAGAGAAAAAAACTTGGTATGCTAATTTGCTCGGTTGAAGCTTTAAACTCCTGCGAAATTCTTGAGTTAATCTTAATCGAAATACCTTAAACATTCGATAACTTTTTAGATGATTTTTCGATAATTTTTCGATAACTTATCGATAGTTGCTCGTATTGTTGCTTTTCAAGTCAGTATCATTTCCATCGGTTAAGAACCACGTCTACCTGCTGTGCAAAATGGAACTGGGACGAAACGGAATGCAACGAAACGGAATTGAACAGCAACAAAATGAAATTGGAAGAAAACATTGAAATGGATCAGAAATGGTTTGGAAATGAAAATGCTCGAAAATCGGATACGAAACATGCCCACCTTCTTATACAGAATTTGAGATAAACTGAATCCATTCGGAGGCCTTTTTTGTTGGAAATGATGTCGGTAATGTAATGGGAATGGCGCTGGAAAAAAATGTATTGGAACAAAATTTTGAAATGCATCGGGAATGAAGTAGCAGTGGAAACTATCGAAAAATTACCGATGAATGGTCGAAAACCTATCGAAAAATTATTGAAAATTTATCTGAAAGTTATTGATAAAATATCGAAAAATTATCAGTGAAATATCGAAAAAGTAAAGATACTATTTTTTTTACTAGTTTTTTATAATTTTATATTTATTCCGCCTTTTTATTATTTTTATTACCATTGTATTGCATCGTTCGAATATCATAAGATGAACCGATCTCCACGTATCTCTGTACTATACGTAGTAAATGCAGTCTTAATTCAGAGCTCGTACATGCAACACGGTCCCACCAACACTTGCTTGGCTAATAAAACTTCGATGTGCGAGAAAAAAAACTATTTTCATGTTATTCTGATTTCTATTGGGTATCGATTATTTTTATACAAATTTGAGAACCTCTTCATGAGCTTCACCTACCCAAATTTGTACCATTTCCTTGTGGTTGCATTTAGCATGAATTGAAATCTAATTGGTTTGAATCAATTCGAATGAAAGATCCATAACGGTACAGGCAATATTCAATCATACGAATCTTTCATTGAAAATGTTTCCAACTTATTCGATTTTAATTTCCGTGTTTCGCTTGAAAAACCATTAAAATTAAATTGGCTGAGCTTATGAAATATTTCAATAAACATAATATATATCGTGGATAAGCACAAATTCCATTATTTTAACCACAATAAAGTCATTCGGAAGACATCGGTTTCTGCGAATAAAACAAATTTCACCATTTCGACCGGAGCGAATTAATTTGTCTGCGCGCCTCTTTAAATAGAAATTAAATAAAAGTTGGCAGCGAGTTTTGACTCGATGTGACATTTTTCGTTGACTGACAGCGGTATGTCAACGCTTGACAGGATACACGGCAAATATGCACTGAACACTGTCGCACTGTCGCTGTGTGCACTATCTTCACATTTGAGGAGCAGCACCAGTAGTTGCACAGTCAACACACTCGCTGAGTGGCGCAGTGCGACGTGACGTTGTTAAAATTTACATGTGACTTGTGACAACTTTTTTGTTTGTTTTTTTCCCCGCCCCTTTTGTTTGCGATGGCTTGTTTTTGCAATGTGTGAGTACAGTTTTGGAAAGTTGTCAGGAATTTCGCAAAAAGAATTTAATTAATTTGCACAAACTTGAGTGTGAAGAATTTAATGGAAGGCACACACACATGTGGCTCACGTAGGTGCAATGATGCTTTTGACTTTTCCAGTGAAAAGTTAATTTTGCTTGGCTGTACTGAATATTTTCTGTCGGGTGAAACCTGTGTGTGGAACTTAATTTCAGGCTAATAAAATTGTATGATCATTTTTTCTTTCATTCTTGCAATGTCAATCAAGCTCTGCGCTTTTTGTGGGAAACTTTCACCTTTACGGTTTCTTTATTTGAATTCGGTTTGGTAAAAGCCCATTCATATAATCATTAATTAATATTTAATCTCTTTACTGCGAATGTTTAATTAAATATTGGCCTTTTTTCGAAATTAAATCTCCATTATATTAATCTCAATTCATGTGATTTGTTGAATTTGACTTAAATTCATTTAATTTCCATTAAAAAAAATGCATATTCACTTGTATTCACTCGCACAACAGAGTCATGTTAAATGTTATGAAACAATAGACTCTGTGTTCTCTCGTTTGTGTAATTATCTTTAAACAATGTAAATTTAACACAATGTGTGGTATTTATAAGCTGCTAACTTTTATTTAATCCTGATCTCATTTTACATTTAATATTTTAACAAAGCATTTTCCATGCGACCTACTGCACCGCAAATACTGTGAACAGAAGACTCACACAATTCCCCGAAATATTTGCAGAATTCTTTATTTAGTCGTAGATTTTGTGGTTTCCCTCATTTCAAAAGGGCTGTACAACTTGATCACCACAATCTGTTTACCAAGTGATGTCCATATTTGCATTATTACTGGCAATTTGGTTAAATATGTGCTGTAATTAAATTAATGGTGCGTGTGTGTGTATAAATGGTAATTTAATTTAAATTCCCTTTTTAAGCTACATGCCATTTTAAAATTGTGTTGGAATTTTTTTTAAAGGACTGCAATAATGATTAATTGTTGAGTTTTTACAATAGCATTAATTAAAAGTGGTTGTAATTTATAAGTCCAATTAAGGTTTGCTATAAAATAAAAAAAAAACCAAATTAAATTGTGAAAAATAAAATAAAGTAACAGAAAATAAAATGGAGTAAGTTTTCTTCGACCACCTCTGGTCAAGCTTACGAAACTTACGAAAGTATAATTTTTGAGAATAAACATCACCTGGCTTTCAGAACTGGCACACACCGGTAGGGTTCCTGCAACTCACAAAGTGATTTCCTGTATGCGTGTTTCAGAAACGAAATCGTCTTTATGAAAAGCTGCAGCTAGAAGTTCGGCAAAGATCCTTCGAGGGTCGTAGTGTCAAGTAGATATATTTTCCAAGTAATGTCGTGCCTTTTAGTTGCCCAAGGTTTGTTGTGTAAGCACTGTCAGCTGTACATTTTTTTGATTGAAGCTTTTATGAACACGCACCTTATCTGATGAGGGGATGGCAGCCCCATAAGACAAAGCAAGTTGATATACATTTTGTTCACATTGTTGGTCTACTGCTGATAATTACAACAATAATCGCTGATCATTAAGCTGATCTTACAAAAAATTTAAAAATGAATTAGTAATTATAATCAAACCTCAAAGAAGTCGCTTCTTCCAGAAAAACTATGCGAATAATAAAAAAACCGGTTAACCGAACGTCCGATTAGTAACCGTTTGTACGAATACTGTTCGGTTAATGATATTCGATTAGTCTATCAGCTTCGACTATTCGATTAACCGTTCACTGTCGCCTAGTCGGTTAACCGTTCATATTCGGTTAACCGAACAAGAGTTCAAATCGAAATCAAATGTAAAAGTTTCAACTGCCAAAACGAAAATTACAAACGAAATTAAATTTGCCAAGCGTCGCACATGGCATATAATTTCTCTTTTGAGCGTGTCATTGAGGATTTCGATTTTTAAATTCATAACATTCACCTAACCGAATATCAACGGTTAACCGACAAGTCGACAGTGAACGGTTAATCGAATAGACGAATGCGATCGACTAATCGAATAGTAATAGTCGAATTGTTAGGTATCCGGTTTATTCGGGTAATCGATTATTCGAATAACAAGAGCCCTAGTGCTATCAGCATCTATTGTCAGATCGGCAATCAGAAATAGGTGTTGCACAGTGTTATTGAACGAATTTATCATTTCATAAGTATAAGGTCACCTGAGGCACGAACCGAAATGCCCAAATGCCAAATGCACAACCAAAAATGATTTCCAGAACTGGCAGAATGCGAAAAACTGCACTTAGGTCCTCAAATTCGATGAAAAGCTGCAAGGAGAACAATCCAAAACCACAATTTGGAGATCTTTCGAAGGGCATTCCTCACATTACAACATGAAGGCAGCTCTTCGTTTGAAAGCTGTACACACACATCGAAAATCGTATGGAATCTGCAACGAAAAACACGGACTGAAGGAATAATTCGCAATAAAAATGCGATTTTGTTTAACAAAAAGGTCATTCCACCTTGTTGCATGTTTTTCTTCGCAAATTCCATTCACTTTCAAACGAAGAGCAGACTTCATTTTGCTATGGGTAATGTGACTAATCCAGGAGTAGTCTCCTTGCAGCTTTTCATCGAATTCGATGCACTGTGCGCAGTTTTTCACAGTCTTTAGACGAAAGTTGTTTTACTAGATATCTCGTGTATAGATATATTTGCCATGTTACCCTTAACAGGTAAAGGCAGTGTAATTCACATCCAAATTGGGTATGATGTATCCCGTACCTAATAGCATCGAAACTAAAAACACTCAATACACAAATGTGTACTGTTCGACGAATAACGCGAAATTGTATTCACACAAAAATACTATTCAATGGTATTACCAACGATATAATAATTTAATTCTAATATACGTAAATCAAACAAACACTTTCCATTCACAAATAGAATTTCTGCTCACTTACAGTGAAATCTCTGTTCATTAAATTGATTTACGGTCAATTTAAAGCCAATCAATTACACAATAAATTGATTCTGTCGTTAGACAATTGATTGCACAGACAAGTGTTTATTATCTCCGTAAATAATGTGTGGAAATAAAGGACAAATGCGGTAATTTATTAAAAAAGAAACAATTTATGAGAAATATAATATTTAGTAACGGTTCATGTGCAACAAAATTTAATTAGTCATAGAAACATTTAATGAAAAGAAATTATATATATTTTTAATTCATTCAAAAATGGAATATATTTGAGTGAATTCATTCACCAATTAAAAGAGAGGATTTGGCTTTGATCCAATTTAAAAATTTTTTAATACCAATTATTTTGCTATATTTAATATAATTACCACATAATGAACAGCTTGTAAAAATATTTCATTATTTTACTGCATACAAAAAAACCCCAAAAGAAACTGTCACCGTACATACTAAATCACACACGGTTCATGTGCGCACAGCATTTTCAATATTTTATGAACCTTTAAATGTCAAGCATCCTCAAACAATTTGGGTCAACGTTGCATATGCTGTGCTGTGCTGTGCTGTGCTAAGGGTGAGAGTGAAAGTTTGGTAGCTTGTAAAAAATACCCAAAATGATGCACATCATGTGCATGGTGCTAAGGGCGTGGAGGAATGTGGTCATCTTGAACGATTCATTTAAAATTTGCAAACTTTTGTTTTGACAAAAATTATTCAACAATTGGAATGAAGACCAACGCTTGCTGCCATTATATTTGAAATTGAATTTATTACGCAAGCGACATAATTGCATAATCCTTGTTAAGTGTTCTATTAGCATACGACGCATAACATTTTATTTCCATAATATTTTTTTATTTCTCAATTTGGACATTTTTTAGGTGTATTTTTTTAATTGTGTTAATTTTATTTTTTTTTTTAGCCTTGGCAATTTGGTAACCCACTCACTGACCTATGGGAATATCACGATAGCCGCACCGGAAGTTCGCATAACCACCATCACTGTAGCGAACAGCAGCCGTAAAATGCAGCTTGACTTCCGCTGACCGCATTTATGTGCTTTCCAAAGTGGATTTCTGCGCTGTTTGAGTTTATGAAGGTACTTTAATAACTTTTTTTTTATTCCATTTTCCATTTTGAATTTTCTACATTTTTATATTATTTTCATGTTATAAGCACTTTTTTTTGTTTAATTGCAACCCTCGAGTATTAAAGTTGGGCGCTACACATTTTTGTGTTTAATTTTTTGTATCCAACGTACACCTGATAGCCCGAATAAAATTTGACAAACGATTCAATAAAATTGTTACTTTATTTTTAGTTTAAAACGAAAATAAACATTGTTCGTGAATTTCCTATAATTTTACAGATGAAAGGAAATTTTCACCTTTCAATTGTATTTAATGAAATTCCATTTGTAAACCACACACACAAGCACACGCACACGCGTACACAAATACAATTTTTTCCAGTGATTTATGCTTTACGCGTTTTATTTCGTAGATTTCTTTGTTTATTTGTTTGCATGGCGATTTGAAAATATTTTCCACCGTTTGTATTCTTGTTTCCCAGCTCAAATTAGTCGTGATTTATTTGATTTTAATTATTGACAGATTTATGCGAAAATCAAAGTGATTTAAGACGGAAGATTTTATGTTTAATTATTGTTATATCGAATCGTTTGGCATGGTGCTAATTAACATTAAAATTGTGTGGCAGTGGCCATCTGAATTACAAAAAAAAGGGTATCAAAAGATCCAAGCGACTGAGACTCCCATTGAGTCATTAACATTGCCTTAACAGTGTGCAAGCGGTTATGTTAACATTTCAGAAAATATTAACATTGCCGGTGTATTTACTTTTCCCGCCATCAAAAACAAGTGGAGTTTATCGAATAGCCAATGGCTTTGGCGCATGTCAACGAGCAGTAAGAGTGAGTAAGTGTTCTTTACAATTTCCAGTCAAATTCATTCTGCAAAATGCTGCTTCATTGATTTGCAGCAACAGCTGATTTTGCAGCAGCTGTATGCTTTGTATTTCAAATGCCGCTATGACTGAGGAGGTTCTGTGTGAGGCACGCATTTCAATGCGGCTTCAGTTGTGCGCTGTCAACAAAACGTAGCAAACGTGGCCAAAATTGTGAGCGGATAAGAAAGAAATAGTTGAATCGAAATTGCGAAAGAATTTCAAGTTGTCAGAGTGAAAAAAGTGTTTGGAAAAACACTCAAAAAAAAAAACAAAAATTTATTAATGAATAATTAAATAATTAGGAAGTGATTTAATTAAATAGCTGTCATTTGATTTGCATTTATTAAAAAAATTTTGAAAAAAAAATTATACAAAATTCTATAAAATGTCTCCTTCAATTGCATTGAGACATTTGTGAATGTCATGAAAAATTACTTTACATATGACGCCGAAGATTCACATTAAGTGTGTGTAAAACCAACTCAATAAACAACAATTGCAAGTTAAATTTAATCTTAATCCAACAGCAGTAACGCCCACAAACGACGGCCCAAAAAAAAGCAGCTACAAGAGTCCTACGAGCCACATACTCGCGAGCATAAATTACATAAATACCAGCAGACACGTGTCATTATCACTTTCACTGCAAGCGGACTTCATGGCAGGTGATTATACACAGCATGTTAAAATTATACTCAGAAAGAAATGTTAGTCAAAATGTCAAACGAATTAAATTGTTGTGAAACACGAATTTGTCAGACATTTTGCTTCACTTAAGCGGGGTTCACTTAAGCCCAACTGTACCAACTTAAAAAAAAACCAATTTGTTTGTTATTTTGACCAACAAAATGTAATGCTTACCTGTTAACTGCTTTACTGTTGATTTGTATTAAAATTTGATTGTACCTACAAACCGCCTTTTTCCCATTTGTGTATAAAATATTGCTTTGATGTAAACAAGCAATTGGTGCGTGCCCAAATAGCATATTGTGCGTATTAGTGACACACAAAATGAAATATGTGCCAGTGAAATATTTAATCAACATGTTATGCTCACATTTTATACACTAGCAATTCGTGTGTATAAATTCGATTTATATCAAATGCTGCCAAAATATTTCATTCATTCCTAGAAAATATTTAACGTTGAAATGTTTCTATTTTGAGGTGGCTTTAAGAAGAGAATTTGATGAATATCATACTTTGCTATTTGTCATTTTCGTTATGTCAAACACCATCAGTATGTCTATTGTTGTGAAAAGTATGAATCACATTTCTGCAAATGTATCACAAATAACTTTGAATAATAATAATAACTTAAAGTGTAATACTTCATCTTAATCTGTGCGTTGTCATAGTGGGTAAATAATCTCTGAAAGCATTTTGAAAATAAATTTTTAGTTTTTTCAATGCGATTGTCGTTTTTGAACAGAGTCTAATTTACCGAAATTATAGTTTAACCATTAAAAGCTTCACAATAATTGGTTGTACCTTGCAAGTCACATCTTCAAAAAATGTCAAAAAAAATCTACAAGCTCTCCCACTCAATTAAAGAAAAACCCTGTCACAAAAAATCTGTTGTTGACCGCTTAAAACACAAGGAACGATTCCATGTAGGTTAAAAAAATGTATGGAAAAAAGGCTTGTTCTTTAATTCTGCATAAAAATGTTTAGAAGGCCGGATTGGATAAAGCTCCTGTTTAAAAAATTTTAGATAGGTATTTCTATTTCTTTGCAGATGTAATTTTTTTAGCAAAAAAAACGAGGTGAGCGAAAAAAAAACAACAATTGTGCAATTGCCATATAGTTTAGGGGTGATCTAATCTACATACACTTTTTTCGTCTTTTTAGGTCCACAATCAATTAGCAGCTTTTAGTTCATACAACCCGTTACGCTATGTTAAAGTAAATAAAATGTTACGCATACGCCGTGTTGTGTAAAGAAATTTTCTTCTCTAATTAAAAAAGTTGCTGCACTACTTTCGGAATGTATAAGACCTTTTCATGATTGCAAGCCACCAATTCTTTTCATCTTAAAACTTCTGAATCAGAAATGCTTTTCGCATAATGTGGTTTCGGTTAAAATATGCTTTAAAAGATGGCATTAGCATTTAAAAAAAAATCGTTTTCTGCTTTTATGGCACGAAGCGCATACCTATTTCAACTGAAGTTTGCTTTTATGAGAAATTCCTATACAATCCGAAAGTAGTGTAGTAAAAAAAAGTACACTTGTTGGTCGTTTGAATATACAAAATGTTCACAACACGGCGTATGAGTAACTTTGCTTATACAGAGTAAAATGGGTTGTATGATAAAAAAAAAGAAAATAAAAAAGTTTATATACTTCATGTATCGCAAATACGCCAACTCATCCAGTTAAAAACAAGTGAGAAAGCTTCAGTCGGGCAATGCCGACTTATATATATCCTACACCTAAGGGACCCCTATACAAATTTTCATACTGTTTTGATGATATCTTAAAATTTCGGCCGCCAGTTCGGATCCGCCATCTTGAATTTTGCAATTTCAACATCAAATTTCTTATTTCGACCAGCAACCCCAAAAACCCCTAGATACCAAGTTTTCAACTATTTAAGCGGAATGCGATTTTCACTTATATGGGAGGTAGGCGTGGCAGTCGATCGATTCCGCCCATTTTCAATACAAGCTCCTTCTAGGGCCTAAAAAGGATAAATCCAAAATTGGGAATCCCTAGCTTTCTTCTAGCTCCTGCAATCGTGTTTACAAGAAAAGAGGACGGATAGACGGATAGGGCTAAATCGACTCTGGAAGTGACGCTGATCAAGAATATATATAGTTATCTATACCGGAAACGTCTCCTTCTTGGTGTTACAAACATCAGACCATAGCGAATATACCCCATGAGTAGGGTATAAATATTGTCAAACATAAATCTTGATCGAAATTTTGGAATTCATGTTTTAGTGAATAATTTTCACGCTTAAGAGCTCATTAAAAAGTTCATAAAATTAGGTTTTTAATGGTGCATAATTTTAATTGACACTCGCTCGGAACTTTTTTACATACTATTACCATATCAACTGCTTAATTTTATGTCAAATTTCCCTTATTTTGGTATCGTAATTGCTTCAAGAAATAATTAACAATAGAAAACCCACCATTTTTTACATTTTTAATGATCATTTAAATATCTTTCTATCCTGCATGGCTAAGCAGTACTCTACTGATACATGAATGCAACCATTTAGCTCAATGAAGTCCAATTTTTAAATTTTGGAGAGTGGTCAGGTCAGGAATAAATATAAAAAAATGTATTTTTCTATTTTGGGGTACCCAATCAAAACAGTTACATCCTGTATATAAATAACTAGCAGAATATCCGAATTCGTGCCACGTAGAAATTTTCGCGAACTATATTGGAAGTGTATGCGGTCGTTGCAGACCATGGCGACCTGTGCGTTACTCAACATGCCAGCGAACAGTTCCTGAATTACTGCCCTTTGACTACAATTAATTTGGGTTAGTTGGACAGATATTTCAGAAATATTCTGCAGAAGTTGCATTCCATCGCGTCGTGTAAAATATACAAACATAAATATGTATAAAGGTATCGATGCCAACCAATTAAAGTTAGTTATGTCGACATTAGCGAAAATTAGCGAGATGTGTACATTTCTATTTTCATAAAAATAACATAAAAATGTTAAACAATTTATATATTTTGATGCGAAAATGCTCTACTATTTCATCATATTTGAAATACCATAAGTACTGGTTGAATACTAGGAAATAACATTTTTCTGATTCCAGAAAATTTTCCACTTAAAGGACATAACCATTATCGATTACTGAATTGACTTCAGCGGTAATTACCGCACACGATTATGTAATCGAAGTAGGTACTTCATTAAATTTTTCCACTCACATAGTTTCAATTTACATTTCAAGTAGTTTTCTATTAAAAATTACAATTTCTAAGGAAATCATTTAAGCCTTGAAATTGTAGGGAAAAAAAACGCATATTCACTATCCAATATCAGCCATTCATTAGGCGGCTTTAATTAAATTTCATCGCTGTACATATTCATATGCGGTTATATTATGGCTGTGTGTAAGTACACATTACAAACATCCGCTTACCATGTTAATTAATGAAATCTGGCAAAATGCGTACAACACGGGCTCCCATTATAATGTGATTAATCACAATTTTGTGGGCGTACGATGTATGGGAAAATGAATAGTTTGATAGTAAGCTGAAAATTTCCAGTTCTTGGCTGCGGGGCAAAGCTAAGTTTGTGTGGAACAACATTTTTGCTAAATTTTGAGAAACTTTCCTGGCATTTTTTTTGTTTGTTGGCAGTGTGTACAGATTTGTAATTAACGTTGTGTGCACACAAATATGAGAAAAAAGTTTGCATAAAGTTGGGTCTGATAATATTTGTGAATTGTGAGGAACGTTTGTAATCATATCCGGATGCGTAGTTATCCTATATCCTTTGGCTATACAAAGTGTGAGTATGAGTTGGGTATATGTAATTGCATATGAAATTCAAGCTGGCTTGTGCGAGTATGTACCACTGTGGCTATTCGAGCTTATTTGTGTTTATTTTCTTATAATTAAAAGGGCTTTGGCAATATGAGGTCGGAATTAAATGAAATGAGCGTATGAAAGAAGAGACATTTCGCATAAATTCCCCTTAAATAAATAGTTAGTAAATCCGTTAGTGCCATTCAGCGTCCTTGACCTCCATTTTGGCAAACACAAACAAATAAAGAAAAAATTCTTCCACTTGGTTGCACTTATGTATGGCTTATGATGCACCACTTCACTGGTTGCCTCATTTTGTATATGGGTGAGTGTGTGTGTATTAGTTTTAATTAAATTTAATATGAAAAAGTAGACATATGAAAAAACGCTTTTCATGTCTGCTTCCGCTTTGAGGCAATGCCAAGAGAAGTGAATGGACCACTCGCACATAGAAGCGCGCCCCACAGCACTTCCGCATTTTACCGCATGCCGCCTTTCATACGAACGCGAAGTGTGCAAAGCAAAAAGGCGGTTGTTGTTCCCTCAAAGCCAAAAATTGGCTTTATTAAAAATTGTTAGCTGTGAAGCAGCTAAAAATCCACATAACCTTTAACCCAGACCATATTTCAGCTAAAAAAATACAAAAATTTCCCTCTGCTCGGTTTTAATAAACAAATTTTCCGGCATTTTGTGAAGTTATGAGAGATGAGTGTACGAGAATTTGCTGCAACTTCCGGAAGTGCAGTCTTTTCAGCTTTTGAGCGGGCGTGTGTATGTACGAAAAATAGATTTATGTTGACATAAGAAGAGTTCTCATTGGCTGCTAGTTTTTCCTCTACTCACATCTTAACCTTAACTACGTGAGTTTTCTTAAGTTTTCTTTGCAATAATTTCATATTTGCTTTAATTTTGAATGGCAAATTAAATTACCTTAACTTAGAGTTAACTAAATTTTGGTTTGATTTTATAGTATTTTCATATCATCAAATGGCAACTGTGCCTTTGACGTCTTTCCCCCGAACGGAATTTCTCGCAAAATATTCCACGTTGATGTTTGTTTTCTATGAACTCTTGAGCCCTATGGGCTTGGGTAGTCGGTAGTCGGATAGTAATTAAATAAGGCTACCCAGAAGAAAATATTGCCATGTGCTCCTACTCTTCAGCCGTATAAAAGATACGTGTATGTTTTCGACCAGTAGATGATAAAACTACTGCACAGATTCTCACCAAAGTTTAGATATGAGTTATGTCGTGTTCGTGGATAGGTTTTGATACGCCCACTTTTACCGACCACTAGTAAGTAAAAACCGATATATCTCAGAAGTTTTTGATCGCAAAACATACCCCAGCCATACTACAAATGGGGGGATTAGCCAATTAGGCAATCATTAATTTATTATTACCTTAAGTTAACAAAAAAATTTTTATGGTCAGGAAAGCGCACCAAACCCGGTTAGATTCCAAAATTTTAAATAAAAATTCACTCAGCTGATGACAAAGCATAGACTAGTAAGATAATCTTCTGTCTTATCGAAGCTAAAATACCCCTTTTTCGATATTTAATCGTTTATCGAGGATTTTTCGGTATTTCATCGATGATGTTTCGATATTTTATCGATAAATTTATTGATAATTTTTCTATAGTTCATTGATAAATTTTTCGATAGTTTATCGATAATTGCCGAAGTTTTGTTCCAATTCCATTTCTTTCCGGTCGCATACCATTTCGTTCCAGTTTCATTCCCATTTCATTCCCAAAATAATACAAATTCTTGCCGTATTTCGAATATCTTACAATGTCTCACACACTCTGCTCTAATATTTGCAGAAAATGATTTCATTAATTAGTGCAGACATTACGCACATTTATGGAAACTTCCAGGAAATGTTTGGCATTGAAAAATATTTGCAGAGTGTTTGAATCAGTTGAAATTGCAATGCGTGTAGAGATTTATGAATGATGGATATTAAGCAGATACTAGAGAACAGAAATATTTTCCAGGAATATGTGTTTCTTTTGTTGTTGTTGATATTTTGCTATCCCACTACAATCTTTCACAGAAATTTTCCAGAGCATCATTGTATGTATGCTAATAAGCCCACAAGCAGTGGTTGTGTGACTCTGTTTCTCTGAACCCAGTTCAACGAAGGCTCACATCCACAAATGAGCAATAATCAATGTGCATTCACTTCTGCTTCAAAATGCTGTATTTCCAATGCAAATTGTGCATGTCGTAAAAGGATTCCTTGCGAAAAAATGCCAATCAAGTATGTACACTGTGGCCATAGACCACAATTTCAACTGAAATTAAATAATTTTGTTATTTTCCTCTCGAATTTCTATGCCTTTCCTTTCGTTCGATTCGGAGTAGTGCGTTTGGCTTAAATAACTGTGGGTTTATGTTGCTGTGTATGCTGATTAGGCTTGGTTTCGTATTCGTATACGAAAGGGTTACAGTTGAAAGTAACACATTTGAATTAATGCTGTTTCAATCGGTCTGAGCAATGTAGGGAAAGCTGGTGTAGCTGTGACCATGGGGCACAATTGACTTTGAGATTTTAGCTGTGTCCTCACCATAATTTGTGAAACTTTTAAATGACGAAGTTAGCAACGCTATATTTTCCTAATCCTCACAAAGTTCGACAGTTGTAGCTGAACCCTTGTAAATTTGAACTGAACAAAACTATTTAGTTTTCAGAACATTTACTTAAATTTGAACTCTATGAACAAAAATGTTCGTCAGGACCAAGTGGGGTAGAATTGACATTACATACAAGATCTAAGAGCTGAAGTTGGCTGCAAACGTTAGTTTATAATGCCAAACTGCTGTTACATTGAACTCATCTCGCTCAATTATGCACTTTAGTATTTTTCATTATGAATATGTGATTTATTAATTTTTTCCAGAGCATTTTGTTTTAAATAATATATATTTGCAATATTAACAATTGAAATGCTATTTCCTTCATCCTTCACAAAAAATAGCTGTTGAAAATATCCTTGTCAAATGCTCCCCTTTCAGGAGTGCCCCGTGCTGGGGTGACATGTGTCAAAACGACTTTTTTTTAGAAAATATTTAAAAAAATATATTTTTGGTTTCCAGAACAGAATGAAAATTTAAGGGTTTAAGTCAAATAATCACTCTTTACCGGCTCTAAACAGTGTTGGTGCCCTGGTCCACAAGTTTCGAAGTAATGGGACTTTTCAAAAAAGGTGTCACAGCTAGCCCAGTTTACCCTACATATGTTAGTATGTTAGTCATATTACACACATATCTTTTGTATTATAAATTTGCATGAAACTTTATCATAAATGAGGCGTTTAGAAGTAAAGTGGTCCAATCCACATCAAGGTAAAACGTTTTACTACCAGGTAAATAGGTAGGTAACAAAGAAAAATTTTAAACAAAAATAAAAATTAGTGATTCGAAAACTGTAACAAATGAATAAAAACAAATAACTATAATGAAAAAAAAACCCAAAAAAAAATATAAGAACAAACGAAGCATTCGATCTCCGAAAGTAGTGTGCTAATATTTGGCATACAAATTTTTTAATATGGGTTGGACCACTTTTGCACTGAAAAATTTGCTTAAATTGTTAGTGCAAAAGTGAAACTTTTATTTATCATAAATTAGGGAATGCAGGAATCTGAAAGGTGGATTTTTTTGAAAATAATATGAGCCCTATAGTAGCCAAAGACCCCTTTATATTGACGCCTTTATATTCAATTTGCCTTATGAAAATTATTATGATTCAACTTGTTTGTCGAAAATTATTATATTTCGGGTTTTCCCGAGAAAACTATTATGATTCGCAGGCAACACGTTTCGAAAGCTTTTCTTAAGCACACAATGAGGTAATTTTGTATTTTTTAAAGAGGGTATCACTCAGTTTAAATCGGTAATAGCATTAGTCTAGCCTAAGCTTCAGACATTCAACGAAATTGTTTAATATTTTGTTCGCAAAAAACCAAACAATTTTTTACCCAAGTAAAAAAAAAATGTATGCCAACCAAGCAACCAACCAACTTCTGTTTCCTCCCATGTGATTTATGAAATTTAGCAAATGTCTTGTGGCGCTGCATGCAACAAGTGCTGCTGCGGCCTCCTGCCTTCGAGGGATAATTTATTAGCAGAACTTGCTTAAAGTCAAGTGAATTGCATTTGCTACTGCTCCATTCACTTAAGGCAAAATTGCAAAAGTTACTCCACAGCCAGAGCCAAACACTTGAGACCAGGACAACAAAAAAAAAAAAAGAAAAAAAAAAAACGCAACTAAGTAAAATAAATGTTGGCCAAAAGCACAAATGACGTGTGAAAGAAAGCAATGCAACAGGAAAGTAAGAAATTTAATTGGTCAGTCAAGTGGGTAATTAGAAAGTTTAAAGTTGCTTGAACTTTTGCCAAGCACAAGAAAGTTCCACTTAATTGCTTTTGGGACCATCGAACATTGAAACCGGAAAGGCGCTAACAAGGGCACTGAGGGCGCATTGTGAAATTAGCTGAGCGTTTATTTTCGTCTTTCTGGCGGTTGTCAAGATTTGTTATTGGACAAAAAAGTGAAATAGTTCCCATAAAATATCCGCAAATATCCTTCAACATTTTGTATAAATTTGCGGTTAGTAAATAAATCTCAGTGGCAAGATTTATTTTATTGCTAATGGTGTTTACGACCAAATGCGATTTGTGTTTTGCCCCATTCGAAATGCCAAGATTTATAGAATTTATTTAGCCATAAACTCACACTAATTTGCGTGCCTCTTTCACGTTTCAATTTATTCAAATTGCACTACGACCCATGCTATGCCATCCAAACGGCTTTTTCCCCGCAACTTTTCACAGCAACAATGATGAAAAAACAAACAAACAAACAAATGAGCAAACTGAAACAACAAACATTCAGCCGTGGAAAACATTTGCGCCTTAATTCCACACAGACTATTGTCTAGACACCGAAGCCGACGGTTGGTTGGGATTTAAGTGGATTTGTGATTTTGAATTTCAATGAAAATTATTATCAAAAAATTATTTGTTTAACATTGATGGTGATGGCTGTCGCAAAGTGTCCAGCCAAGTGTGCAAAGAGGCCAGCGGCAGCATCAGCAAATGGGTTTCACAACCTTTTTATCTGCCAGAGTACAAAAAATGCGAAAACAAATGAAGCAACTGGATGTGGGCACGCTGGAGGGAATATCCTGGTTATGTTTTCAATGAATTATTCATAAACCATTAAAGGTTATCGCATAAATGTTAGTACACTGTATGGGTGGAATATTTATTGTTATTGACATAAGCGTTCAATAAGGGCAGAATTAATCATTCGGTAACAAAAATTAGGTATTACAGCGGACACTGAGGAATATCTCAAACTGTGGCACATTACCACTGAACCATGACACAGATATTGTCAAATTCTCATTTCCAGAAGGACATGCTGCAAGAAAACGGTTTGAAAACGTTGCTGCACCCACGGAATATTTTCTTTCGTTTATTGCGGATAAACAGATAACATGATATTCCAGTCAAACTTATACTCACATGCAAGCATGACATGTTCATAGACCATTTTTCAATATTTTATCGATCATTTAACGATTTTGTATCGATTTATTTTGCGATTTTGAGATCACTTTTCAAAAATATATAAATGGCTTTTTTATCGATAATTTTTCTATAATTTACCGATAATTTATCGATATTTATACCCTTCACACTACTTTCCAGGGCTGTATTGATTTTGGTCACACCCTTTTGTAGGAGGTGTGGCCGGTATGGAAAACTGTATATCGCTGCCCTAATATGTAAAGGCCCTAACACGCATTTTTTCTAAATCGAATTTTTGATGGATTAGATTAATAATATCCACGTGCATCTCTACCGAAAAGCCATACATAGAAAACCTATGGTTTTATACACGGTTTTGTAAATGCTATATCATATGTATGCCTATATAATATGAAACATTTTTTGCTTCTCCTATGAAATATGCAAAATGCGTATTACAAATTAAGGCAACGATATATTCTTGATCCTCATCACCTCCTGAGTCGATTAAACCATTTACGTCTGTTCGTCTGTCTTTCATTTCGCAATCAATTACAAATTTTGACATTCCTCTTATTTTGGCGAACGATTGGACGGTACTGAATGCGGATAAGAACCATGCCTATCGCCTACTCAAAATGGCCGACAAATTTGTATTATTTTCGTTTATCTTGAGAATTACTGAATCGATTTGGTCGCGGTATTTTCTATTTGGTTGAAAATGTTGTCGGAAACAAAATGGGAATGAAACTGGAACGAAATGGAATTGGACCGGAGCAAAATGGAATTGGAACAAAACGTTGAAATGGATCGGGAATGAAGAAGAAATGGAAATTATCGATAAAACACTGAAATTTTTCAATAAATTTACCTAAAAATGGTCTAAGAAAGTCGTACTCGCTTGTGCAGGGTATTTTCTTAGTATTTTCAATGCTACTAGATACTGGGTCTATTACTAAGTACTTCTTCCCCTCCCTCATGCACTTTAAAACATTTGATATTTTACCTTTTATTTTAGTTTTGATAGTCAGCTTTTAAAGCTTTCTACAAAGTGCACTCATTTCTTGTGGCCATTTAAAAATTCAATACCTCATCAAAATTCAAAAGCCTCTTTCGTAAAGATTCCATTTTCAATACTTTTATTTATTTTTATTTGAATTGCAGACATTTTTTTTTGAAAAGTAAGAACATACTTTACTTTCGCATTGCTTGATCTGATAATACGCACATAATGAGCTTCGAATGCGCAAAAAGTAAACAAATTGATTTGAGTTTTTTTCCTTTCCTTTTCCTTTTCGATTTTGTATTGTTTACATGTAAATAATAAATTATATTTGCAATATGTTTCGTATGTTTCAAGCATACATAAATATTATTTTTGTGTACAAAAAACGCATGTGTGTGTGTGTGTGTGTGTTTGGAGAGGGAGTGCTTCCCTAGGTCACGTACACGTGTGTTGGCATAGTACAGTCAAAGAAAACACTCTGGTTGGATAAATTATGTACAGTGAATTGAACTGAAAGCACGAACTGTCAATATAAATGTGATTGCTTTAAGGTTTTTTTAAATTTAACTTTTTAGTGCCTTTTAAGCTGGGGCGGGGCCTATGGTATGACCACTTAAATCAGCTTAAAACGAACACAAGTTACAAGACCCCATCAACATCTATACTAACTTCTTCCCACCGAGTGTATCAATCAAATCATGTCAGATTATTAACTAATTATGAAATTCTAACGAAAACATAAGCCACCCAAATTCACGATAGTGACGCGCTCATATTCATAAATAGACTTGGTTGAAAATGCAAAAAGCTCATAAAATATTTGTTATTCCCGTTCAACTCTTCTACTTCATTTGCCGCAATTGTTTACATGCTTATGCCTTGCTACACAATAAAGATTGATGCGAAACAAAACAAAAGCAACAACAACAACAAAAGTAGCGAACGACCACAAAAACAACAAAAAAACATGACTAACACCTGTTGTTGTTCCTTTCTTCCCTTCCATTAAGTAATTCGCATTTAAATTAATGAGTTCGACTGCAGGTAAGTAAACAATTGATTTGATTTTTATCAGCAGTAAACCATATATTGTTCAAGAATATATAGAACGCGCTGTGCATATATTTAATTTGGTGCTACCCGAAATAGCTAAGCACTTCATTAGGGCCCTTTTGTAAACACAATGCAATGGTGTGGCATGTTTGTTTGTTTGTTTGTCTTACCCTTGAATGGCCACGTAAATTGGCATATAATTTATGCGCTTTACGCATTAATTGACACACATTCCGTTTGGAGGTGAAACGAAATAAAAAGACGAGGTAAGCCGATTCTCATTGACTCGTATACTTATGATGAGTATTTGGTTTTTATCTTCTTCAAGATGTGTTTCTGTTATGAAAGCGAATACAAACTACACCATTAAAATCCTTTAGATGCAAAATTTATACTGTTCGCAGTCAACACATAAGCGTATCACGTCAACAATCGCTCAAAGTAGTGATCTTTGTTTGAGTGGTGATTCCAGTTTTCCGATTATATTCTACTTATCGTTGACGGCACTCGGCCTCACTCATAGTCAGTGTTTTGCAATCAACTGTATGAACTGTATGGGCAACGGTGCGTATGAGTAACGTTTATTATTTATAGGAGATAAATGTTACTTAATATGCCACAATTTTATAGCAAAACTTGATTATAGCCTTGTTCGCAGCCGAAAAACACCTATTGCATTTACCTAACACTTTAAAAATTCAGTAAGGAACTAATTTTTAGCATTAACTGGTTATGTTATTAGCGACTTTTCTTTAAACCTCTAAGTCATCACCAAAAAATAGAGTACAATGTAACTGGACATGGAATTTTCAGAAAATTTTGTGCTAAAGAAAACTTTTACTAACCAAACAACAGTAGGAAACAAATTATCAGAATGTCGCAATTGGGTGGCATATGCAGGACATGGATCTTATAGAAAACAAGATTGAGATTTTTTTTTTGTTACATAATAGCCTCTCTTGTGCTTTCGAAGCAACTTGTATTCTATACAAATAAGTGGCATATGTTACTGGCTCTAGAGTCTCCATTTGTTTGTAGTTTCTTGCAATGTAGTATCTAATACTACAAGAAAACACTATTCGGTTAAAATACATACAATTCAATGCTTAACACACTCTCCTTTTAGCTCGATAAACTTCATCTAATGATTCTCCATTTTTTTAATGCCTTAGCCATAGCGGTTTGTCGCGGTTGTCAAAATAGAAATTCGTACCGAAGTTGACCTACCCATTTGACGCAAACTTTATTCTACAAAGCCATTTATTTAGGCTTGGTAAAAGATAAAAATCACAGCGGGTAAAATTCGGAGAATATGGAAGGATAGAAACCAATACGTAGCACAATTTGTACAATTTTTCCATGGCGATTGTAAGGTCGTTTCTTCGCCATCTTAGGTCGTTCCAGCAGCTTCAAAGAAAATTTCAGATTATCGTTTTGCCCTTTCCATTGAACCATTCGATGCAAATGATTCATTGCGCATTTGAGGTATGTTGTATTGGATCCAAGTGTTGTCCAACATTACTAAACGGTGTTTAAAGTGCCAAACACTCCTTCCAAATGGCCACACAATTGCTTTTGTGGTGTGGTGTGTTAGCAACTGATTTTCCATGGATTTTGTAAACCATTTCTGAGGTGGTGACTCTTCTTAGACTATCTTTTGTCAATCGGATTTACTATAACTACCACGCCTCATTTTTGGGCATTCCAAATTGTGTGACAGAAACATTATAAAACCACTTTGTATGTAATAAAATCATTTCTGTCACTTTTGCTATGCCAACATGCTAACTGTCAAATGTTTCAGTGACATGTTCCACTGACATCTGTTCCAATGACAACCATTAAAGACAGTGCATGAAATGAAAGATACAAACAAATAAAAGACGCCTGCAGATTATTTCGCAACAAAAATTTATAGTAGCAACACAGATGTTGTGCCACCATCGTAAACTATAAAGTTCAATGCCTTCGAGGACGGAAGAAAAGTTAACGACTTTCCACTGGGAAAAGTCAAAAATTTGATTTCATTTAATAAACTTTTCGCCATTTTGACAAACTTAAGCAATTGTGCAATTGCATTACACTTCCGAGTAGAAACGCTATAAACATTTGCTGAGCGCTCTGGTGAATTGTGGAACAAAAAATGGTGTCAATGCCACCGCACGAAACAACAAACAAATTTTATTTGCGGGTCGGGACTGGGGTTGGGACTGGGGTTGGTTGGCAATGAAATTTGTGATAAGCACAAAATTGAGTTCTGCTGGTAGGCAGCCAGACCAGAGTATTAACACCACTAAATTGAATACTTAGTGCCGAATACATAGTGTGTCGTACATTTTTAGACTTTACTAACATTTTTCCATGCAGTGTTCAGTAATTGACTCATTTCCTGTACTTTGTCATTGGAGCCAATTATTTTCTCTTCTTCTTTATAATACTTTTTTAATTTCCTTTTCTTTTTTGAGAAATGTTGTTGTTGTTGTTGTTCTTGTTGTTATTTTGCACTCCTTTGCTTCGTTATTGTTTTTATTGTTGCTATTTTTAATCCTCTTGAAGCTATAGCACTTGAGCTTATACAACTTTTCTTAGTCTGCGTACGTGTGAATGTTTGGCAAGAAGCAATACGACCGAGACAAGATAAGAAGTTTTATTATTGCAGATTTGGCAGCAGTTAAAGCGAAACACTAAACTTGTACCAGGGTTTTTATAAAGGATTTGCTGAAATTCTTTTATTTCCTGGAATTAAGGACGCGCAAATCGTGTGTGTGGAGTCATGGTATTTGATACTGCTTTAACGGGAATTAAGAAAATAAATGCTTTAGTATGAGGACAGAACGGTGTCGGAAAAACTCCTATATATTCTGGTAGTGGCAAATACAATCAAATACAAGAAACGGCGTTAAGTATTTCTCAAGATAAAAAGGAAAAAAAGAAAATTTTACTGCTATTTTCTATTGCAGGTATTACGATTCTTCGACATTTCATCAAAAATTTATCGATTCTTAATCGATAATTTTTTGATAATTTATCGATTTTTTATCGATTCTTATCGATAATTTTTTGATAATTTATCGATTTTTTATCGATAATTTTTCGATAATTTATTGATATGTTATCGGTAATTTTCCATATTTGACGATAATTTCCAATTCCCGATCCATTTCAAAATTTTCTTCCAATTCCACTTTGTTCCAGTCCAATTCCATTTCGTTACAGTTTTATCCCCATTTCGTTCCCGACCTCAGTTCCAACCATATGCAAAAAACCGCCTCCAAATCTTTTCAGTATTTCTCAAGATAAACGAAAATTTGGCGTCTATTTTGTATGGGAGGTAAATGTAGCTCATTCAAACAATAATCCATGCAATTTGCCAATGGGTATTGAAATTACTTTCTGTTCACGCGATTATATTCACGAAATAATCCACAAAATAAATAAAAACTTGTAAGAGAATTTCCTGCGGCCAGACCGAAGTAGAAATACCCTGCATCGTTTTGGTTCCACACTAATTCCGCTTCCGTACCATTTGAAATTTTGTTCCAATTTGTGAAAGTCCAGCTCCATTTCGGCACCGCTTCCATACACCATTCATTTGCAAACAAATAATAAAAAATCGCTGCAGTATTCAATAAAATATCTGTAGTTTTGAACACTTTGCGTGCAGATTGTACGAACGTATATGCATCGCTAGTCAAAGAACGCCAAATATTTCATACAAATTGAACTGATTACGCTAATTACAAACAATTATCTAAATTTTATCATGCTTTGTTGATTTCACAATAATAAATATGTCATGGAAATTGCTGCAGTAATATTCACAGCTCGCAGTGAAATTTCAATGTTGCATAATCAAAAAATCGTTATCGCTATCAGTGCAAACGAGACTTGTCGGTGTGTATTGTGGATTTGACGATAAAATCTATGCAAATATAATAAAAACAGTGGAACAAAAGTGAAATATTGGATGCGTGCATAATTTAGTTGTATTCTCATTTCGCACTCATTCGGCCAAATGAATTCATGTTGAAAGACAATGGTTTCATTGCGCCAAAACGATTTAATAATTTAATCGCTTTACAAATTCATATTTGGGTTTCGTTCAGTTGAATGGACATTATCGATTGGGCAGTTGGATTAGTTTTGTAATTTTCTCTAGCAACCATTTGTGTTGATGCAAGTGATGATGTTTTGCAATGCGACGAATCAGTCACATTTCAGCACACTACATACATACGCCAGCGCACATAAGTGCACATTTCTGATGAGGCAGAGACGTGAAAAATGGCACAGGGACAGCTGCAACCGCAGTACACTTAACTTGGCCACTCTCTGGGAAAATGAATGCAGTCATCGTTATGCTCTGCCTGTTTACTGACCATTCACAAGCGGACATTTTATTCTCTCAATTGGCTTTACAGGAGTCGTTGTTAGTGGTCAGTAATGTGGTGGTTTTTGTTTTGCTGCTTGTGTCCTTACATTGCAGTCAGCATTTGTTGACCGGACAATTTCATGCATCGCCTGCTACATATTGAGCACAAGCTCGGAAATTTTTACCCATTCCAAAGTGGTTTTGCGCTACAGTTTTGCGGTTTCATTTCTTGGATAATTATACAAAATTTAAGCAAATTTTCCATCGAAGAATTACCCACAATTTGTATAGAAAACCACAATTACTGAGTTGCTGTACATGGATGTGCCAATTCTATTTGAATATTTTAATAAATACATTTTATGAGAAACAATAAATATATTTCTGACGCACTGTGGGATACAATACGATTCTAGGTGGACAAAATTGAAGCTGTGGTTTGATATACTTGAAACTTGGTATAGGGGTGTTTTCAGGATCGCTGATTTCAAATTTGATGTCGAAATAAGTAAATTCAAAATGGCGGCTTTAACATGGACACAACAATTTGATGTTAGGTCTCGCTTATAAAAAAATTAATAAAATAAAAAAAAAGTGGCATCCTAATATAAAAATGGAATTTTTTCCATTTCAGATAAATCGTAAGATGAAACGGAAATTAAATGCTATGCTGCTACATAAGAAAGATATCAAAGAGCAGTTAACGAAATAATTTGATGAGGAAATTGGATGCAGAAGCCACACTATGAATTCAAATGTATGGAACGCAATCTGCCTGATACTACTAATGAGCTTAATTCAATTAACACAAACCAGCACCGAGTTGCCACTCAATCTGATGGCTAAAATGGAGGTGCTGGGTAACGTCGAGGACCAACTGGTGGTGCCCACGATGAGCCTTTTTCAACTGGAGACCGCCACATTGTACAATCGGACCAACCAAACGGGCACATTCACAAGCTTCAACATGAGCTACAACGACACGTACGACTATGAGGATGACTTGGGCTGTTTTAGTGGACAAAACCCCATTGGAAATCTGATCACCATGATCTTATATGCCCTGGTTTGTATAATTGGCCTCTTCGGCAACACTCTGGTCATCTATGTCGTGCTGAGATTCTCCAAAATGCAAACGGTGACCAACATTTACATACTGAATTTGGCCATTGCCGACGAATGCTTCCTGATTGGCATACCGTTCCTGCTGTACACCATGCAAATTGGCAGCTGGAAGTTCGATGAGTACATGTGCAAAGCGTATATGGTCAGTACGTCGATTACCCAGTTTACCTCTTCGATTTTCCTGCTGATCATGTCGGCCGATCGTTTTATTGCCGTATGTCATCCGATCACTTCGCCGCGCTATCGCACACCGCAAGTCTCGAAGATCGTGTCGGGCATTGCTTGGCTGACGTCCGTGCTGTTGATGTTGCCCGTGATACTGTTCGCCAGTACTGTGCAGAATGGCGAGCATGTCTCGTGCAACATCAAATGGCCGGAGGCGCAGAATACACAATCGGGTACCACATTTATACTGTACACACTGATACTGGGCTTTGCCACGCCACTCACCTTCATTTTGATCTTCTACTATTTGGTCATACGCAAGTTGCGCACAGTGGGCCCCAAGCACAAGTCGAAGGAGAAGAAGCGCTCGCATCGCAAGGTGACCAAACTGGTGCTCACAGTGATTACGGTATACATCATGTGTTGGCTACCCTATTGGATATCGCAGGTGGCGCTGATCAGTTCGTCGCCCAGCAAATGCGCTTCGACGCTGGAGATTACCATGTTCCTGCTGGTGGGCTGTCTCGGCTACTCGAATTCGGCCATGAATCCCATACTCTACGCCTTCCTCAGCGATAACTTCAAGAAGAGCTTCATGAAGGCATGCACGTGTGCGGCGCGCAAGGACATCAATGCCCAGCTACAGCTGGAGAACAGTTTCTTTCCGAAATTCGGCAAGAATCGTCAGTCGGAGCGGCTCATTGCCACAACGAATAAGGCGAAGCAGAAGAAGGCGCTGGCAGCGGGTAAAACTAATGCCATGAATTTAGTGGGAGGCACCACAACAACAACTACTGGTACTACGGCCAACAACAGTGCCAATAATTTGAACCACGAACCCATGACCGGTGTGTGCCAGTCAGCGAGCATTACGGTGCCGCTGGACAATCATGTTGGCGAGAATAATGTTGCGACAAGTATTGAGAGGGCCACTGACACTAGCTGTAAGCCGCCCGTCTTGCATACGGATTTATAAAGTTATGATGGATGTGCAGTCGAAACGATTGTGTATGTGGAGAAGAGCAAATTTAAGCAAAGTATTGTAAGCTAAGGTAATGCTGTGGGTTGTATACGAAATGGAAATTTGTGAATGGTTTTAAAAAAATATGCATGTTTTGAGTATGGTCCTTGCATAAAGGAGGCTCCGTGAAAAATTGCCCGAGCAGAGTGAAAAATCGACTAAAGTTATTTCCATACAAAAGTCAACGATTTTTCATATAAAATATGACGATTTTTTGCGTGGCCAAATTAATCGTGTGACATTCGGCTCTTTGTGAATATTCATTAAGAAATATTTGATATTATTGTTGGAAATCTTCTGTCTGTTGAACGGTGGAAGAGAGTGTTAAGGCAAATCTATCTTTCACCAATTTTAACAAAGGAGCACTGGCTTCCGTAATACAGGTTGATTGCAAATTTAGTCTGTAAGGTCTTTGAATTTATTGTTACTTTTCTAGTGTTTGAAAGGGTACAACTATTTTTATTCGAGTTTTGATAAGTAGTTGTTTTAAGAATTAGAATAGTATTTATATGAAAAAAAATGAATTGAATAAGTCGAATCGAATTTATGACCACAATTTAAATAATACTAAATTTGTAGTTTTCAACAATTCCACTTCATGAAATTGACAATTACAATTTGGAATAATTACAATTTTAGATAATTGCTCTCATGCATCCACAGTTCGTTGAAGTTTTGCTATAAGTACTTAAGTATAAGAAAAGTTGTTTAACTGTAAGAAGTCCCTCTCCCCTAATGTTAAGCGATGAACAATATCCGCAGAGAGATGAAAATCTAAAAATTTAATTAACTTTATTAACTTTATTAAAGGTTAATGAAGCATTCTAGACTAATTAATGCTTCATTTTATGGACAATTATTTGAGTTTAGCAAATATACCCAACGTGTATATAGATACAATTATCCAGAAATTATGTTATGTGGTGGAAAAATAATAAAATTAAATCTGTAAATAATGTATACAACAAATTAGCAATTAATTTAAAAAAAAACCCATGTCAACTAAATCGAAAATTCACTTATTAAATTAATTCAATCGGATATAAGCGTTTGGCTTTTTAATTATGGAAACGTTCACATTTATGAATTAAAACAAATAAATTTTAATTGCTCCATGAAGTAACAACAAACTTGCCAGAGGCGGACAGTGTTTTTGAATGCAACATTTAATTTTCCCTTTTCAACAGATTCTCAATACAAACAATTCTAATTAATTTTGTAAACCCTTTTTTTCAGTCATTATTAGAGAGCGAATTTATATGCAAATGCGTATCTTACTGGAGCGTCGGATTGACTTCGGACCAAGGCAAAAAAGTTTTTTTTTTTTTAATATTACAATATGACTACAATGTATTTTGCATATTTGCATATTTCTTGCATATTTTTTGCATATGCGAGAATCAACTATTGGCCTCATCTCATATTCGAATAATGTCTAACCAACAGCTCTGCACCAGGAGCTAGTATTTGACCAAGTGGCAGTCAACAGCTAAATGTGCCGTTGAACACCACTTGGTCAAAAATGTTGTTCAGGACACACTTAGGTGCTGGTCAAGAGCTGTTGGTTAGACATAAGGGTCCTCATGTTAGGTAGCAGCTACAATCTCTCCACCTGGCATGATCCCAAAAAAGTCCAAAGATGCTTTTGGCAGATGGAAACCCCCCTAACATGAATCACCCAAATATTTTCGTTATTACGAGTGATAGGAGGATTTTCCAATTGTTTTCCAGTATTTTTTTTTATATAAAACCTAAAAAAAAGCTGCTAATTTTTTGCTTTTTTTTGCATATTTCCTGCATATGATTTTGCATATAAATCCGCACTCTAGTCTTATACTCTCAGACACTACTGCTACAGGGTATATTAACTATGACAACAACCATTGCAACGTTCGTAGGGAAGTGCGACCGGTATACGAAAGTATTTATGGAGTCCTATCCGCAGAATGAACGTTCAGCCAAATCGAACTAAAACTGAAGAGTCTCCCATATAAAAATACCAAGGTTAGGTTGGGGTTAAAGTGGCAACTATAATGCCTCACATAAACCAATATGGTCCATAGTGTAACCACGACGCTCGGTTCTACTCGAAGAAGCAGTTGGTCCTTGATGTTATATTTTTAATAGCTTTCAGAGCGCATATATTTATTATCTATCTTTATTATCTTTATTGATCTTGCCTATAAAGTTCCCAGCTGCTTTTAGTCGAAATAAGGTCATGAGGCAACATTTTCTTGATTTCGCAGGTTCTCTAAATGGGCCATATTGTGTGGGGTCAGATAGAGGACAGTTCACTCACTACTCACCCTGAAATATTTCTATTAGAATTCAACCTTTACTGAACTGGTGGTCTGTCTGTAAAACGAATCATTATTTATTTTATTTTTGTTTATTTTTCTCTAAGTAAAAAAGCCGAAAGATTTGTACATTGAGCGTAGCAGTTCTTAATTTACTTTTACTTAATAAGCAAATACACTATCCCTAGAGAATAAAAGTTGTTGTCAAAATGAATACAATTTAAACATTTTGATTTTTTTATTGTAAAACTGCAGTGTGCAACTCAAAACTTCCACCTTCGAATGATAATTGCTAAACTTATTATGAATATAAGAAAATAAAATATATATGTTGCATTTTACTATAACACTTAAGTACTTACTATAAACATTTAAGATTAAGTTGAATGCTTAAAAACAATTAAAATTCTAAGATTCAATTAGTACAGAATGTAGAATGGTTCTTGGTATGGTATAAAAGAACGGACAAGTGATTGCATGAGTTAATTGGTATACGGATTTTTATAATTGGAGTGTGTAGTCTGAGAATGTTTTACACAAAAATCGTTAGAAATGAAAATGCATACAAAAAGAAGCTGTTATTGTCTTTAATTAGAAGAGTAAAATGTTACACAGAATTAAATAGATTTTTTATTAATCGAAGAATATGGAAAATTTAAATTTCATTCAAATCTCGTCAATACAGGAAAATTGTAAAAGTTTAATGTAATTCATAAATATGCGTTGTGCAACAATACACTGAAATAATAAAAAAAAACAATAAAAATATTTCGAGTCTATTGTGTTTTTCTTATGAACATTTTAGCTTCGTTACTGCATTACTTCCAGCTACTTTCTCAGGTCTCTTGAAGAGCTGTACAAGAATGCAATCTTTTTAGGTTTTAAGTCAACCAATTACTTTTCCTGGATTGCATTCACCGAATGCTATTTTAACTACTGAATTGAAGATTGAAAACCTCGTCTTTTTAGTAATCATGATTGTCCATTAAATTTTTTGAAGAGACCTCTCTTCTGATTTGTTCCGGAATTAATCTTATTATTGAGTATAAACTTAGTTCATGAGCTCCAAACGATCTAGTTATCGCAAACCTTTCGCTCCCATCAGTGGACAGATGCCCATGGCTAGATTGGTTCAGTTATCGATGCTGATCAAGCATATATAAACTTTTCTGTACCGTCCACGCCTCCTTTGAGTCAAAGTTGTGAAAAATCATTTGTGCCAACAGAAATTTGTCCAACGCAATGTCACTGCATCTACTTTCAGCTGTTGCCGCATATTAGTTTGGTTGGTATAGCCTGCTTTCGCCAACATCTAAAGCACCTACTTTCTGAAGTTTCAACACAATTTCTAACAGCTACTGCTTACTAATATATTTACACTAGTTCTATTTTTGAATGCTGTGACAAAAGAAAGTATATGTTGCGACATATGGGTTTTTTGATGTTGTGACAACAGAGAGTGGATGTTGTTGTGTGCTAAATATGGAAGCTGCTGCGATGGAAGGTAGATATTTGTCAGGGTATAGGAGAAAAATATTAGAAAATAAACAACAAAAACCAATTGGTTAGCGTGGATAAAAAAAAAAGGTTTGCATAGAAAAGGTTTTCTTTAACGATTAACTTTTACTTGCGTTAACTTTTTTACGGAATCAATGAATTTGCGCAGTTCAGTTTTTAGTCTGAAGTTAATTTCTTGGTTAACGTTTTAAGGCTTGGCGCTTAAAACGTTTACCCTAAAATTCTCGACTCTAATCAGTTTCCTGAGGCTATCATTTGTCGCTTAGCGAAGCAGCTGAAGCAATTCTGTCAGCAAAATTGAATTTATATTTCCTCACGACACTTTCAGACAACGATTCTATAAAAGTGTACAATCCCTTGTGTGGAGTTTTCTTCTGAGAGAAAATATTAGCTCTGCGGAAGACATTCCCCGAAAATGGGACAAATAAAAGTTCCTACACATTGGAACATTTCCATAGAATTGACAGCTTTCCTTATATTTTTATTATTATTTGCACTATTTTTTTTTTCTTTGTATACGTTTGTCTGGTTATTGTGGTTTTATCTTCAGTGAAAATTTCAGTAAAAAATTTAGTGCATACATATATGTACTTGCATAGCGTTATGAAATTGCATCGAAAATTTGACAGCCAAACAGGGTTATCAGGCAGCACTGCACACAACGAAATTCCGTTTTCTAAAGGCTGGCTGAGTTAGGGAATCCATATTGGAAATAATATCCATCAAAGGAGTTTGAGGGTAAAAATTCTAGCAAAAGATGTTAAACGTAAAATTTCACTAAAAGTCATTTAAGTCCACACCGAGTTAAGTTTGTATAAAAAAAAATTAAGGCAAGGGGTTATAATTTTGTAGAGTTGGTGAAACTTAGATCCATTTAAAATACCTTACATATCCCGAACTTCCTTTCAGTGAAAAGTTTGATTAAATTTGGCAAAGCTAAAAAAAAAGTAAGTACAAGTACATATAAACTGAAGGACAGCAAAGTGAAACAATGTTTTTACGGCTTGTATGAAATTGTTTTGAGGTTTCCTGCGTTTTTTTTTGTGTTGCAAAATCATCAAACAATGACATTTGACACCAGCTGCCAAAACGAGCGCAAATGCGCCAACTGTGAAACTGCAAAAGTTTTTCTTTCAGACTTATTTCACAGAATTCACACGGGTTCCGGAAGCAGCGAAAACAAATGCGAAAAAAAACTGCGGCGAAAGTGCGGAAAATTGTGATAAAGAGTGATAAATTGTGCAAGAAAGTAAAGTGGATTTTATGTATGTGGGTGTGTGTTGAAAGGAAATTTCTGTTTTTATTTAGTATGGCAAAATATATTATAAAAAAAAAATTTCGAAAAAGTTCATTGTCAAGACTTTCCCATTGCACCCACTTCGCTGCAACTTGCAAGATTGTAAAAAGAAATTGCTTGAAACTGTAGTGTCAGTTCGAATGCTTCTCCAAATCACCTGTCAATTAGGTTTCAAGCGATTTCAAAGCATCAGCAATATCAAAGGCGAAAATCATCAAAGCAAGTGTAAAGTACAATTTTGTTATTGTTTTTTTCGTTTAATTTCATTATGGCCTCTTCTATGCAGCGCATCAAAATATTTCTCGCACTTCATAAATTGCTTGAAAAATTAGCGCAGATTAAATGAAAATAAGAGCGATTCTCGCCAAAACACAAACACACACACACACCACGTTGCGTACTTAAAATTATAATTTCATTTCGCACGCAAATTGGCACACTAATTGCACGCTTTATTACTGTAAAAATAAGGCGCACACATAGACATAACTACATACTATATACGCAGACACTTGCATGTTGAAATGAGGCCAGTGAATATGGCACACAGCCACACATGAGGAAAATAGTTAGGACAAGGAGAATCGGAATAGAGGGGAAAGCCTAGTAGGATGACATTAGTTTACAGAAAAATGTAAATTTTTTCTAACGGAATTTAATAAATAAAAGCTTATTTCCTTTGAAAACGATGGGCTTTCAACATCCAAGAAAGAAACTGGGATGAAAAAAATGTGGTTCTACGTAAAATAAACGATAACAGCAGAATTTATTTGTAAAATTTTTTTAAATTCTCGATTGTTTCATAGCGGTTGTTTAAACCGATAATCTGCTTGGAAACATTGTGTAAGAGATAAGTAGTCAATTCAATTACCTTTAATTCGATATTAAACTTTTTGTAATCGGATATATGCAATAATGTGATTCGAAATGCAAAATATGCAAATAGTGCAATATCTACTGTTTTACTTAAAAATTGTTTGACTTCATATTCGTATTCAGCGTGGGTTTTTACATAGGATATGACTTTCAAATGTAGAAGATAACGACATTTTTATTAATTTGTAAACTAGTGTTATCTTTGGCCTGACCGAACATATGCGAGTACGATACATTCTTAGATAATTTTATCGTTTTTTATTGATAATTTTTCGATAATTAATCGATCATGTTTCGATATTTCATCGATAATACCCTGCATATTCGAGTACGATACATTCTTAGATAATTTTTTTGAAATTTTATCGATATTTTATTGATCATTTTTCGATAATCGATTATTTTTCGATTTTCCATCAATAACTTTTCGCTATTTATTATAGTTTTTGATATTATTTTAAATTTTATTTTTCTGAATTTATCGATAATTTTTCGGTATTTTATTGATATTTTTCGATATTTTTTTCGATAATTTTTGATATTTTATCGATATTTTTTTAAAATTTATCGATCATTTTTGATATTTTATGGAAAATTTTTTAAAATTTTTACTGTATAATAAAAATTCGACGGCCATTTAGTGTGGGAGGTAGGAGTGGTCCTATCCGATGTTGCACATTTTCACTACCAATACCAATCATTTGGCTTAAATATGAGGAATAATGATGACCTTTTTGGAAATAAATTTAAGTAAGACGCAAATATATATTCCTCCCAGTGTAACCACCGAAATGCACACAAACGTACATATTTGAGCGATTTCTCGACTAAAAAATTCAGCTATTTTGAAAATAATTTGAAAAGTTTTTATAATACTTTTGAAAATGGCCGAGCAAAGAGATTTTTACCAAATTGCCTCCCCACACAGCTTAAGTGCAAATAAAATAAGCATAAAACCAAATCATGCCCAGCAGAAGAAAAAAAAAAAAATATAAAAAGACCCAACCGGGGCGTGCCTCTCACACCCACCTACAGTGCGAACAACTTGAATGCCACTTAAACTGAGATCATATATGCGTTGGCCACTTTTGTCTTCGATGTGTGTGTGTGTGCGCTGTGTGTGTGATTGCCGGCCACCGCGTTTATGGCCCCGAATGACCTTAGCCGGCGGCGGGGCTTATGTTTATTGTTTTCACATTGATGCGCTTATTACGCTGGAAATTTTCCAATTCAAGAAGAATACATACAAGTACATTTTTTTGATATTAATTTTTCCTTTTTTGTTTTTTTGTTTCTGATGTAGCTAATATTTATTTGGCATTATTAAATTGTGGAAATATTTTTCCAGTATTTTTTTTTATATTAATTTTGTTTAGAGAATTTTCTTCATTTGTGCTTCTATTACTGTAACCATGGAAAACAATTATTGAGTCTTTATAAACTTTTCGTGTTGATGTGGGAAAATATTTTCAGCATAATTGTATTTTTAGCTCAAATATTGATCTAATGAATATTTCGCAAATATTAATAGTCTGCGAAATTGAAAATTTATTTCACAGAAATTCGTAAGTATTTATTGAAATTTAATACTCAACCAAATTTTGTCTATTTTACTGCCTTCTGAATTTGATTTGATTTCAAATTAACATTTCAGTCCTTGTAATGCAAATAACTTCTATACAAGGTTTAATTGACAATTCAATGCAGTTAAAGTATTTTTTTATAGACAATTTGAATGCAATGTTTGGAATGCAACTCCAAGGCACACAGCAGAATGAGATCTAAATAGATCTAATGATAAATTTTGTACAACACAAAATTTCTTTTCATTAAATCCTCTTAGCGACCTTCAATTGGTGGTGGCTAAAAACCAATTTTTAATTTCTATTAAATATCAGTTTCTTTCGAACTACATTTTAATGATTACGCTAACTGAAATGTTAACTTAAGTTGAACCACTCAATAACTTATGGAAACCAAAATGGGATCCTTAAAATATTATATCTCGATAGCATCAAAGCACTTGTTCCACTTTTACTTCGAACTGCAGTTCTAAGAGAACTATTCAATCAATGAGCCAAGTTATGACTTTAGCAAAGTTAATGAACAAATTGAATGGGAAAAATTCAATGAAAAAATCTCTTTGAATATTCGTAAATTATGCAAATTCATAAGTGATTCAGTTTTCTTTTGTTTGTTTTCTTCGTCTTTCAACAGTTCACGGAAAATGCGGTCAATAGCAGTGATGATGAATGAATTAATTTGGGTTGTGTATTTTCGGTACTGAATAGTTACTTTTATACTTTTTTTCGAAATGGATACTTAGCTACTTTTTAAAATTTCATATTGCTATAGAACTTAAATAAAAGTACATATGTTATTTGTATGGTTCTGATACGTTCAGTGGTTTAGCCGTGATGTTCACTCATACATACGCACCAACGTTTTTATATATTAAGAAGATAATATTCTTTATATTTAAGTACTTATTTATGTGTGAATGATTTGTCATGGAAACCAGTGCATTTATTCCTATTCTATTAAAGTTGTACCAAATACTTTGAGATTGGAAATTTTATTTATAAAAATTTTAGTATCAAATTACAACATCACTAATGTAGTTTTTCACTTAACAAAAGAAAAGTTCACTGAAAGTATACTTGCAAAGTAGTAATAGAAAATATTAAAAAATAATTCACACAAACACAAAAACACACACACACACAAACCGAAATCCATTGAGTTGATTATATTGTAAGTGTAAGTGGAATTTTTTTTTTGCATTTTTCCCAAATTAGTACAAAGTAGCAAAATTTGCTTACGCTACAGCTGAGGAAAATAATACTCTACTGCTCGTGTACGGCGGAAAGTTTTGTATACGAAACTATTCACCAACTGTAGTGGGTTATTGTTCGCTTTCTTTCATATTGGAAGTGATGAGCAGAATTGCATTTGAAAGTTTTGTTTTTTTTCGTCTTACCCAGGCAATGGTTAGCCACCTTAACAAGTTCATATTTGTGTTTGTGGTTGAGGAAAAGTTATGAAAAGTTGCATTCGCATTCGCTTTGTTGTGGTTTTTTCCCCTGCACAGTACGAACTGCGGTTATCTATTGAAGGTGCTATCGATTCATTGCAAAAGAATTTGGAACATTGTTGATATAATTTTGCTGTGAACTTGCGTTGTTAACTAGTTGAAATTGAAATAGTTTTTAGTGGCAGCAAAATGAAAAAAAAAATATTAAAATTTTTAGCTTTAAAGAAAGTTTTCCTTTGATAATTGGAATTGTTGTTTAGTTACAGATGGTATAAAAGGTGAAAAGTGAGTAAGTATGCAAGCAATCACACTGAGTGATTTTTGTCCAAAAATTAATCAAGAAAACGTAAGAATTTATTCAATTATACACACAAAAAAACAACAATTTACAACATAATTCATAAATTAACCCATTACCCTCACACCAAATGGCTGTCAAATGAAATTCACTTTATTTCACTTAAGTTAGTTCGCAAATTACACGACAAATTAATATCAATAAAGCATAACTTGAGTGGCTCACAGCAGCAGCGCTAGGACTAAATTCACAATCAATACTGATTAATTGCCTCTATTTTACTTATGAAGAAATCGAATACAGAATAACCCCAAAGAAGGTTGGTAATGCCCAGAACACACTCCTACACACACACACACACACACACACACACACACATTAAGCAGTTAATAAATTCCCAATAACACCATATTTTCGCCATCGGACAGGCAAAATAAAATTTATGCGTACAAAAAGTCAACAAACAAACAAGAAATGATTTATGGAGCATAAATCCACTTAAGCAGCTAGTAAGAAAAGGAGGAAAAAAATATGGCATAAAAGTCAAACAGAAAGACAAAACAAATCGATCATTGTGTATTGTAGGGAATAAACAAAGCGGCAAGCGAAGTCTGCCGTTGGGCATATTCCGAAAGTGTGTAAGTGGGTGGGTCGTAATATTATGTTTAATGAAAACAAGTAAGTAAATTTCCATCAGCTAGAGCCGACGTATATATAGTCTACACTTACACTATATTGCATCAGCCATTTTGAATTTAGAAATTTCCACTTCAAATGCGAAATTACCAACCCCCACAAATCCAAGTTTGACACTATTTCAGTGAAATTATGTTACATATGTTGCAAAACATAATGTATGTAAGTAGGCATGTCAGTTGGCCGATTCCACCCATTTACAATACCAAACAGTTGGATCTAACAAAGTGTATTTCAGTTCGTATGTGAAATTTGAATAATGACGAAAACTAAACGACAGGTACGAAAGGTACATCTTTTCATTGGAAAAAATTCATTCAAAATGTTTTCTTTCATTGCATGGCGATGCGTCTCACCAGTACTTAATGAGATTTATTTGGATGTTTAGATGTCTGTAAGTCCAGATATCCAGATCTGCGGATGTCTGTCTTCACCCTCCAGAAGCCAACAGTGGATCTGGTGAGCTGTAATTTGAAATATATGTCCTACGAACCCATGGCTTGAGACACACTGCTCGTGTATGACGTTGCAGATATATTTAGTAGGCTCTCCTGAAGTCACCAGTGGACCTAGGCATAGCACATTACACATATTACACGCTCAGAATAAAAAAGCGATGAAATGTAAGGAGCGTCAGTACTTTTCATTGCTGTTTCCCTCTGAGCATGTCACATCATACGTTGACACTTCGTAGCTGAAATTATTTTCTTTGAGTTATCTACGTCAAAAAATGTTAGTTACGAGGTGTCAACGTATAACCATCGATATATGTATTCGTTAAGTTTATGGCAAGAGATTCTGGAGTCGGCTATTGGATTCTTAAAGGGGGTGTGGCATTTCGAAATGTGGGTACGTAAGTTAAAGTTGCATTGTAGACTCTCTTGAATACATTAGTAGACCTAGGAAGCTGCAGACCATGGCTACAGAGACCTGGGCAGGATTTTTCTGAAATGGGGCGTGGGTGTTCAAAATCCCAGCCAATAATTTTATCGTTAAAGAGCTCGTAAACGAAGATTTTTTCGATCGAAAAGCGGATAAAACAATCGTAGGCGACACACGATAACGATACGTATACGAGTCCGACTTCGTTCTTAATTTTGCATCGAAACGAGTTATCGATATCGAACAAAAAAGTGCTCGTTAACGAATTCGTTAACGATCTCGTAAACGATCATCATTACGATATTTTTAACAAATCTAAAAAAAATATTTTTTTTTAACTTGGAATTTTTTTTACTTTATTTTTATTGGCCCACTTTTCCTTAGAATAATTTTTAATAACTTTTTCACTGAGTCGGACCCGGGATTGAATTCACGTCCTCCGGATTTTAAAGTATGTGCCGAGCGCTTAACACATTCACCTAACTCAGCCATTATTGAACAAGCGCTTAAAAGTATAACTTAACAAACGTTTTAAAATTGTTTTCCTAACAGTTTGAAAAACACTGATTCTAAAAATAGAAATTATCTTGCTGAGAAATCGTTATACAACTTTTTTCTAACAGTTTGAAAATCATTGGATCTAAAAATAGCTTTTCAAAACGATCATTTCGTTCGTTAATGTACTCGTAAACGAAGTCGTTAAAGAATTCTTTAACTAAGTCGTTAACGATTTCGATTGCGAAGTTGTAAATGATATTTTATCGATGAAATTACGACTATCGTAATATACGAGTCGGACTTTTCTCGAATATTTTTGATCGAGAAAAGTTCGTAAAATACGATCTTCGTAAAAAGTTCGTGCAATTATTGGCTGGGATATGACAGTGGCAATTTAAGTGGCCTCTCATGCAGTCACCAGTGGACCTAGGAAGTTGTGTCTTCCTAGCAGAGCTAAAGATTCTCTATCAGGGGTTTTGGATTTTGAAAGAGGGCGTGGCAGTTCTTAATATAGGCGTGGCAGTTGGGCTCAAAAAGAGTTTTTCGTCTGTTCGAATTGAAAGGGGTGAAATGTCCAAAAACCCAAGGTTTTCCAAAAGTGTAAATTTATCGGAATATGCTGATAATAATGGCAAATATACATAGTAGCTGAATTTGCACTGTTTGGTATATTTTTCTTAAACCAAATTCGATGTTTTGTAGAAAAGTAAATATTCAGTAAAACATCAACACCAATTACAAGAAAAACATGACGAAAGGCTCTACGAAAAAGTTAACCTGAAGAGCCAAATCACCCGACACTCCCTTATTAATAAATTGTTTGACAAAAATAGTAATTCCTTTATTTATTACATTCTTTCATTGTAATTCAAGAAAATTGACTACAAAAAAAAAAATATAAAAAAATGGAAACAATCACAGGACGCCACTCACAAATTAGAAGCACTCATCAAAGCCATTTAAGTGGGCGGCAATTGTTTATTAGTGGAGGTGGTACTGCTGTCATTATCTGCATTATATCCATCTTCATTTTCAATGTCCTCAACGTTTTCATATCATCATCATCATCATCATCGCCAACGCCAAGTTGGTAATAAACCGTTCTGCCTCAGAGATAAGATAATCGCATGTCCGCCAAGCTGGAGAAGCAGAAAGCTTCTCGGTCTGTCAATGTGCGAAATTCTCAGGAGAGCAAAAGGAAACTGAACGACAAAGGACTTTCGCAAAAATTGGTTGCAATAACATCAGCATGTGCGAATATACTAGGTAGCTTTTTCGTGGAACCGAGAAAAGCTTTCAAGATTTCATCTTAATTACCATTTGGAAGGCAATGACCGCATGGAAATTTCTTTTTTTTTCTGTTTTGTGTTGCTGATTTTATTTTATGGTTTTTTTTTGGGTGGCCTGAATGGAATGAAGTCAAATGTGGGCGTTGTTTTGAAGAGGGTTCTATTGTCATTTCCGCATTTTAAATGTGTCGTTTTTGTTTGTTTTTTTTTTGGTTGTTGTAGGACAAAACAATCTGTCTATTTGAACCTTTTATAAAATTCATGTTGAAATAGGACTATCATCGTTCGAGGGGGTTTTCTTATACTGTTATTATCTGCATTCTGTGGTATACAAAAATAAGTAAAAGATTTTTTACAATTCTCTTGTGGATTCAATTTAAAAATTCTATAACAAAAATATACAAGATTTGAATAAATAATGTTCAGTGGAAGTACATGACAGTGTGAGCTTGTATATAAGCCAACTAATTGGACTGCCGAATGAAATATAAGCCATTTCAATAACTCCGAGAAATAGGAATCACTCATACGTCCTGTTGTGCAATATTTATTTTGCAGAGTAAACAATCTAAATATTTCTATTTCAAATTGTCTGCTGTAGCCAAATGACTTTTTTCATAAGTGCAATATGTGTTCACTGTGGAATGTATGCGAGATACGTTTTGAACGAATGCATTTCATTGCATTCACCGTATATTGAAATATACGCACAGTTTCTGACATGGTAAATACTTTGTTTCATCAAAGCAACTCTGAAGGCAATATAAATGTTTCAAATCGCTAAAGGATATCAGCCAATACACACTGCCTTTCCACGCTTGCATGCGACACACATCGTAGTGAAAACTGAACGGATTATTTATAAGTAATATGAATGAACGAAAGTGCTTATACCGCAAAATCTCCGACATGAAATGCACACCACATCATCTCATCATGATGTGGGGAAAAGCGTTGAGTTAATTTATATAAATTGGGCAGAAAATGGATTTTACATTTCAAAGTTTCAATGTTTTAGTCGGTTTCTTATTTCTTCAGACAGTTCATAGCTATTGCCACATTGCTGCGAGATGGCATAATTTAGTAGTGGTGCGCCAATGAGTACCTTGAAGCACTCGCCGAACAGTTTGTTCTTAAAGTAAGTATTCGATACTTGATACTCGAAGTTGAATGGACTTGTTAAAGGGTAATTTTAGCAAGACCATCTGAATATTGGGAAAAAGTATCAGGTGATATCGAGCTACCATAAAATAAACAAGTTAGTAAGTTTCAGTCGGTCAATACCCTACACCTACTGGACCATCTCGAATTTGGAAATTTCGACATCGAATTCGAAATCAATTCGAAACCCACGAAAAACCACTCGATACCAAGCTTGGAACTATTTACGCAGAATTAGGTTACATATTTTACAAAACACGCTTTTCACTTATATGGGAGGTAGGCGTGGCAGTCGACCAATTCGGCCCATTTTCAATACCAACTTCTAAAAAGGACCTAACAAGAATAACCCCAAAATTTGGGATCCCTAACTTTCTTCTAGCTACTGCAATCGTGTTCAGAAGTAAAGAGGACGGACAGATGGACACACGGACGGACACACGGATAGACAGACGGATAGGCCTCCTTCTTGGTGTTACAAACACCAGGCCATCAACCCATACCTCATGAGGTGTAGGGTATAAAAAAATAAATGCCCTTTGTATGTGTTAAATGTAGGTTTACCATATTCTTCTGAGAAAAGAAGTACAGAATTGCAGAAGGTCTTCTCGGACATGGGGTATCAATCACAAAGTCGGCAATGCTGATTCAGTTGGCCCACAATACAATGGATCAAGCAAATTCTACAAATTGATATTTCATCGAAAAATTGGCAAATCGGAATTTGTCGAAATTCAGGAAGCCCTATTAAAATACAACGATTTATGCATATATTGGGTATTTTTATTAAGCTTACGGCACATAAAAATTTTTCCAGGCAATAAATTAAAATTTTATAAACGATATATGAAGGCCTGAAAGACCAAAGGGTCTATGTGACAAACAATCTAATAATTATTTTCCATTCCTATGATCAAAATCAAAAGCATCAACCCACCTCTTTTATCTCTCTTTACCACATTCCGCATGCCCAAAAGAATAGATAAAAATATGTTGATTTTGTTAATAAATGCAAATTATTATTCTTCATAAATTAGCAATATCCTTTCCAGGTGCCATCTTCATGCCTTTGATGTGGTTTCAAGCATTTCATTATACCAAAGAATTGAATCATCACCCTTTTAAGGGATTATTAACTTAGGAATTCAATGTCACAAAAAATAAATACGATAATGAAGGAGATGGGTGAGATGGGTGAGAAGAGACAAAGAAAAAAGGGTCAACGTGGCCTACAACAAGCAACGCCTACAGGCATTAATTAGAAAATAACTTTTTTAATAAACAATAAGAAATTTGAGAAAATAAACGGTAAAAAAGCAAGGCAATTGAAAAAAAAAAGTAACTGGTAAGAGTTAAAATTGTGCAATTCGCCTACGCCCTTCTCCAACCCAAGCCCCCATTAAAATTATGCGAACATTTCGTTGACAGAAATTATGCAAATTTTGAATGACGAATTGCTTCAACAGCATCAGCAGAAAATGTGTACCGCATCAAAATTCAGGCAAAGACACTGAGGCAGCTTACACACTCCCCAAGGAGCAACTAATGTGAGAATTAATTAAAAGTTTGCCTTAAAATCGTTCAACTAATTTTCAACTGAGAACTCCTGATTACCTTATTTTTAGTTTACATTTTTTTTCCTTGCTTGTTTGCTTGAGGAATGTTTTTAATTAAGCAATCAACAAGAAGCTTATGCAAGGATGCAGGATTTTTGTTTTTTGTTGTTGAGCTCTTAGCAAGAGTAGCGCAAAGTTTGAAGACTTTAAAGGAATTTAGTAAAATTTATGGCAGTAAAAGGAAATATATGCACAGATCATCATAGCAAACGTAGGGGATAAAAATAAAATAAATAAAAACGGACCATAGACATAGATAGCATCTTGGGCTATGATGGGTTCAAGCCTGGCTGTGTGCTTGTGTCTGCCTGCGTGCTTTAATGTATGTAGGCCGAGTGAGTCAATGCCCAGGGCAAAAAAGGAAACAACACCAGAAAACTACAACAAAAGCATAAATTGCTATAAACTACATTCACACATACGCATTCACACATAGACACATACAGATGATTGTGTGCTCTTATAGGCGTACGACAAGAAATACAAAAATCCCCTTCACTTTCACTTTCTCTCGCCATTATTCATTATTGACACATTTACGCTACGTAATCGAGCGAACTCTCCACTCGACTGACTGTTCTACGTTTATCGCACTTGTTTTAGCTCATTTTCACTTAATTTGCTCATTTGACCCTTTTGCCTTTGCCGCTCAGGCCGTTGCTCGTTGTCCGCTGTGATATTTCCGCTTGACTAGCCATTTTGTTAGTCATTGTCTTTATGGGCATTTTCTGGCTTGTGTTGTGCTTTTGATGTGGCTCCAAGAAATGAAAATCAAGTTTCCGTTGCTTGTTGTTAGTGTTATTGCTATCAGTGGTGGGCAATATGTCAATATGCCAAACATATGTTGGCAATTTGTTAAAGAAAAAATAAAATAGTAAAGTTTCCTTCCATTGCTTCCGTCCTATTTCATGTTGGTCAGCTAAATTGGCTACACAATTTTCGGTATCGTTTTCTCCACACTCTAGTCAGTTCCTTTAAAAGTTTTCTTCGCTTCACCGGAAAAGTTTGTCTTTAGTGAATTTCCTTTTTATTGGCTTATACGATAGCTTGTCTTGTCTTGTCTTGTTCATTTTCATTTTCATTTCACATTCTATGTATATTGATTTGGTTTCTTATCACGGTCTTTTCTTCCACTATGATGTTTTCTTGGAAGGTGACTGGCATTTTTATTTTTTATTTATTTCGTTGACGAGAATGACTTTCTCTTAAATGTCTTTTGTTTTAATTGTCTTCAAGGGGGCTATTCATAAGATCTTTTCCCGTTGACTTTTATTTCATAGGCACTTAAAAGTAGTCTGTAATTTTTTTTTGATATTGTGCCAGTTTATCCCAGCAAACAGTAAGGCCAAGATGAGTTAAAAAAATACCAAAACTTGATTTAAAAAAAAATCGAATGGCTTTACTACACGCTGAGAAAAAACATGGTTGACCTGATCATATTTTAAGGGGACCATATTATGATTGGCGAAATGATTGCACCAACCATGCCATGATTGCATACTAAACATTTACATGATTGCAGCTAACCATTTACATGATTGAAAATAAACATGTAATGATTGTAGCCAAAAATTTGCATGATGGTTACAATCATGTTAACCAATTTTTATTCAACTTTCAATTGAATTTCAACATCTACTTTTCAATTGTTTTAAATTATATTATTAATATTTCAATGTAATATTAGCTGATAGTTATATTATATTTAAGAAATAATAGTTCATATACATTTTTCTTTACTTACTTACGTTTGGCAGTGCCGAGATTTGAACCTGGGATACTTGGGTTGCTATCGAAGCGCGTTAGCACGTTTAGCTACTGCCTTGCATTTCTTTTGTTCTAAATGCATACATATACTAATCATATCGATACCTTAAGCGTAACCATCCTATGTCGATTTTTCCCAAACTGTAGAAAACGCAAAACAAGTTTTGAAATAAATTTTTCGTTATTATTGCAGTTCTGTTTTCTGGGTCCAATATTTTTCTTATGTAGCTTAATCCATCTTTGGAGTGTTGAAAAAAAGTTTGAGTGAAAACTCGTCATGGTTTTAAATTAAATGGAATTCTTCTGTGACGTTCAAATTTGTTTTCATACAAAATTTCATTTTTTTGAGTTCTAAGAGGCCCAACTATACTATGTCCAATACAATTTTCGGGACATAGTATAACTGGGCTCTTTGAAATTGAATTTGTTTATTTATCAAAAACACAAACCAAAAATAGTTTATTGCTTGAAACACTAGATGGAGCTGGTATATTTTCATATCAAACAATCAAATTTCACAGTTTGAAAATAAAAATGAAGGAATTTTAATGTGTCAAAAATCTAATACAAAAACCTTTTTTTATATTTTTATGGAATAAGCAAAGACAACAACTCAAAATTCGGACATTGCACATTTGGGCTCTTATTAATATTAAATATCCAATCATATACATTATTGCCTCTAGCATGTTTTTGGCATGGTTGGAATCTAATCATAATATGTTCTCTGAAATCATAATATGGTCTCTATAATCATTTAAATATAATTTACATGATAACCCCAACCAACTATGGTCTTTATAATCATAGTATTATTGTAGCAAGTATATATGATCGCTGCAATCATGCTCCAACCATATTTTTTCTCTGCGTGTACAAAAAAATGTAGTTCGGTCTGACCAAAGCTAAAATACCCTGTACATGAGAGTACTACACGTTCTAAGAGCATTTTATGGTAATTTTATCGAACATTTTTCGGTAGTTTATTGATGGTTTTTCAATAATTTATCGATGCTTTTTCTACATTTGATCGATAATTTTTTTATATTTTATCGATAATTTCCCTTTTGTTCCCGAACCATTTTAAAATTTTGTTCCGGTCCAATTCCATTACGTTCCATTCCTATTTTGTTTTCGACATCATTTCTAATCAAATACAAGAAACGAAGTCCAAATCGGTCAAGTAATTCTAAAGATATAGGAAATTAAAGAAATTTGGCGGCCATTGAATGGTTAGCTTATCGACCTTTTATCGATAATTTATCGTTATAAATTTATCGATAAATTTATCGATAATTTCCATTTCACATCCATTTCAAAGCTTTGTTCCAATTCCATTTTGTTCCAGTTTCATTCACATTTCGTTTCCGACATAATTTCCAACCAAATGCAAAAAAACCGCGTCCAAAAAGTAATTACTTAAATGATTATTTGAAGGCGAGCTGGTCATAGTCGACTTTTATATGTTTCATAATTCACGCTCATAAAAGGGTTAAAGTGAAAAATACGAATTAATCGTCTATATGCACTAAAAATAAATGAAGAAACCATTTTTGGAGATAAAAGTGTGAGCAGTATTCTGAGAGCTCGTAAATGAAGGTAATTTTCAGAGTCGAAACCGGGAAGCTTATATAAAAACATTTTTAGCACTAATAAATCATCAAAATAACGATACTTTTTAGATTAAAAATACTGCTTGCTGGGATGTGGCTAGAAAGTTTTTACAAACACTTAAAATGTCGGTGTATTGGATGGTATTCATTTCTCTGTTTAAATTTGTACTTTTTTTTTGTTCTTCTATTTCATTTGTTTTGTCATTGTGTGTGCCCTTGAAAGTAGACTACTTTTTTTGTATTCTATCTCTATATTGTATGTGATTTTCTGCTCATCTATTAAAGTAACTTTACTTACGAAAAACAATTTAATGGTTTTAGACCATTTAATTTTCAATTGCTTTTAGAATTTAGACATTCTGTTGTTTTTAATTAAATTTTCACTTGTTTGAGTTGAATTTTGTGGAAGTCACATTTACGTGAATTTTAGGTACACAAACAATGGATTCCAATTTGTGTTGTTTTGTAATTTAGTTGTTAATATTTCCAAAAACCAATCAGCTTGAGTAAATGAATTTGCAAAATTAATGAGGATATCGAAATGAGTTGAAAATTATAAGGAAATTTGTGAATGTACAATGACGTTTGACAGCAATTGCAAATTCCAGGGATGGCTGGAGGCAGGCAGCAACGTAACACGAATTAATCGAAGCGGTATTAAATTTCTGTCAAAGTATTTCATATACACACATACACTCACATCAATGCAAATGCCAACCCACTCACTTGACTTGTATAATCTCGGCGCGTGCATTTCCCACCAACATTTGTCCTTTGGCAATTGTTGTTGTTGTTTTTTTTTGCTTGCCTCCACTTCAGATTACAACACAGAATACACGGAAAATGTTGTGCTCTGCCCTGCCGAGTTACAATGTGGCCAGATTGTTTGTATGTGTGCGCGTGTAAATACACTTAAATTAGCTTCACAAACAAACGCGAACACTTTTCACACACTTTCGCCTTAGGCGGCATACGAAAGTGTCCCGGTGCTTTGCGCACAGTTTGTGATCTTTTGCAACTATCATTCTGAAGGCAAGTAATGAAAATGTTTTGCATAATTACATTTTCACTGACATGGACAAGAAAAGCAAAACCGAAAAAAGTCCCAGGCACAGTCAGCAAATATGTCCGTCGGTGCGGTGCGCCTGTTCTCTAGTTGTATTGCGTCACGTTGCCTTGTGTTCTACTGTCTCATTCCATTTGGGTTTGGTCTTTGGCATTCCATTTGTTCTGTTTGTTCTTCGACCAACGTGACGGGGCAAATTTAATTTAAACTTCTCGACAACGTTCAAGCAATAATTGAGAATGGACGCACTTAATTCGATTGTATTAAGCGCTTAATGAAGACTAATGGCCAGCACTAGCTGGCTGTGAAGCAATTGCCAGGAAATGCCCGGCTCGTGTAGGAATTGTAGCCGCTTTAAGGAGCGGTAGGACCGGTTGGTGATATTCTCCGCTTTGTTTATTGTTTGCTGTCAGTTATTTGTGGAAATTAATGGCAACTTAAGTGGTTGAGAATTTTCGGTATGGTGAAATTAATCTTGGGCGGTGGTGCGAGGAGGCGTTTCGTGTTTTAACAAATTCCATGTAAAATCTGAAGTTTTTGAAGTGTCATTAACCGCAGCAAAGCACTTGGCGATGATGGATTTGTGTTGAGGGAGAAAAGGTCCGCTTTGTGTAGAAAGTATGTTGATTAAATTTAATTACAGTTGCCGCTTGGAATTTCGGTAAGGAGGCAACTCACGAAGAAGAAGGCCCTAATGAAATGTTTCACTTAATTAAGAGACTGGTTGTGTTCCAATATTTGAAGCATCGGCAACAATGTAAATTTACTCTTAATACATACTTTGTTTATGACAGATGCCTGTCTGAGCAGAAGGTAGAAATTGTCAAAGTGTAACGAGTGGGTTCAGGCTATCGATACGCTTGAGATTCGTCCATAAGGGGCCAAATCATTTTAATTTGATGCTGACAGTTCGGCAGTTGGGGGCCATCTGATTGAGTACGGTGAAGTGCATAGGAAAGTGCTTGTGTAAACTCAAAATACATAACCAACAGCTTACCTTATACGAGGTCATAATTAGAAGGACGAGTTTAAATAAGGTTATCCGGACATCCAGCTAAACAAACAATGGAATATTATATATTGTGATGACGACATTATCGCTTCGAATTCTTACGGCGATCCTCACTGGTCACTGTAGACTGAGTGGACAAAAGACCAATGGTCGTACGAATACAGTGCCCAATATCAATCAATTATCAACCTAGCAATTATCAACCTAACATACCTCGAATTCGCTGAGATAATGAATAACGTTTTGCTTTGCATCCTAAAAATATGCAATGAATTTTGAAAGGCTTTTTTTACTTGCCCTAATAACTAAAAACAGAAGAAAATAAAAACAAAAAAACTGAAATTTATTCTTGTGCATAATTTCATATCTAAAGCCTCAAAAAATCTCATATGTAATTAAGGAAAATTTGTTTCCAAACAAACTTTTGAGTGGCAAAATGCTCTACACGAAAGGATTCACAGCAAACTGAATTGGAGGATAAGCGAATTAAATAAGTGTGCATTGCACTTAAGTGGTTTCAAACACACACACATAGATGCCGTAGCGTAAGTAATGCAGTTTTCCGCTACAAGCACCGCTTTTACTGCGCATAAATCAACCGAGTGTGAAAATAGTATACGACAAGTGTGCATGTGTGGCAAGGTATTTAAATATTAATATGCCTTAAATGCAGGCATGCATATATGCATGGCATAAGCGTGAGTGTGTGTGTTTGTACTAAGCAGTCATCGCGGCATGCTGATATACAATTTGCCTGATGCATTTTTCATTCACTAACAATTAATTAATATTAACTATTTGCATGCCGCAAAGAGAGGCTGGCATACGTTTTAGAAATTAAACGAATACACAGGTGGATTTCCCCCATTTGTGTGCATGTGCGCATTCAAACGCCCTCCTTGCACTTGTGGTACTGTGTGAGGCGGTCATGTTGCCGGAAATTGCTGATTTGCAACTCGCTCGCAACTACTGTTTGGCTCGCTCGCTGGCTGGAGGAGTAAGTTTTGTAAATTTTATAGTAAACTTTTGCCTGAGTGCAAATAAGCGGTATACTGTTAGGTGTGCCATAAATTAGGAAATTGGTTGGTATGAATACGAAATTTAATGAGAGCTTAAAATTAAGTTGGCAAAGTATAAGTTTTAACCAAAAAAATTGCGATGTACAGAGGAAGAAAAAGCGTTCATACTAAGTAAAACAAACTCAAACAAAAAAATCTTTTTAAATTAAATTAAATTTGTTTTTTTTAAATATTATTTTTTATTAAAATATTCCATGGAATATAAAATTTTTTATTATAAAGTGTATACATTTTTCTGACTAAGTATGCAATATCAAATGGAAATACACTTCAGAGGAATTATAGCCTAAAAGTATGCAATATTCATCGAACCTTCCAGTACAATTGCGGCCAAAAAAGTTTCAATCAGCAAATGATCACAGCATCAATTTCCACAGTAACGCTTTTATTGACTAGATACAAATATGCAAACATTTAAATGTCAATTTGCTTTACACACACACACACACACACACATCCGGACATAGAAAAACACTTCAATGAAACTCAAATGCTTTACAATGGTGGGTAAATATTGAAGTTTGTGGTTGTGTATTCGAATGTGTGTTTGTGTGTGTGTGTGAATTAATTTCAAAATGTCTTCTTGCTAAACAAATTGTAGCAAGACCCAAAATACGTGCCTACTTTTAGGCTCAGCAGCCAAAGCGACAGACAAACTTTATATTCCAGCCAGTATTACTTTCAATGGGCTTGTGTAAATTAGCATGGCAAAGTTTCTATCGAGGGGGGTATGAGGAGAAGAAAAAGTCTTTTTGCCTTTTGCCATTTTCCCTTCAAACCATGCCTCTTTCGATGGCAGATTTCCGCTGAAGCATTAAAATTGAACTGGTGTTTGTACGTCGAAGATTAAACAGAAACTTTGATTAATGCCGCAACAGATTCTGCATAAACGCAGCCTTCGCAGCGAACCATGCTCATCCGTACATTTTTTATGCAGCCGCCAATGCCTTTGATATTGAAAATTTGCATAGGTTGCCACTTTGGCTTTTCCGCTCTGCGTATTTGTCGTTGAGTATTTTATTATAGGCTTGTGTGTGTACTTCGGTTGAGTTCAAGTGAATTGAGTGTGAGGGCAATGATATACCACAAACATATTACCCGAAAGTTTGCTGTCGATTTTGTCAATTTTCATAGAAATTTTGTACACATTAATGTGGCCACACACACACCCACACCCTTACACACACACACAACTCACAATACCATATTTACCCATTCTTGTGGCTTTTAAATATTTACAGAGCCTCGGTAACCGCAAAAACCACACGTGACGCCAAACATTTACCGCAAATAAATTTCCACACATGTAAACACTATTCGGTGTTATTCCTTTTGATAAAATATATGGGCGCCGAGAGTAGGGCAAAAATTAAATCGTTTCATTAAAACAATTCGTTGAACTTTTAAATAAACCACCCATCCCGCCGCCGCCGCGCACCCACTTCTAATAACTGAAGCGTGTGGTAATTTCAAATTAATTTGAGTGAAGGCATTACAAAATAATGGGAAACATCGCAAAAGCATTCTGTGTTTGAGAACGTATTATTGACACGTCATTACTGCGTTTTGTTTGAGTTCGGTGTAATTAAAATCTCCTAGAATTGATTGACTCCTCTTTAACTAATGCGTTGATGCCGCGAATATTTCCATCAACTGCCCTGTTTATATTTAGATTGGCTTTAATTTGTGTGAACAAATGGAAAACAAAAACTAGACTATCTTCGGCAATGTCGGAGCTGAAATAGAACCGCGGATATACATTCCATTGGTGTCAGCATCTCATTCTGACCCATTTATATCCGCTACTGAACTCGCTACTGAACGCCCATGGACTTCATGTTGGGAAATCATGAATGCACAAACGGTCATCTGCCCTTTTAAAATATAAAACAAGTGAGTAAGTTTCAGTGGGGCAAAGCCGACTTATATATACAATACACCTACTGGGTTATATTGGATCCGCCATCTTGAATTTTGAAAATGCGAAATTTCATACTTGATGTAATCTTAAAATTACGGTGAAAACACGATTTTAAACTTATATGGGAGGTAGGCGTGGCAGTCGACCGATTCCGTCCATTTGCAATACCAGCTCCTTCTAGGGCCCAAAAAGGATAATTCCAAAATTTGGGATCCATTACAAGGAAAGAGGACGGACAGACGGACGGACAGACGGACAGACGGACGGACGGACAGACGGACGAACAGACGGATAGGGCTAAATCAACTCAGGAGGTGTCGCTTATCAAGAATATATATACTTTTCCATACCGGACACGTCTCCCTCTTGGTGTTACAAACATCAGACCAAAGTGAATATACCCATACTTCATGAGGTGTGGGGTATAAAAAGTGTACAGAACGCCTTCTGGATTTCCGTATCTCCGATTACATCATGAGTAATCCAATTTGGCAAGAATGGAGCATGAAATTTGCGTTACATACCGCTTTAATCCACTGACCCCTTTTATTCATTTGACAATTGGAGGTCTATTTGACTAGTGAAAAATGTACCCATAGAATAAATAGAAACAACCAGTTGAAGCTCACATGTTTCCTTTGTACACTTTTCCAACTGTAAATAAACTACGGTTGTGCCTTCTTAAAACCATTGTGTTACTTATACTTAAAATTGAGCGACTTAACTAATTTAAGCATGTTTATTATTTTACACCCACCATGCTCTTAGGCAGAACACTAAAACATGTCATTATGTCTGAGTTAAACATGAAATAAACAATGTGCCTAATTAAGTACCAGCAGCAAAGTGTTAATTTGTTTACCCCCCCTGGTAGGGCACGAGAGAATGTCACGCTTTGACTTCTTCGTCTAGACTCATGTCAAGAGTCATCCTTCAGCGGAGGACAAACAAAAATAACCACTACAAGTCAACAACGAAAAAGGGTATTTAACCAAATTATGATATTCTAATAGTTAAAGCAAACACACAAAAAAAGCGGCCAGTCACATATACTCTCTTCTAGTATTGTGGTGCGCATTGACACATACACACAGGGCCAGCTAATGTCTAGACTAATTAATAACAACTAACAACAACAGAAAAATTATCAAAAGAACTGATTTATCGAAGTCCTTTATGCTGTTGTGGATTGAACTAATTAGTAAGAGTGAAATCATGGTTTAAAGGAATCGGAAAGTTTATGAATTAAAGTTATCAAAAAATTCAGCTGAGGCAAATTTAATTACAGAAAAATGTGAAATTTACTTGAAGTGAAAAACAAAACCGCCAAAGGAACGAAACCACAAACTCAGCGAAATTAAAAACTTACACTCGCAACTCAAGAGTGTATGAGATCAGAGAATTCCTGTACTTTCGAACGTTAACCACACACCCAGTCAGGCATTGTCGGCTTTGAAATCATATACGATTTTTTACATCCGCTTCCTTGCTAAACCCATAACATTGTGCTGTTATCTTTTTTAACCGATAACGAAAAACAAAAAAAAAATACAGGTAAGAGAATTATTTTCGGCCCTACCGAAGCTAAAATACCGTACACATAGGAGTACGATACCTTCTTCGAAAAAAAATCGGTAATTTTATACCAATTTTGTTCCCCTTCCATGACGTTCATGTTCCACTTCAACTTTCATTCCATACGAGTTTCATATCTAAGTTTGTTCCAATTCCATTTTGTTCCGGTCCATTTTCAATTCGTTCCTGTTCCATTTCCATTCCGTTTCCGACACCATTTCCAATCAAATGAACTTAAAGGAAAAAAAAGTAATTTGTGGGAAGATTTTGTATGGGATAGAGGCGTGGCTCCCATTTAACATGCCATCAAATTAAAAGCGAAATTTAGAGAAATCATAGCCGATAGTCTACTACGTCAGTTATCGTTTGAAATGTCAGACAGACCAGATGCATGCCATCTTTTGAGCGTTACAAATGGCCTGACAAAAACAATGCACCCTTGGACACTTGTAGGCTGTGCTTAGAAACACCCATGGAAGTTGATATGAAACATGCCGGTAAAGCGCAAACTTTTCAATTAGCGCAATGAGTAAATGTGTGGGTGGGTGAATGTGAGTTTTAGCTTCTTTCAGTACACTCATGTTTGTTTAGGTGGAACTGAAATAACGGTATGCGATTTAGTTTTAATCATGCATACTTTTAGGTGTACCGAAAGCGATTTTAATTAAAGCTTTGAACATGCTGTGCTAACAATGTGAACGGCTTTATAGGAATTATGGCAAACGAATTATTCAGTTAGAATAATACTAAAACCTTACAGCTTAATTCGTTATGCTTATTTGAAGTTGAGTGCATTTCTGCGGCCATACCTTTTGTTGTCCAAAATATTATTTAACCATTCAACTGATTTGTGTGTTTCCATGTGGCAAAGACTATCTCAGTTTGCTGTACTTTGGCCTAAGCAAGGTATTAAAATGTTGCTGCTATTACAATGCCGCACCGACCCATTGACAGTTGAATAAATACAGCCAAATGTGCATAGTCAGGAACATTAATATTTTCATTTCGCCTGGATTACAAGCAATATACATTCGCAACATCAATGTGCTTCTGACAGCTCTCTCTGAGCCTTTAAGTAGGCATTGGAGGTTGTTAAACACAGCTCCATGCATGTAATGAAAGAAACGAATTATTAAAAAAAAAAAAGAATTCATAAAAAGGGCAATTACATTTTCCAATTACTTAAAAAAAATATTTTTTATAAAAAAAAAATTAATGGAACAAGAAAAAAAAAAACAATAAAATATGTATCTCCATAGGAACTGTGACACTTCTTTTGATGGTTTATCTTATCAAAAACAGAGCACAGCACAACAGCATCCGTATGACAGCCAATTTAATTTCCTCATTGGCATTGACAAATAAAACAGCATACTTTTAAGCTGCTGTGCATTTTTTTCGGTAATTTTTCCTCCAATATAGCTTTCATTGTATAACCGTAGATGTTGAACGAAATAAAACATTCCATCACATTTTGTACAGCAAAAAGAACAAAATTATTTTGAATTATTTCCATTTTTTCATTGTAGGGTTAGGAGCGAAAACTAGCCAAACGATTTTCATAATTTTTTTTAAAACATCTGCCAAAGAAACGATTAGGATTTTCTTTTGAAAGGTAAATATCTTAATTTTTAGTATTTGGTTTTATTTAAAATAACAGATTTCCGTTCGATTGCATTGACATACAGTTGCGTTCACAATAATAGCAGCGCACTATTCGTTTTTACGATCGGTTGGATATCCTTCGGCTCAGTTATTATTTCTCCACAAACACATTTTTTTGCGCATCTAACGGTATTCATATACATAAAGTTACAGGATACTTTTTTTCAGATCAGCACAAAGTTCTGTTCACAATAATAGCAGTGTTTAAAGCGACAATTGCCTGTTTGTTAACTTTTATTTGTTGTGAATGGTTATAAAAGGAATAATTTTATAGGTTTTAGCACAATGGGCCGATTCAAACATTGCTCAGAAGAACTTTGAAATATTATAAACGCATTGATAGAAAGAGATAAGGACAAGGATTACGACCAGATATCCTTTATGGATCTGCCAACACTTCGAAATGGGTAAATTAATCCGAAACAGCTGCACGTAAAATATTTTTCAAATTATCAAAATTTTCTAAAAATTTGACGATTATTTTTCAGTACTTTCTCCGATATTTTCTATCGATATTTCTGATTTGTTTTCGACACTATTCTCGATAGTTGTTATTTCCAATTCACTCCCATTCCATTTCGAAATTTATTCCATTTTCATCTTGTTCTGGTTAAATTTCACCGCATTACGCCTCCTTTTTGGTCACTGCAAATGGTGTGACAAAATCAATATACCCATGAGCAATTTGTGAGTAGGGTATAATAAAGGAATTAATTCAATTTAAAAAATTGACAAACAATAGACCACTCACAAATTGATGTTGCAAATATATTCTCTGTCAACACAATCAGCATACATGCATATATTAGTACCTACATACTCAGCTCGAAAATCTCATTACCCATTCACTTTAACACATACACTGAGAAGGTTTAAATTTAGACTAACAAAATTAGATTATCTGCTTTAATCGAATTATGCCAAAAACTTCACAGAATCACATTTCCACTACAGTAGCCCGAGTCATGCGGTGGTAGTTGGTGAGCTTGTAGTTGGTGTGGTTTGGTAGTTTTTGGCCACAAAATTAATTAGAAAATAATTAACAACAAAATAAACACATATACATGCAGGCTGTATTCATATGCTCGCAAAATATTTGCCAACTTATTAAGTTTATTAAGTAAACAGAAGGACCAATGCCACAGTAGTGGGTTAAACATGCAAATATTTAGCTGGCTCGAGTGTGTATACTTGGTTGGTTTTTGTGACTTTTCGCAGTAATGTGGCACATGTAAATTTAGTATTAAATTACGGACTGGTCGACGCTTCAGTTTGAAATAGCTTTAGCGTATTCTTGGAAACATTCTGGCGTAAAATTCAGTGAAGGCTTCTCAAACGAAAATGTAGCATAATTTGACATTTAGGAAAAATCACTGAAATGGTAAACAGATATTTTCTGTTTTTTCTTATGTAACAAAAAAGGTAAAATATATAACTGTTAATATGTTACAAATACAAAATCAAACTATGGGCTGCTCCCAAGAAAGTCTCCTACGAGATATGAGGCATATAGCTCCATAGATTGATGAAGTCCTTACGTCGAAACAAGATTAAAATTCAGTTATTGTATGTCGTTAATCCACTACTGAACTAGACACATCATATAACTAGAAACTAAATCAATACGTTTATCGTTTCTTAAAATTCAAAATGTTTTGTACTTGTTACTCATACGCCATGTACAACAGATTTTTGCGAAATATTTGTTTGAGTAATTACGTTTATGGATTGTAATAAAATACATTAAAATAAACATAAACATACGCTTAATATAGCCGAAATGCCAAGTTCAACTGATTAAAATGCCTTTTTTGTCTTTTCGGTAAACATTTATCTGATTTTGTGATTTCATCCCAATTCTTGGAGCACCTATTGCTAGTTATCGATTTCTTCTAGCATTAAAATCCTTTAAATATGATCAACAAGATCTAAAAAAACAACGTAAATTCGCAGTCAACTAAACGAGTCGTTAAAGATAAATCTGTCGAATTTTCATTTTTAAATTGTTTCTTTCCTATTGACTTGTTCAAGTGATCACTTCATTGCATGCAAAAATGCATCTACAAAACATACACGTGTTCCTCTTTTATCTTCATTTGATATGAACACACAAAGATACATTACAGTTCATTCCAAAGTATTCCACTTTGACAACTTGACGGTGTAATGCATACGATGTATTACACAACCAATATATACATCCTACGTTCGCATTGACATCAATTTCTCATTGAGTTGAATTTTATGTTTTATGCTAGACGGCTTTGTCATCGCAGTCCATATTTGAACAAATTTATATCATCGTAGACCCTTTGTGTGCGCCAATTTCCCAACTTTGTGTACATCAGCTTTACTTTAATTTATGCAATAACTTACAATCTAACATAAACCCGATTAGTTTATGGTTGCAAGTGGCTCAAAGGGGGCAGGTAAAAATTAGGCTCTCCCGAAACCAGATTACAGTATTTTAATTCGGCATATCAATAAAAACATTTTATATGAGAGTTTCGAAATTGTTTCCAATGCAAACAAAAGCTATCTCTGCAGTGTATAAATTTTGCATTTATCACACACACATGCATGGAAAATTTGCAAGCGCTCCTGCACAGATGGCTTCTTTTTGTGCTGGAAAAATGTTTGAAGCTTTGGTATACAACTTTTTAATCTGTGCGGGTCATTAAAAGTCCTCTTCAACGAATCTAAATTTTGGAGTGAGCTACGTGACCATAATTATTTGACTCGACCAGTTGCACATATCGTCGACAGTATAACGAATTTTTTTTCTTTTTGTACGTTTTTTTGCTTTTATATAAAATGTATTTGTCTACTTAAGGTATTAGAAATAATTTAGGTTAGAATCTCATTTTTCAATGCTTTGACTTTTGCGTGGAGTAGATATCAAATAAAAGGAAATAAAGTGAAATAGACCAACAAATAATTAGCCTTGAAAATTGCGAAATATTCTACCCACGTTTTCCTATAATCAATGGATAATTTCAGATATTTTCTTCGAAAGATTTTTGATATCAGCACTCAAATAACTTCCACGTCATAAAAATGTCTCTGCTTCAACCTTTAGTGTACAGTGTACACGCTCATATAGCATTGAAGTATCAAATTGAAATGTCAGTACATTGACGAAATGTCCACCCACATAGACCTGCTCAGCAGAAGGACATGATGATTATAGGGACTTCAGTCCAAGTCAATTGCACGTTGTACGCATTATAATTCGCATATTTTTCCCTGTAACATTTTAGCATATCATTACGTAATTTGGACACTTGTCAACGGGCCAGAATGACAAACCAATTTGTTTTTTTTATTATTTATTATTTATTATTCCCCTGTTGACAATCAAAACAAAGTGTATTAACCTTGAGGACAGGATAATAACACAACGTGAAGTAAAAAACCAACTGAGACGTAGGACCCTTCACTGGACACTGTGACTGACAAGTGTATGGCAATGCAAAGCACATAATCCTATTTGACATGTGTGTGTGTGTGTGCGTCTGTGGGCGAGTGCGAAGAGCTCAAATCAAGCATCTTTAAGTTTTCATCAGCAATAACGTCAACGTCATCGCCTTCGTAATCATAATACCTTACAGTGCTGTGCTTCCTTCCGAACTGACAGGATAATATTTGCATTTGGACAGTTGCCTGTTGGTTTCAAAACATTGCGCTACACGAGTGTGAGTCTTTAGTGTGTGTGTGTGTGTGTGTGTTAAAGACAATTGGACAATTTAAATGAATTTTATTCGCACGCACATTTCATGTATATTAAGTCCAATAGAAAGTAAAGGACTCCATTTCCTGGCATCACAAATTGCTGCAAATGTCAGATTATCTGTTTATTTAGGTAAAAGTTAATATAAATATTTGCTGTTTGGAAAGCCAAAGAGAAATTGAAGTGCACATATTTGAGCTCAATTAGAGACAGTGAATGGCAGAGTGGGTTGAGGGCCAGTACATACAGCCTTCAGAATAGAGCGCAAATAGGATGTGGTAGAAGTTAAGAAAAACAAGTGAAAACTTTATATTGCCACATGGCATGAGTTCCGCGAATAAAATGGCTAATTAAAAAGTGCGGTTGCTGTTGCGGCAATTAATTGTTTTGTTACAATTTTTAAAACTTTTCAACTCCGCCGAATCCATCACGAAATTTGAATATTATTTTAATTCATACCACCGAAACCGTAACACAATTTCCTATCCTTGTCAATACTGGCATTTCATACAAAAAGAAATGGAAAAAAAATAACAATTTCCCACACAGAAAATAATTAATTCATGCCAGTGCAGCGCGGCGCGTACCACAATTTTCAATTGAAAATACAACAAAATACATTCCATGGCAATTAATACATACATGCTCTGAACGATTGGACAGTTGCGGTTAAACATGCGAAAATCCAATTTCGACACACTCTGAAAGATCAAAAACATTCGAATGATTGTTTTGGTTGCGCTCGCCACACACAGCCATAAGGGAAAGTGTTGCTAGTGTTGCAATGGTGGTTTTGTGGCTCTTCGGTTTTTCACTTTTATACTCTGGTTATTAAATGTTTTACTTTTTTTTTTGTAATATATTGCGATGAAAGCGTAAAAACCACATACGCATATTGAGGGAAAAACCATTTATCTGTTAAATGACAGCAATCAAAAGCATAATCGATTTCATTAAGTATTCATGTGTGAGTTTTTGATCGCTGGACTGTGTGCTGAGGTTTCAGTTTCCTGTTGTGACGCACTTGTCTGAGTGATTTCCTGTCCCGCCCATGCTTTTCGACAGCCACACGCTTGTGTCATGTTGTAGTATTTCTGTGTATTTGCCAAACTGCCTGGTATTTGCCTTTTGTGCTATGATTTGATTTTGATACCCTGCACTCAATGTGGCCAAGGGCATATGGTTTTGGCTACACCAACTGTAACGCCCAAAGAGAAGTGGTAGGTATAGATAAGTTTACCTCAAGGATCGATTCAGCGATGATTGCAGCAGCTATTGAGCAATCGCCTTCTCGCCTACCTTCCATACAAAATGGCCACCCTAATTTATTTATTTCGGTTATATTGAGGAACTGATTGCAATGATATTTATAAGCTTGGTTTGTAATTACGTCGGGAACTAAAGGCGAATGGAACCGCAAGGAAATGGACCGGGACAATATGAAAATAGAGCAATCTTGGAAGTAGAGCAGGAATGAAGTGCATATGGAAGTTGAAAAAATATGGAAGTCGGTCAAACGTGTAAGTATACAATACACCTACTGGTTGGATCCGCCATCTTGAATTCTTATAATATCCAATGTTTAGGCCGCCTAGGTTACTTCTAGCTCCTGCAATACTGCTTACAAGAAAAGTGAATGGACAGACAAACAGAGGGATGAGGTGTAGGGTATACAAAATAACCAACCTTCTCTGAAAATGTTAAGTACAAACAAATTATGTTCACAATAACTAAGAGATGAAATGTTTAACATAATTTCTTAGTATACTTAAAAACAAATTTCGCATAAATTTCGCATAAATTCGTGAGATATTTCAACTAATAAATTCAACATTTAGGTAGGTATATAGATTTTTTTTCCCTGGTTACTTACTTATTCTGCTCGGATTGTTCTTTTTGTTTGCTATTTGCTTTTATCACCTTTTCATTCGTTCGACCACGACAACTTTCCCTCAAATTAATTCAAATTTCTAATCAAATATTGCGTATTCTCCTCACGCAGCGAAGCCGAAATGCGAAGGACCTTTTTTGTGTGTGTTTGGAGTGTGCAAATGGCATAAATCAGCGCCACTTCAATTGCCCACAAATATTTGCTGATTTTCATGAGACCACAACCACAAAAAAAAAAGAAGAGAAAGGAAAAATGCAAATTGGTGGTAAGATTTGTGGCATTTAAAGTGGAAACTTTTTTTCTATGGCCACCGTCCAGTGTAAGAATTTTACGATTTTACGATAAGGATGAAAGTAGCACAGTCCTTTATTAATTGCTACTGTTAAATGTTTTTGCCATTGAGGAAATTGAAAAATTTATTTTTAAATCTCTTGGAAATCTGTGCACTTGCAGACATATGAGATATTCGGAAATCAAATCCGTTAAGACCGTGAACAAAAAATTGTATATTTACTTAGTATAAATTCCAAGCACAATTTGAGAATATATCGATGGCTTTGAGTGGAACTGGGACAACTCAAAGAATATCATTTTTTAAGATGATAAAATTGACGACATAAACTCCATTTTAGTCCAAAAAAGGTTTAACGTTTCAATGTGCAGTCGATACAATTAGGAAAATTTTAAATTCTTTTATATTTTATTCAACTTTAACTTTAAAGAATTGGTTGAATACGGAAGTTTCTCTTGAGTTCTGTTAAATTTCACACAAAATTTGTTATTACTTCAGAGATTTCGGGAAAGGCTCGAACACTTGCATACGTAATTGTTCAGAAAAGTGCACTTAATCGATTTCACTACTGAATGGGTCAAAGGATTTAATTTCTGTCATTAAGAGTTTATGTATAGAATGCCTGAAATATAAATAATTGTAGGGGAGGGTGCCCACCTTGGCATAACTATTGAGGCCATAACTTTAATTTGAAACAAAATTTCGCGGACATCTCGGGTCCGTTTAAAAGCTGAGTTCAATAGCAAACAAGAAATTTGAATGATTTTAGCAGTCGCTGTAGCAAAAGTCTCCAAAATCAACCCTCCAAGAGAGGTGCCCAGCTACTGGCACCCATTTACAATTCGCTGTAAAAAATCGAAAATCCAGCATTTAGTTTATTGATTTGTATGTGTTGTTCGTTCGTTCAGTGGTTCACTCTGACCACTTGCCAGTAGGTGGGACCCCTCCCCTACTATTGAATTTATATATTTTTTATTCCAAGAAGCTTTAAGGATTACGCAAGCGTTCGAAATATTACAACATAAATATTCCATTAAAATGATTAACACATTAAGGGCCACACTCACTCACTCAAACAGAGCGAGAAGTTCTGTGAATTTTATATTTTATACTCATATGTATGCACTTGTACGAATGTGAAAAAAAAACTTTTAATTGAATTATGAAGTTCAGATTTTTCTGTTTTTTGATTGCAGCATTACACAAGCTTACATTTCGGTCAGTAGTTTAACGAATTAGATTTAAAAATGTTTTAAATAAAATATTTTTTTTGGACCGAATGTGAGGCTAAAGTAACTATAAGTGGGTTAAGGGTAAATTCAGTATACACTCTAATTCAGGATTTCCTTACTCAATAACTTCCTTCTTGCATTTAACCTTATTTTCAAAATGAAATTCCCACCAAGTCAAACGCACACACACACACACACACATGTATGCCCTCACATCTAATCAAAAGTTCAGATAGAGCCGTCGTTATTGAGAGGCACTCATTTACCCCAATGGGGCCACCCACCGAATACGGCGACAACTCGTTATTGCACCTTTATTTGATAGCGAAAATTTCGCACACCTGAGTTTTATGTTTCTGTGTGTGTGTGTGTGTGTGTGTGTGTGTTCCTGCTCGTGTGCTTGACTTTTGTCTAAAATTAGAATATAAACGCTGCGTCAAGCCACACCAAATTGCGGAAGCCTTCTGCCACCAACTCTATCCACCGATCGGAAGCATACAAGCGGAAAATCCATTTATCATTTCCGATTTCCGCACATTTTTCAATTTTGACAACTGTTCGTTGGTGTGCAGGTGTATGTGTGTTAGCGCGTGTATCGAACATGGCGTTGAAAGTGGTTATTTTTTCCGTTTGTGGTTAGTGTATAGCCTACTCACACCCACACACATTTGCACAGGTAAATACTCACATGTGTGTATATTTTCGAATTTTCAAATGAAATTCGGATGCCTGCACGCCAAAACAGCGGCATCAAAGAGTTAACATTCAAATTTACATTCTGACACTTACTCATTTAAGCAATGTTGATTGGAATGTCCGAGTAAGCATGTGTTTGTGTGTGTTCGTCCATGAAATTGTATGTTCGCCTGGGCCCTTTGTGCATGCATTTCGGCGTTTGTTTATTTACATTGCACTGCACAACCACACTGTTCGCATTCAGGCAGTGAATTCGCACGAATTCACGTTTGATTGTCAATGACATATGCTAAACATTCCATTTCAAGCCGGTTTTCAATCAAATAGGAAATGGAATTTCGGAAATCCTGTAAGCGAGCGAGTACATATTCGGGAAATAGTTAATTTAAATTGAAAGTGTCAATTTCGCCTGGACACAAATTGCACTTGACTATGGCTGAAGCCCACATTTAATTTCCCCTCAAATGAAGAGCATTTGAAATTCTTTCAGTGGTCCATTGACCACACACGCACACCCAAAATACCACCACGACCTGCGGCTTGTACCTTTATGCGTTTGCATTTTCTTTTTCATTTGTAACGGGGAAAAATAAAAACTCTGCCGATATTTGTAGGCAAAATCAACGCCGTTTTAAAAGAACCTCTCAAATTGTATGAGATGAGTGCCTACGTGATATGAATCCGCAAAAATTTCATTCAATTTCTCTGTGTGTGTATAAAAAATAAACAACAAGATGATAAAGAAAATCTCAAGTTGAAATGGAAATGAACAAAAAAACTGGCCATTGCAAGCAGGTGGTCTGCTGGCAAACGTCCTTTACGAAGTAAACTTAAAATTTATTCCGAGTAATTTATCATTATGTGATTTTTGGAAAAGGTAACCATTAATTTAACGTATTTACATTACAAACTTTCAAGTTAAAGTTTTCAAACTAGATTACAAAATACAAAGTACGTACTTGTGCAAGTTTTGAAGGAACTCAACCATTTCTTCCAAAGATTATTTGCCTTTTTTTCTCTAGAGTGGAGAGTAGCGGGAAAAAAATGTCTAGACAATTACTCATAAATCAAGCACTCAAAATAAATGTATTGCGCCACGAAGTATGCAATGAAATAACAGGAAAATGAGGCACACATGGAACCACAACAAAATTTCATTCTTCAAATCGTTTTTTTCTTCTCCTCTTACATTTGTAGTTTAAAACAAATTTAATCAAGTGTGAGTGGTATGTGGACAATGTCATGTAAGTCAATTTTTAAGAAGGGGAATGAGCTAAGCCCTTTTTCTACAGAAACTAGTAAGAGAATTATCTTCGGTATAACCCAAGCTAAAATACCCTGCATATGTGAGTACGATACGCTCTTAGACCATTTTCGGTAATTTTTTGTACATTTTTCTGTATTTTATAGATGGTTTTTTGATATTTTATTTATAATTTTTCGATATTTTATCGAGAACTTTTCGATTGTTTAATGATAATTTCAATTTCTCAGTCCCGATCGATTTCAAAATTTTCTTCCAATTCCATTTTGCTCCAGTTCTATTCCCATCTCATTCCCGACATAATTTTCAATCAATTGCAAGAAACAACGAAAAATAAAGAAATTGGACTGCTATTTTGTATGGGAGGTGTGATCATTTTTCAACATTTTTATCGACAATATTTTATATTTTTAGTGCACACTATTTCGAAAATTTATCGTTTTTTCTAGAGATAATTTTTCGACATTTTATCGATAATTTTTCGATAATTTATCGATATTTTATCGTACTTTTCACAACATTAATCGACCATTTCCCCCATTTAAAATCCATTTCAAAATTTTGTTTCAATTCCATTTTGTTCCGGTCCAATTTCATTTCGTTCCAGTTTCATTCCCATTTCGTTTCCGGCATCATTTCCAATCCAAATCTGTTCAGTATTTCTCAACATAAACGAAAATAATACAAATTATTCGGCTATTTTGTATGGGATTTGGGCGTGGTTCTTATCCGATGTTGTATGAAGGAAAGCAAAATAAAGAACATAAAATCTGATTTACTTGAAATGTTATTTTTTGTTACTTACCAATTTCAGCCACATATTCTCATTATATTTTTGGTCCGTGTATGAAAATCGGAAACCAGTAATGCAATTGCATATTTCGATATCGAAGGAAAACGATAGTCTTCTCATCGTTTCAGTTTCACACATATCGTTCAAATGCTTATAAGTAGGGTGCAAATTTGTATGAAAATATAAATTTTGGGCACACTTTTTGGGGTCAAATAACCAGACAGTGCTAAAATTCTTAGTCAATAGTGCAATAGTTATGACAATATAGTGAAGATATTGTGCGAAATAACGGACAGGAACCATGAACAACGCAATTTTTTAACTATTGACATAAAACTATCTCACTTTTTGTTTTTTTATACCCAAAAAGTATGCCACAAAAAAAATTAAATTATGCAGATCATATTGGTTATTTAAAAAGAATTGCTGAGAGCCTCATTTGGTATTCAATTATCATGCAATGCTGCTTTAATTAATGTTAATTTTTCTTCAGAATTTTGAATTGACAGAATTTATGAAAATACTGAATTTTTCACAATGAAAATCCAAAAAGCTTTTGTGCTTCAACTTTTTATTTGTATTTGTTCATGCAACCAATTTATGTTCATTTCTCCGGTAGCCTTTTGTCATCCTGTTATATTTTGAATAAAATATTTATCTATAGATGAAAACTAAAATGCAAAATCGTGCAGCCTAAACATTATTTGCATGCTATTCTCATTCATGTGCATAAATCCGTTTGGCCTTTGTCATTGTCCTGCCGCAACATGCTAACCGCAACTGTCAATCGGATTTATAAATGACAAACATTCGAATAATATTTAAAACAGTGAGTTACGCATTCATTGAAATGTGTGGTGACACATTGGACAAAGATAAATTGCGCCCGTGTTTGGAGTGTCATTCATTTCATATGAATTTAAAATTTTAATTGAATATGGACATAATGTTCGTTCAACGGTTAATGGCATTATCTGCAAAAAGTGGTTGATATCGATTTTGTTATCACACATGTCATTTTGTGGTGTAGCATTGGTAAATAAGTTGTATATTATTGGTTTTGTTTGAATGTGACGGTGGTAACATTTTTGTCGAAAATTTGTAAAAAAAGATATTAGCGCATCACAAATAAAATTAACCAATTAGCACGGTCCTCCGGTGTTTCTCTCCCAGTTGGAATTGTATGGGCGGTGCCATGACCCCTTATTAAATTCATATTTGATCCATATTTAGCTAATATATGGGAAATTACTTTAAAAGCAATCCATCAAGTTGTGGTACAGATCGGATGAAGACCAGCTGCGTAATTGACTTAATCCTGCTAAATTGTCTATTTCTCCCACAGTGGATCGGTCGGATTATCAAACTGAAAAGGGCGTAAACATGAAAAGTTAAAATAACGTCGATAACGTCAATCTGCCATCACTGCTCAGTGGTGGCCATCACGAATTAGGGGATTTGGTCTAAAATAGTGCCATTCCGGTGAAAACATTCGAAAATCTACCAAACCCTGCTGGTGACATCTATTGGTGGAATTTTTAGGTTTGTGTCTCCAATAAGTAGAGTTGCCACGTGAGAATTTAATTGTATGAAAAATCGCATTTGTTGAAGAATCTATTAAATCGTGTGTTTGAAATAAATAAACATGTTGGCTATCATTTCTGCCTACACTGAGAAAAAGAATCAAAACGAAACGTTGTCAAAACGTACCGAATCGGTGTCAATTTCTAGCCAAAACTGAAGTTTCTGATTATGACAACGAAATGCGTACATTTTTTTTAAACTGCCCATTGATGAATTGAGACTGAAATGTTGTTGTTTCACCACTGAAGCTGTAATATTTTGTGACAGATTTGATTTAATGATTTGAGACGGCTACGTTTTTGTGCGAGAAATTTTTTTTGGAAATCAGTTTATTTCCATGGAAAACTCTCTACAAAAAATTCTTAAATAATTTTGTCCATTCGATCAATACTTTTTCATACGAATCCGATTTTTGAACGTGTCTTTGATTTTTCTTATACAATTTCATACAATTCATTCTGTAGAATTGGGATTATACGTAAATATTGCCACTGTTTCACGTTCTATTTGAGAACTGGTAGGTGTTGATTTTTTCAAAGCGATACCCGTTTCAAATCGCAACCATGCAATTTTGTATTTTTTTTTCTCAGTGTAGTGATGCCTTAGCGTAACTTTATGTTTTGTGAACTTATTCCACTATTGTACGATATTTAATTCGATCAACTTTCGATGACTTCGATATTTTTTCGATAATGTAACGATGGGCAACATCGTATGAGAACAATGCCTACCACCCACCCAAAAATGACCGGCCGAAAGAGAAATACGGAACCAATTTGGATGCCGTTTTTTTTATTTGATTGGAAATTATGTCGGGAAAGGAATCGGAATGAAAATGGACCGGAAGCCGGAACAAAAGGAACGAAAGAGGAAATGGAATAGAAATGAAATGGAAATGGAACGGAAACAAATTTCGAAATTGTACGGAAGTGAAGGGGAAATGGAAATTATCTAAAATTTCCCGAAGATTTGTTGAATAAAGTTACGTACTCGCATGTGCAGGGTATTTTAGCTTCGAAAATAATTCTCTTACCAGTGGTTGCTTTCAATAGAAAAAAAAAATCTAAAAATAAAACGAATTAATGTCATAGAGGCAAACTAAAATAAAAAATTGTCAGATTAAACCAGAATTTAGTGCGTACGGCCGTCTACATCTGCTGAACTTTTTGAACTGATTTGTTTTTTTTTTTTTTGATATGTTTCAATTAATTGTTTAAGAACCTACGTCAGTTCTAGAGTAAAATATGTATGCAAAAAATTCGGTTATCAGCTAGTATAGAATTATTTAATTGGCAATTGTACACTCAAATAAAATTGCGCATTTAAATTAAAAATTCGAAGTATACTCAAGTATGAAAAAATGTTAGTCATATTTAGTTTAATTCAAATTTAACCAGAAGCCCTAAGGTACGACTGCAGGAAAATGTATGAGTCAAACTAATTTTAATCATATTTGTGAACTTGTACGGCCGCAATGTTTGCTACAATATGGTTCATAGTTATCCTTAAGGTCACAAGAGGGTCTTAATAAACAACTTAGATAAAGCCAACTCGACGATCTTCTTAAAGAATTTTTGACTAAAATATTAAAATTTTGTTTGCGAAATTGTCACTTTGTTCAAATGTACTGACTGCTTCTTGAGTGTTTGGAAAAAATGGTAATTGAATTTCCTTGAACTGCAGCTGACATTTGCGAAATGTAATCATCACTTTTCCTTGGGTATTTCAGAAATGATGTCTAGAAAGACAAAGTGCTAATCACTGACTGGAATCGTCTGCTAGTCTCAATGAATTATTCAATTTAATTCGCTTGCACAAGGAGAAATGAGTTCAGTTTGAGTTTATAATTGCAAGTGACAAGATCTGATTAAAGCGTTCCTAAAACAACGTAAAAATATGTTACTTAAATCGTCCTTAGCTTCGTTGGTAGTCTTTTTAATTGCCACAGAAGCATTTGTTATCAAGCCTGATTTGCCTGAGGTGAATGGCAATAGTTTCTATTATTTTGGTTTTGGCAGTAATATGCTGAAACAGCGTATACACATACAAAATCCGACAGCAGTCAAAATTGGTGTGGGCCAGTTAAAGGTAAGCGGACATTTGTTTTAAATAAAATAATTCGTTTTATGAACTGGCAAATTAATCAATTGAATTTTCAGGAATATCGTCTCGACTTCAATACTTACACAGATCGCTGGGATGGTGCACCAGCGACAATGGTCCCCACACCCAATGGCATGGTGTATGGTACAGTTTGGGAAATCGATCTCACGAACTTGGATGACATTGATGAGTAATTGGAGGACATTTTTCGCAAAAGTTCTTTAAAGAAATTAATTTTTTGTATTTCTTTTAAAATAATTTAGTCAAGAAGGTGTTCACGAGGGCATATACTATCCCGTCAGTCTGCCAATCATATTAGCCAACAATACCGAAATAATTGCTCGTGCTTACTTGCTGACCGATCAGCCAAAGTCTGAGCTTAGCTCATTTCCTTTCGAAAGCGTGCCCGAAGAGCGTCAGCCATCGAAGACGTATTTGCAGTGCCTGGTCAAGGGAGCCATGGAGACGGGCATTCCCAGTTGGTATGTCAGCTGGTTGAAGTCCATTGAGCATAATGGTCGTGTGGCAAAGGAATTGGAGGATTTGCTGCAGCTGAAGGATGTGGAAGTAGTTAAATGAGCTGTGATTGCTGTTCTGTGTTTAAGTTTTGGAAAATTGTGATTAAATTTAGTTTTAAGTTAGCATACGTAAATTTTAGGAATATCAAAGATATGATAATAAAAGATAGAAAATAAATTTAGTAAAAATTCAGATTTTTATTGAGCTTTTCATAATTTATGTATTAATTATGGGTTTTAGCTCGTTTTCCAAAAAATTAATTTTGGAAAGGGAGTACAACAACTAAGCAAAAAACTCAGTCTGGCAGAGTGTACAGCTGTTTCGGATCCAGCCACAGATCCTCATCAGCACTCTTTATGCATTCTATTTTATCCAAGCGACGCTATAAGTAAGTATTGGTATGACGCACAAGAGAATTACACACACAATGTAAAAATTCATTTGCCATGCAACTTGCTTGCTGGGACTTTGAGGAAATTCTTCAACCAGGCATAGTAGTAGGTTGCTATACAACAACAAGTAAAAATTCAGTTTGCTGTATTTTACCATTCGCTGCTTCAGTGAGTTGGCGTGTGATGCAAAGGAGAAGTAATTCTCTTGTGCGTCATACCAATACTTACTTATAGCGTCGCTTGGATAAAATAGAATGCATAAAGAGTGCTGATGAGGATCCGTGGCTGGATCCGAAACAGCTGTACACTCTGCCAGACTGAGTTTTTTGCTTAGTTGTTGTACTCCCTTTCCAAAATTAATTTTTTGGAAAACGAGCTAAAACCCATAATTGATAGAAAATAAATTAAAGACAAACATAAAACTTTCGGCTTCTTTTACAGTACAACAGACATTATTTTTCCGTTACTTTTTATAATCTTTATTTATACCCGGCACACTAGTGTCCCAGGGAGCCCAAGAGTAGGTGTAGCCGATATGGAAAACTAAATATTTTCTTGATCAGCATCAGCTCCTGAAAATTATTAATAAATAGAAATATTATCGATAAAATATAAAACAATTTTCGATGAAATATCAAAAAATGTTGCTCGTAAAATTATCTGTGAAACAATTTGGTGTAATTAATGTTAACCAGTGGACCTTATTTGAATATTAAATTGCTGAAATTGTTAAACCCTGGTTAAAGTTAACATCCCAATTTAGCACAATTTAATAATTCAGCAATTTTAAATTTAACCTACATTTACCCTTTTCATTGAAAAGGCAAAAGATAGAAACTATTAAGCTTTTAGATTTGGCCAATAAGCAACTCTGTCTATTATTTACAGAAGAGCTTTTAATGGTTGTTTCAATTAAATAAATCATATACTATCTGCTAAATTCTAATCAGTAACAGTGCCGCCATATGTACAAAAAATAACGTAGTTGAAGTTTTAAAAAATATACCAGATTTGAATATGTACGCATTTTTTCTGATTTACCTGAAATGGAATATGAAAAATTTTCATTCTAACATCAACGCAAGCCATTCGATAAATATAAAATTCATGCTATTCATTCCATACATTTTCAAATATCACGTGGGATAGTCGTTAGAAGTCTTTTTCCCACATGGGTCTATGGAGGAGAGTCCGGAGCCTTTGATTGAGTCTAGACGTTTTTGGGAACATTTTTGCTTGATAATTTTACATTACTTTGGAGCCTGGACTGGAACTGAAACCGTCTCGGGAGCTGAAAAATGTGAAAAAATTTTCTTACTTTTAATTTTTTAATTTAAAAAATCAACACTGAAATCTAAACTTTATCGTAACAAATAAAATGTTTAAAAAATCGTTTAAAAATTTTTCCTATCTATTTTTCTATAATCCAAAGTAGAAATTACGGATGTTTGGAGAAAAATCTGGCATCATTGACCAGTATTAGTAAGACAATTGCATTGTAAGAGGCGGCAGTGTTTGTCTAAGTGGAATAATTTGTTTTGGTAAACGTCAAATATCATATCCAGTAAGTAACATAACTAGGTGTCTACATTCGAAAGGTAAGTTTTTCATATTTTGTTTTCATAAAATTAGCAAATCCTATTGTAGTTTATCAAGTTTTTGGATTTGCGGCAATACAAAACAGCTGAGCCAACCCTAAATGTATAATACGAAACAGACAACGCCTTCCCGTAAACCGTTATAATAATCAATTTTTCGTGATGCCACTGAAGAGGTCTTGTCACTCGCACAGACAAGGCCTCTGTGAAACAACATTGCCACAAAGATGACGATTTCGAAAATTGAATTGCAAATGATCACAGATTTCTATTTTTGTTGAATTTCCTACACTTTTCTGACAAACTGACAAGACACCTCTCCAATGACATTTATATAAAATAACTGTAAATGGCTTAAAGGCGGTATCTTGTAAATCTATGTATCTTGGGGCTCATGAGCTTTTTTTTTTTGCAATGAAAGCTTTGCACAAACCAAATGCAGTACACAAACCAAAATTGTAAGCTTTGCTGGCAGAGTTGCCATATTGTTTCAAATGGAAACTTTTGAACATTTTGTTACGAGCTTTATTAATTTAATAAATATTATTTCCTGGATTTGTGGTCTTAGGACCTAAATCAAATTCACCAGTTAGTGTAGAGTCTAAAAAGGAAATTGGTGTTGAGTGTAGTGCACAAGTATTCAAATTTATTTTTACTTTTATTTAAAAGTTTCGTAATTTAATTAATTAATTAAATATTCCAGCACAAATTACATATGACTTCAAAATTCTACTACTTTGGTTTTGGCAGCAATATGCTAGCCAAACGCATACACATACAAAATCCGACAGCTGTACGTGTGGGACCTGGACAGTTAGAGGTTTGTATTGCATACTTTTATTATGACTGAAGACATATTGTATTTGATATTCGCTCACTAGGATTACCGGCTTGACTTTTACACCAGCTCAAGGAATTGGCATGGAGCACCTGCCACCATTGTGGCCACAAAGGGTGCAAATGTGTGTGGTGCCATTTGGGAGATTGACCTAAGCAACATGAAGGACTTGGATGAGTATGGACATTATTGACAGTATTTGCAATCAACTGACTTCAACCTACTTTAGCCAAGAAAGTGTACACGAAGGCGTCTACATTCCAATAACTGTGCCTGTCTTGTCCACGCAAACTGGTAAAACCATTGTATGTCGCGCTTATCATTTGACCAATCAGCCCAAAGAGGATTTGTGCAGTATGAAGCGTGAGGCGATACCACACGACCGACAGCCTTCGAAGACATATTTGAAAACCCTGGTGAAAGGAGCCATTGAGACGGGCATAGCGGAGGAGTATGTGAACTGCCTGAGAGCAGTGAAGCACAATGACGAAATGGTGGAAGTGCTCGAAAAGCAATTGGAATTGCAGGAAGTGATATTGGAAAACTGAGCATGTAAATTTGGAATCAAGGATTTAGTACAAATTTTTGTATACCATATTTTGTAATAAATTAATTTCCCTTTAAATCAATGAAATTTGTTACATGTCCTTCAATTGTTATCCTTTTCTTAAAATAGTAAATGCCCTTAATTTTTTCCCCCAACTTTATCTGCATTGAATAATGCTTAAATACACACAAATTACCAAAAATATTGCAAATCTCCAGCAAAGCCAGACACATTTCTTATACACTAAATGCTCTCTCGCAACATGGTCATAGCCTTAACCCTTTTCTTTTGCTTCTTAAGTAGTTTTTTAAAAGCAGAAGACCCCCAAAGTGAGTTTAATTATTTTTAATCACTTATTTATGATGATTACCAATTTCCTCTTCAATTTCTTCCAAAAAAAGCCAAAAAAATGAGCAAAATATCTGAAAAGAAAACTGCTTTTGTCCATTTACATTCAACTCGAAACAACGACGAACAATTCCCTTGACTTTTGCGAGAGGAACAAACTCTTTGGTGGAAGTTTTCCCAACTTTTTGCACTTCCACTAAAGTACAATTAAAATGCAATTTACTGAGGACTTTGAAGCACCTTCAGGAGTGCTCCAAACTATCTCCGATTCACTTCTTCGCTTCGAATTTCAGCTGTGAACATTTTTGTTTGGCAAAAGGACTCTGGCGCCAAATGCTTATTAATTTAAATTTCTCTTCCTCTTTCCTATAGAACATTTGCATATTTACTATTTGCCTTATGAACGGTTCGTAAACAGGGTGCTGAAGTAGCTGTTACTATTATAATTTTCCATTTAGAAGACGAGTTCACAGCTAATTTCGTTGTAGGAGCAGTTTAAAGGGGCACGGGTTGAAAAGGTTTCAAAAGTAAATTCTCGCCATTCTCAGGGGAGCTGGTTTCATCAACAAAACTTGAAAGTTTTTCTTAGTTTGTAAAGGAAACATTTGACCTGTGCGAACTTCTTCTTCTTCGTCTTTAGCAAATGGTGCAACTTTTGTTGTGTTTTCTTTTGGTTGTTACTGCCTGGTTTCGTGTTGCCTGCAGTGTTTAAATGGCCAAATGCAATTTTCGTTTGTTACTTTTTAGTTTAGTGGAAGTTTTCCATGTTTGCATAAATTCCTGTTTGGCATTTTTATAATCGTACCACTTGCCGCCATTGATGATAAGCAAAATGTTAGTATACAATTTCCAAAAATATTCTTTTTCAATAAAATAAAAGGCACCGACCGAGAATATCTAATAGAATATATTAATGCAATTACATCTCTTAAAGAAAAACAACTGGTTTCACTTTGGCTTATAGCTTCTGCTCAATTTTTCTTGTCTCCTCCTGGTCAATGGCATCTCCAATCATGTTCTTTTTCTCCAAACCAGTGAAGTGTGCATATCTTGCTACGTCACTGACAGCTAGTGAGAAGCTTCGATATATTCAGTTGCCAGTACATAAAGTTCCTTTGAAGCAGAATCCACTCTTTGCCGTCACAACATCCGTTCCTGATGTCGCAGCATCAACTCTCTGTTGTCACAACACCAAAATAAGAAACTAGAGTGAATATATATATTGGTAGCAGTTCTAAGGGCCGATGTTGCGAGGGCAGAAAGTGACACTGTGACAACAGAGAGCTGATGCTACGTCAACCGAACGTATATGCTGCAACAGCTGAAAGTAGATGTTGCAATAACAAATCTGTTGGCACAACCGCTCTTTGCTGCCTCAGCATCTACTCTTTGCCGTCACAAAAGCCGCCACTGATGTCGCAGCATCTACTTTCCGATGCCCCAACATCTACTCTCTGTTGTCACAACAATCAAATATAAAAATAGTGTTAATATATTGGTAGCAGTTCTAACAGCTGATGTTGCGAGGTCAGAAAGTGATTCTGTGACAACAGAGATCAGACATAGGCGACTGCAGAAAGCTGATGCTGTATCAACCGCACGCATATGCTGCAACAGCTGAAAGTAGATGTTCCAACAAGCGCTAACATTCGCTTGGTCACAAATCTGATTTCTATGCATCTAATTTCGTATGTACTGAGTATGCTAACATATTTGCTCGAGTGAACTATTATTACTTTGCCGAAACTCTTCCCTGTTGTTGTGACCGCTTGTTATGTTGCATATAAATTTAAATTCGAATTGGTCGGGCAACTACTTTTCAAGTTTTGTAATCGTCCGGGAATTGAAATGCAGTTGAAAATAAGTTTTGGTTGAGTTGAATTTATGTTGCTTTGAGCTTGGATGAGGCAATAAATACAGAGGAAAGAATTCTTAAGAAGTTTCTTTGGTAAGGAGGAAGGGAATGAAGAGTTTTTATCTTGTAAAGGACATTTAAATCCAACGAATATTGTACTTTCCTATCCTTTTTTTTTCGGAAAATCAAGTAAATATTTCCTGCGAATAATTCAGTCGATAATATTCAATGAATTTTTCCATAATTCCTTTCAATTCATTGACACATGCATGAGTAATTTTCATTAATGCATATTCGGAATTAAATTTTCTGAAAATGTGTTGCAATCACTTTAAAATGTATTGCAATAAATATTTATGAGCATATCATGCTCATACCGCACACACGCACACACACACACACACACGCAGTGACAGCATAATTCAATAATTCAACAGCACGCTTGATTTTAATTACTTTTCAATAAAATTGGCGAGTGCTTACAATAAGCCACAGGATAATAAAGTGTGAAACACCAAAAGCACAAACGTTTGTGTGTGTGTGTGTGCGTGGGTGTCTATAAACTTATTAAACATTTACAACAATGTCAAAAATATTTCAACACCTGACCGGCAAACATATCGATGCAAAACCCATAAAAATGCAATTATGCACAGGCTAATATGTGTACCTACCCTCACACTTGTGGAACTAATTTAAATTTTAAAGTAGCCATCAAAGGGCACTTATTAACAGCCAACAACAACTTTAAACCAACAAAACAAAAAAGGTGAAAAAAAGAACAAAATTTATGTGAAATTAATATGCTTGTCACTTTGGCCGGTACTTTGGCGCAGATACCAAAATAGCAGCAAAATGCGGCGTTAAAACCTCGAAAATGTAAATACAATTAACACTCGCGGTGCATGCAACAAATTGCCAACAGGATATGCGAAAGGAAAGGCAAAAAAAAATACCCATTGCAGTTGATTTTCATATCTGCAGCATGAATATTGACAAACAGGATAATAATGCTTGCTTTGGTCTCTGCGTCGAGTGAAACTCGTTTGCATTGATGATGCGTTGCTGCACTCCAATTCACTGTGCGCAACATGCAACAGCAAAAACAACAATGTTGTTAATGTTTACATGTGTACATGACACGACCACAATGGCCTGGCCTGGTCTGTCCTGGCCTGGCCTCTGCTCGGTATCGTGGCAGTGATTTGTGCGGCACATCACATTTGCCCACACACACACAACCGCACACAGAGAAATATTCATTTGCATCAGACTCGGATAATGGCTAGCAACAAAAAAAAGTACACATCGGACGCGCCTCGTTGCATTCTGTATGGGCTGCGTTGGTAAAGTGCAACTGATAGGCCTGTAATTAAAATTAAAATTTTTGAAACTTGTCCAGAAGGGATTCCTCTATGCAAACACATGCACTGTACCACTCACACACCGAAAGAGTTAACTTAATTTTGGTTTCGCTTGTACGGACTGTGTCCGAAAGTGTTTGGCTTTTTCTGGCACTAATGGACATTTAATTTATATACTCAAGTGTGCATTATTGATTGTGGTTTGGCCGTTTCAGTCTTTATCTGCGTGGAACAATTGATTTTGCTTTGGCAGTAGAGTTGCCAATGGTTGAAGCACATGAAACATACAAGAAAATGTATCGTCGACTTTTGATAGTAATGCCCTATATTTGCATAATGTTTATAGAGAAATCGAAAATAGTAACCAATTATTGCTTCTTTCCCATATCCATGCCAACGACGTACCTGCATTTGTCCGTAAAAACGTTTGCCGTGTCGTGGACGAAATCCAACGAAGAGTGATCTTATATTCTTTGATGGGCACGGTCAAAGTTTTTACTGGCAAAGACTGGGAAACGTCGCTCCCAAGGATATTGGAATGAATCTATGGACTTAATTTATAGATTCAGTGTGGGTGTTTACATAGGTCAGATTACTGTAACGGATATTAGCCTCGCATAGATCATATTGGGTCCATACCAACACAACAAAGCTCTCTGGTTAAAGCTGGACAGTTGCAGAATACTTGTTCTAGAGTTTCTTCCTCGTCAGGTTCATTGCAGTTGCGCCACCATCGAATAAATACGAGCCCCATACATTTACTTCAGTGGACGCTGTATCCTCGCGTGACCGGATGTTTCGGCTAATTTTTATTTGGTGCCAAAATTAAGCTTACTGCCAAGAACAATTTGCATCTAAAAGTTTTTTGTTTGACCTAAGAGTAAAGTAACCGGTTTTTTCGGATGCCGTGTATTCAGTTGTTATTGCTTACAGAAATATACACTAAGTTTTAATAACAAAGCGTTAAAAATAGATTTAAAAGCAAAGTATTCAGACTGAACGGATACCGGGTACCCATTCATTGTAGCATATAATCTGACCAGAAAGTATAACTTTCCTGTAAAAGAAAAGTGAAAGGATTCGGTGTTATAAAAAGAGACACACAGACACACGTTTTGCATGTATTTATGTATGTTTGTATTAATAATAATATGTACACAATACAATTTGTATAAAATTTATTTTACAAAAGGTTATAGAATATATTTTACTTTCCAAAAAATTCAATATCGAATAATTTTAGTGAACATTTCCAAGTTCCTTCATATATCCTTTTTCGCACCACTTCCTCTCAACTTGGATTTTAGCTAGAATTTTGTGTGAAACGAATCGCATTGGCAACTCTATTAGCAAATATCAATATTTACACCTTTAATTAAAACCCCTAACAAGGTTATTTAGCCAACGGCTGCTGGGATGCCTACACTGGATGCACTAAATGCACGCCGTTCATGGCGGCAACCGCAACGCCGATATTTAACATTGCATTAACATGTTGCCGAAACATTGTGTCAACATATCAGCGCACAGTCATAGTGCTGGGTAACGCGGTTAATTAAAATTGACTTTGTATTTGCGAATGCATAAATTCCATTTTGTGCGAAAATTTTCGTTTGGAAGAGGTGCTGGCATGGAGCATATCACACGAAAGTGGTTACAATGCAATTTTGGACATTCCGGGGGTGGCACTCAGCGTTCAGTAAGGCAACATTGTTGCGCTGTGAATGTTACTTTCAGTGTTTGGATTACGTGCTGATTTATTGCATTATTACATTGCCCCCCGGCGAACAAATAGCATTTGGGTATGGTTTTGGAGATTTAATTTGATAAAAATAGTTTTTAAGGATTTTTTCCCTTAAAATTTAAATTCTCACACCAAAATCATAGGGAAAATTGTCAACCATTCAAAGCCTTCGGGCAAGAATGCAAATTATTTGCATTTCTAGTGCACGTGACGCAACACCAGCTTAATTAAAAAATGCCCCAAAACATTCTACATTTCAGCTGGAAAAAACGAATCTCAATCAAATAATCCCGAGAAGTTGAGAACAATTGCACTGCAGTGCTGCACTGACCCCAAAGGACACGCCACACGTCGAATGCAACCCGTGGAGCGTATGAATTTAATGATTTAATCGCAGAGCATCCACCAAAACGTTGACACACACACACAGAAGTGTTGACACTAAGGGGCCGAATATGTACACAAAAGGACAAGCAAAAATTTGTCAAATGCATTTGCGAGTTAAAAAACCAAAAAGAACCCAAGGGAAATATGCAATATATTTGCTAAGCCAAATAAAAAAAAACCAAATGAACAAAACCGATTCTGTCATATTTTTAGGCATTGCTCACTGCCTGCATGACTCTCAAGTGCTTGAGTGCGTCAACACTGCGCGCAAATCCTGGCATGTGGTCAACATTTAAGTGTAATTAATGCCCCGGGCATTTTAAACTGCAACGGATGCTGCTGCAATTTCCTATCCACAGGCCGAACTTCCGCTGCCGCCTGTGTGTACGCCACAATTCTTGCAGTTTTATTACATTTAATTGTAATTAATGCCGCAAGCGCTTAAAACTGCAGCGGAACTGCCTGCGACGAGTGGTTTGCGCTTCTGCGGTTTCCATAGATTTGTTCAAAATATGAAAAGCAAATATTGCATTTAATTTGATTATGAAATGCATGTCCTTGCTGTCTGCCTGCCATTGTTTTAAGGCAGTACCTCAGGGTGTCTTCAGCGCAGCTCACTTTTTATGATGATGACTTTGATTAATACTGCATATTCAATGGCATGTGGTGGCCCTTAATGGCTTTTTCTCTTCGATATTTTTTAGTTTATCAAAATTAATTGTGGCCCAAAGATACAGAAATAAATTTGAAATGTTAGCATTTGGATGCATTTGGAAAAATATCCTTTGATCCTTGCACTGTTAAGGGTTTTCTCTACTACAAAAGAATCCCTAGCACTTTTAATGCATAATTTTTCAACTATAAAGGATTCAGTACCCTTTTATTTAACGAATTTCAACAAATTCCCTCGGAAACTATCAATTATGTACCACACAGAACCACATCAGGCATTTCCAAAGTAACGCGTCTTCGAACTTGCGAAAACTATTAATTACTTTTCGGCCACAAATTTCAATTACGTTCGGCTGTCAGAATAAAGTTTGACGCCTAAAAGTATGCTAAGCTGTCAGAATAAAGTTTGACGTCTAAAAGTATGCTTTGATCAGTAAATATATGCAAATTTCACTTAGACCCAAGAAAGTTTTCTTAATTCACCCCAAAAAGCAACTACTTCCACAGCATGTGTGTAAAAATAGTGCCTGGGTAAGTAGTAGTTCCTCACTGAAAAGGGTTACCAAACATTTCCAACGCTACCCCACACGCAACATAATTACACACATTAAAGACGCTGCGAGGACAATTAGGGCTTCCAAACATACGAAGAAACTTTTGATGTTGTGGCCAACTGTCATGGAAAGTTCACACGTCAAACGCAATTCTGGCACCAATCGCCTCCTCCCTTGGGATTTTCGAAACTCTTTTCAACCCGGCCGCAATGAAAATGACATTTAAATGATAGCTATAAAAATTTCATGAAATTTTGCGGTTTGTCACTTGCGATTTGGAGCGCAAAATGTTATTACATTCGATTTCACTTCCGGTGTGGTAGGCTGCAACTAACTTCGTTTGATGTATGTATGGAGTTAGTTTTGGCGAATGGCAACACAATTATTAAGTGGGTTGGTCGGAATGGTTTTTCGACTCTGGAGAAAGGCAACACTACTGGGTGGCATATTGTATGACGGAAGTACGGAAATGCTAACAGCACGAAAGTTCCGTGAGTGCCAAAGACACGCTAATTAAAATGTAGTTTGCTGTAGTTTTGTGGTGGATTCGGTGAGTGGTGATGGCGGTGCAAAATTGACTTGCGGTGGCTCAACTTTACAATTCTAAGCAATTAAATTGTAAATTGTCGTAGACTTTCTTGTCGTTTTTTTACATAGCAAACTATTACATGAGTTGGTCAATTAGGAAGTCAATTTGAAGGTAATTTCGTTGGTGTTTTAGGAAATAAGAAACTGAACTGGGATTATATGAGAAGTTTGTATTTTAAGCACTTGCTTTCTTTGAAGGACATCATTTAAGGAAATAATTAAATAGTTGAACGAATTGAATTGGCTGTACAATCGACTGATTATACAAAATTCAAAATGGATTTTTTGAAATCAAGTTTCGAATATACATATCAGTTGATCATCACAAGGAAATAAATAACTAGACAGTGAACCATCAGAAGTACTTCGGTAATAAAAAAATTTGATCTCAGGACGCCATTCGGTTATGTTTATATGTGATTTTGAACGGGCAGACAGCCGAACATGGCTAAATCAGTTCAGTTTTCGATGCTCATCCATGATTCCATAAACGACTCAGGCGTATGAAGCCTAATTCTATCCGAATTTCCGCTATTTCCTGCAAATTATACGAGGTCCAAGTGCATTTTGCACATAATCCACAGAATACATCGATACCTTAAAGCGCAGCCATCCTATGTCCGTTTTTATGAAAACGGATATAGGATGGCATTTTTGGATTCCTGAGAAGAAGCTGCATCAAAGAGGCCATTGTGGTTTGTGAAAATTTGCCCGGAAGTAGTTAAAAAACAAGAAAATAAGAAAGTTCTATGTCCACAGTAGGATTTATTTCGTGTGCACAAAGGCGCAATTAATTTTTATTTTCAAGCTGTGAAATTCGATTGTTTGATATGAAAATACACCAGCTCCATCTAGTGTTTCAAGCAAAAAATTATTTTTGGTTTATGTTTTTGATAAATAAAAAAAATTCAATTTCAAGAGTGTATTGGACATAGTATAGTTGGGCCTCTTAGAACTCAAAATAATGAAATTTTGTATCCATTTAATTTAAAACCATGACGAGTTTTCACTCAAACTTTTTTTCAACACTCCAAAGATGGATTAAGCTACATAAGAAAAATATTGGACCCAGAAAACAGAACTGCAATAATAACGAAAAATGAATTTCAAAACTTGTTTTTCGTTTTCTACAGTTTGGGAAAAATGGACATAGGATGGTTACGCTTTAAGGTATCGACATGATGTATATATCATATTAAACACCTATGACATCTCGGTGCTTGGCGCAAGCAACACTCGTATCATATTGATGTACGATTTTTTCCTGTGTACCGGATTTGTATTTAAAAATCAATGATATTTTCGATCCAGAGTTTTTATATTTGGCACATGACACTGGAATAATAAAAAAATTTCATACCAATCACTCATTAAAATCTATGAAGAGAAGCTTTAAATGACGCATTAAATTGATCAGTAGAAAAATCTTTTCGGAGAGGGAAATTTCAGGGAAATAACGAAATCATTAATTCCTCGCCTTATTCGCCCTCAACCTTCCCGAAGGCAGTTTCTTTTTTATGTGCTCGAATGCAAATTTTCGGTGCAGAATAAAAAGCATTTTTATTTAATTTGTATACTAAACGCATTGCAGAGTTCATGATTCTCTCTAAAAAATCGGTGCGGTTTCCAGTTCGACTATAGCTTTGAACGAATAGTTAATTTTTGGAGGACCAACGAATAGGTAGATAAGTTTCAAGGATAGGTTTATTTAGCTATTTAATCGTGCAGTTGCAAAAAGTTCCAATTCAATTTGATCACAGCAAATGAAATAGATTACTCAACACAAAGCTATTTGATGCACTGGTGTGAAAAAATTCCTATAGAATATATATTTGATCAAACACATTTCCACGACGAACGGATAAATCACATGAAACAGTTTCATCCAAAAAAAAGTAAAAATGCCTCAAAATAATACCCTAAACCATACTGATCCCACTAAAAACCAAAAATATTTTCAAGTTTACACTGCAAATTCAAACAAAAAGTGCCCAAAAATAATCAATAAGTAAAAACTAATATTTTTGCCTTAAGGAGCTTCTCACTACCAACTCAAAACTGCCAAACTGTATTTAAAAGAAACCAAAAAAAACCTAACCAAACAAATTCTGAGCACATATGCCAAAACCATAAAATACACCATAAATGTCAAGACTCTAATCTATTAAAAGCAGCACTGCCAGCTTAAATGCGGAAATTTGCATTTTGCTCATCAGAAATATTATTAAAATCAACAACAGGCCAGAACCACAGCAACAATAGACAGCGCCAGTCAGCTGAACCGAAATAAAATCGCATGCAAGTTATGACAACGGCAAAGCGAACTACCAGAACGGACACACCCATGGAGGCAGTAAAACACAAATGAAAAAAAAAACCCTTTCCGCTAGGCCAAATGTAAATACTCCGAGTGGGAAACGAAAGGATTACAGGACTAAGCCCACCGAAATCGCGTTACATGCACGCCAGATAAGACCGCAGCACCGTGAACGGTACGAACATTTTGAAATGCTGAATTTAATGATTGACATTTGGATTCAAATTTGAATGAATGCGTGCATCAATTGGTATGCCAGAGTGTCAAAACCATTGGCAGCAAACACGGACAAATAACGCCCCGCTCCGTGGCATTGATATGTTTCGCTGTTGCATAAATTGCAGATTTCGGTGAAGACCCTTGGGTGGATTGTGTGTATTTGTTAACATTTTTTTCATATTTACTTAATGCTGGTAACATTTTTTTTTGTAATATTATAGGGATTTTTCCACTAATACCGTTTATGATCGCACATTGAAATCAAAAAAAATTACACGTTTTTACACCCAAAAAAAAAAATTATTGAATAAAATTTTTCGATTTTTGGTAGAAATTTTATTTTTATTAAAACAATTCCCCAACAATTCACTGAAAATAAAAGGGTTGCAACTTCATGCCACACTTTATTACTGCTGCTGCCTGGTGGTCGAAGGGTTACTTACACATTTACCATTTGCCAAACACTAAAGTGGGCACTAATGAGTTTCAATTACACTTTTGTTTCTACATTTCGTATAGTTGGGGTGACAGGCGCTCCACTGTGCGCATCAATTCAATTTCGGGCGAAAGGAGCAACTTTGATTGAAACTAAATGCGCCAAGGACATTTAGGAATGTGCAATGGCCAACAATGCAGGGCTTTTAATTAAATTTTTGCCACAAAATGCGACAACGACAGATGAGACCGCCGAACGAAGTTTTCGACGAAAGACGCAAAAGTCGTAAAGTTTTATAGCGCCGCCGCCGCTGCAGCAGCAGTGCCTGGATACGTTTTGTTTGTGGCGGGTAAGTTTTTTTTTTTTTGTATTTCGTTATTTTGTGTGTGCCAAATTAGAAAGTGAAGTGCAAACATGTCGGTGGTGTGTAGCTGGGCACACAAATACTGGAGTAGCGAATTTTACGATTATGATTGAGATTATGTCAAATTATAGACATGAAGAGGATTAACATTGTCAGGAGGCGAGAGGAGTTGGTTAGTTATGATCCATTAGAAGCAAATTTTGTAGCACAAATGGGTTATCAGGTGTCTTTCGATATAAAAGATGAAATTAACTTCGAAAGACAATTAATGAAATTATGTCACTTGCTCAGCTTGAGATGCTTAAAAAAGCATGACAATAAAATGGTGAGCTATCAAAAATTATTGTCCGTACTGCTTGTAGACAGAGAGGAAAGCGAAGAGCCTCTGAATTTCAGAATTTAATGAAAAATATTATTTCACTTCCTTGGACATCCACCAAATTTTACTCTGTTCTTCTGAGCCTTTGCATGTTTTAAAAAATATTTTTCTTCTTTCCCACAAAGTTTCAATTTCAATTGTGAAGTTTTCCATTAAATAGACAAAAAAAAAAAACCTATACTGAAGCATGCCAAATCACATTTAATCTGTCTGTTCATGCCACACACTTTTCTCTATTCTATGAAAATGTTTCCAAAAGAGCAGTGCGGGTAGCAAAGCCAATTTAAAGTATAACAAAATAAAGCAACCTCAAACTACTAACTACAAACAGGCCAGTGGCCACACTTCCGTTTGGCAGACAATAGCCAGCAAGCGTCATGATGCTTCAATACTTCCCTTCCATTTGATGGACAACTGTCAAAAAGTATTTTTTTTTCCATCTTGCTTTTTAAGTAATTTTACATTTTACTTTTGTTGATAACACCGCAACACCCTTTACCAACACATTCACTTCATACCATGCAGGCGTGGCGAATTATACTCGAAAAAGTCTATTCAACGCGGTCCAAAGATGACGAGGAAGTACAACATAAATTATTCAATTTTATGTTACACTTCTGTTTTTTATACAAAACGTTCCCCAACGTTATTAAGCGTGCAAACGCGTGCAATGTGTTGGCGTTTGTGTTTGTAATCCTTTCCATTCTTCACTTGAAAGGGTTAAATTTCATTTTTAAGTTGAATTCGTTTTGCTGGCGCGGAAAAGCGCATCATCGTCTTTTGCTCTATTTCATCAAAATCGCTCGTAAATTCATCATGGAAAGCTGTTTTGCGGGCGTGCGGTCACGTGACTTCATAGATAATCTTTGGCGTAAGATATTAATTGTTGAAATTAATAAGGGCTCTGCATTGTTGCTGTTATTGAAGTTTTAAAGGCGAAAGAGAATGGGCTGGAATGCGAAAGAGAAGAGAACATTTTTGAATGAAAATGTTAAAAGGTTCTAAACGCAAGAACCTTTTAATATTTTAATTTCAAAATTAATTTCACAAAATCTTTTATATTAAAAATGTAATTTGTGCAGAAATTACAATTGCCATTAAATTAAAAAAGAGTAAGTAACGCTCGATTTTTGTTACCAAGTCTAAAACATATTCTCTAACTGCTTAGGTCTGAACAAAAAAAAACGCGCCATTCTCGCAGTTACTGTAAGGATATGACGGCACATTTGCACGACATAGGATCAAATTTGAACTGTGAAGAGGTGATGTTAGGGATACGAATATATTTTATGCAGTTGTCTTTCGGATACTCCGTCACATCTCTACTGAGAAGCTACGAATTTTTAACTTTTTGAAAAAACCGATCAAAAGAGAATTATTTATTGTGGACTGCGACCAGAGTCCACGCAGATCCGAAATAGAGATGGACGGATTACATGACAGTGGAACAAACTTGTAAAGGAAACACTGCAAGAGTACAACACGCTTCCCTGGGCAGCTGTTCCTCCTCAGCAGCAATGGACGGAGGTCTGCCGTTGAGTACCACATTTGATTTGTAGCTTCTATTGGCTGGGGGTGACGGCTTCGGTGTGAAGGGAATTTAAAGCTGTTAGAGTATATTTCCATAGATGCCTGTTTTTTTATTTCAGATCTTGCAACTTTGCACTTTCCTAAAACTTAAAACCTTTTCCTACTTTTTTTTTCGAAAAATGTTAGTAATGATTTAATTTAATTAGATTTCACTTGAATATTTCCTTGTCTACGAACAGTAAAATATTTCCAAACCTACCAAATTCATATAACTAAACTCTCAGCAATTGAATTCATTTTATGGCAACTGCACCTGATATCTTGAATTTTCTCAAATTGAACTGGAATCTTGGGATTTTAATAGAATTACTTCAACCCTTGTCACTGCAATTAAACTGTCATTTTAATTACATTTTTTTTAAAACTTTTCCCTTAAAAGCAGGAAAATTTTACGAAATTATTTTCCTCAAAAAATAAAAAATGTACAAAAAATTAAATTAAAAAAGTGCGCACGTTTTTGGCCATGTTTAATTAATGCACGTATTTAAAACTGTCCGCGCCAAAGTGTCCAGTGATGAAGGCAGCCAACCAACCAACCAACCAGAGTTGCCAATAACTACGTTTTTTGTAATGGTAAACCACCAACTCAAAAAAAAAAATTATTTAAAAACTTTTCCCTGCCTTGTGGCTTAACTCAATTTAACTTTTTCCTTGTTGCCTGTTGAGTTTTGCCGTTTTTTTCGGCTTTTCCTTGGTTGACGCCAAAAACTCTTAACGCCGCTTAATTGTGGTCACAGGTGTAGACAGCGAAATTTTTATTGAGGCATTTAAAAAATTCACAGCAACAACAAAAATTTACTGAACGTTAAAAAATTGTTGTTATTAGTCAATGTAGAATCTGAGGCCAAGAGGTTGCTGAGAGGGTTGCCCATGCCAATGACGCCTCTAAATAGGGTGAGTGTAATTTTCCACAACAACAACAAGAATAAATACAAAAAAAAAACTGTAAAAATGTCCCTCATCAAAATTAATGTTAATGTGCGGATTTTAAACATTTTTATGACTTTTATTATATTTGCTTGCCGCGCGAAAATTGCCTGTTGGCAAATACTTTTTATGAACATAATCGGCTGTGAGGACATTCAGTCCACCCCCGTCCCGTCTACCTTTTGCAGCCAGAGGTAAGGCAAATAAAGTGAATTTCCTTTTTTTTTAACTCAAAATCTCTACTCAAGTAGCTTTAGAGAGTAGAGAAAGTGTGTAGCATATGTTTTGGCATCGGAAGGTAGTCATTCGAAAGGATTTGGTGTTACTTTTTACTACAAAAGACATTCAGTTGAAGAAAGTTAAGTACACATTTTGTGCGTAGAAGGGCTTAACACAATAAAGCGAGAAGAGCCATAACCTGCTGCCAAAATGCTTTTAATCTGATACTTTTTCCAATGAAATTCAATATCAATTTAAAAATGTACCCATTCAGTTTTTTCCCAAAATATCAACCCTTTGGGCTTATTTTGAAATTTTAAAATTTGTTCCAATTATAATTGCGTTGGGAAATATTTTTGGCGTGGAAATTTAATACTTTTCACTGCTCTTTTGTGAGGTAATTTATATTTTTATGCTAATTATTTTTTTTTTGTTTTGTTTTATATGCGCGTTGTACGCTAAGCCAATCAAAAACTTTTTAAATTCAATATTGTTCGGAGGATTGAATTGTATTTTAATTGTAAACACCTTCGGGGTGGAAACGTTTTTGTTTTTTTTTTTTGTTGGTTGGTTAGAAATTTGATCCTGGTAATTATAAGGGGATTACAAATGTATAAATATTGTTGTTCTGGCTTTGGTTGAAGTCAAATAAAAAACTTTTGTTATCGCAGAGAGAGAATATATTAAAAGTAGCCAACAAAAAAAATAAATATATACCCTAGGCTAGAGCCGGACAGTACACATCATAAACTTGTTGAGAACACATTAAATTAATTTAAATACAATTTATCAATAAACAAATAATAATAATAAAAATTCTACATCCATTCGATTTCGCAGTGCGACTGACATTTTCAGGTGGTTTCAAAACGGAATAGAAAGACAATGAACTGGATCTCCGCATTCCACGCCAAAACGGCCATTTGCCTTATGTCCGTGTATCTCTGCTACCACTTGGATTACTACAAACTGCTGCTCTGCCTTTATGGAATGCCAAATCGGTCATCGTTCGTTGCATTGCTCATGATGTTTCCGCACTACATTCGTAATTACTTCAAGGGGGCTGAGAGTAGATTTTCACCTCAAAGCTTCAGAAGTAGGAGAAAAAATTCCCATCTCTCGAGGCAGTTAACCTGCCTCAGAAATTTAGCTTTTGGTCCACCGTATCGGACTGATTGAACAAAATGTTTCTACATCAAACACTAAGCATATTTTGAAGCCAAAGACTGATTTATCCCTGGGTGGATTGTCCTCCTAGACCAATTAACACGTGCCACCCGAGCTTCGGATTTTTCCATATTTCTTTTTTTAAAAAGCGGTGTAAAGCAGTAAGTAATGGAAATTCAGTATAACTGGTAAAGAACTGTTCCAAAAAAAATCTCTGTAAGTAGCCTTTTATTACAAACCCCTTAACTTATACAAAATATAGACATAAAGTTAGAAAAAAATTTTTTTCAATCGAAAGGCCTTGTAGGTAACTTTAAAGGAGTTAAAAAAGATTCTAAAGTCCGAATCAGCCTAATCGATTTAAATTTTTGCTTTCTTGAATTCGATGAAAAATGTTTAGAAAATGTTGAGGACATGACCCTAAGTAAACTACATATTATTCAACTGGAGTTGGGGGATCCGTAGTAGATCCACTTACAGGGATTTATTCTTTGAAGAGTTGTCTACCATTTCTAAATTCACGCCACTTTATGCTTTAATTTTAATTTTGAAAAATGATTTTCGCAAACTTGAATTTTTTCAATACAGTACACTGAGAGAAAAAAATAACCATTCGAAAACTGTTAAAATATAAGCGAAAACTGATAATTGTAACAGTTTTTCAAATGTCCGATGGTTTTAGCATTTTTTTTTTGGTTTTTCTCGGTGCATATATGGGAACATTTTAGGCTCTAGTGGCACGTGTTAACTTAGGAGGTCCACATTTTTTTTTTGGGAACTAAGTAAATTTTAGACCACGCTAATATACGTGATTTAAATATTTTCTAAACTTTTGGATATTTATAAAAATCAAAAATAAAAAACATTTTTTTAAATGTTGGCACATATTTAAGTAAAATCTTACTACATTTTCATCAAAAAGATTGTAAAATTTTTCAATAAATCGGAACCGTATATACAAATTAATGATATTTCCGATCCCTTAAAAATATGGGGTTTGAACGGTATTTAATGCTTACCCCACTAAAGTAAGACTAAAGTAAGATTAAAAAAAAAATTTGATTCAAAAATATTTTCCAACATAAATTCTTTGCTTCCAGATGTCAATTGGCATTTCAATATTTATTAAAAGAAAAAGAGAAAACCTCATATCAATACACACTCACTCAAATTACCATATCCAATTCCAAGCCAACAAATGCCACAAGGATAATCGCAATTATTTAAGGAATGTACAATAGACTTTATTGAAAAAAAAACAGAAACAAATACAGAGGAAATCAGTAAAGCGAAAATTGAAACAAAATTAGGAAATCAAGTTACAAATTTGCATACGCTCCATTTATTTACAACTCATATATCCTCTGCGCTGAAAATATCAAGCGGAAATCGCATCCTTATTGGCAATTTCGTCTGAAGGGTGGCGACACCAACCAGAACAAATTGCGGGGTTGTAAGCAGTACAAATAGGGCAAACAACGAAATAAAAAATGTTTTGCAGCCGAAAAGAATTTATTGAAATTGAAAAACATCCAAACAGGACATAGCAATAGTACCAATTGTGAAAGGATATTTGCAAGGTGGCATGCAAAAAAATCACAAAATTATGCAAATTTTTTTCTTCAAACTAATTTGTAATACAAAAAATCAAACAAAAAATTGCAACGGAGTGTGGGCAGGGGTGTGGCATTAAATTGAACATATTATTTTCTGGTTTTTTTCCAATTTGAAGTACAAATCACTTCCAAGCCATTGGCTCTGCAGGCAGTATATATTATTGTTTCTAATTTCAATTTGCAGCTGACATCAGCGAAAATTATCACTTGCCGCAATTGAACATCAGCCTCTTAGCCCCAACGTAATTGCCAAGCAATTAAATAATTTTTCAGCAGCAGCAGCAATCAGCAGCAGCGTCCTTTAGCCTTGTCGAAAGCCTGAATAAAAATGTAATTTCAATGATACCAACGCGTTCGCTTCAAGTGCGTCTCAATTAAAATGAGCTCAGGTGTAAATTTTATTGAAAATACTTAATTGAAGCAACTTCCGGCGAGCAACACCGGTGATGACAACAACGCCACCACTGGCAAAACAACAATGGCACAGCCAGAACAAAACATCATTATTTCCATTATCCTTGACAGTGATTTTTGCTTACATAATTATGTACCCGAGCAGACACCACACAGCAGACAATCAACTGTGTGTTGGTATATGTGCTTTGTCTTGGTGTGTGTAAGTTTTTGTTATGCAACACTTTTTTTTGTGTGTGTTTAAATTGTTGCTCTTGCCTAATTTGTGTTAAATATCCTTGCCTGGTCGTGTCTCACATGTGTTTGTCTCCCTTTAAGTAGAACCCGAAAAATAAAACAAAAACCCTTACAAACTACAAACTACACACACACACACACTTTACCCAGCCACACAATTAGTCCGAGAGACAAGGATTTATTTGTTTATCCTGCAACTGACATTGTCACGATGATTGTTGAGAATTTATGTAAGCATATACAACATTTTCGGGCTTGTTTTGAGTTGGATTGTCGGTTTGCTAGCCCTGTCCTGTGTGCACTTATTCCGAGAGGCAAGTTAATAATGAAAATTACGCAATTAGCGTAATTGGAAAATTGAGAAGTGGTTAAATCGGTACTGAGCAGTGGTCTTGAGTGTGGAAAGTCATCAAATAGACTTAGTGTAGGGAACTTGTCTCACAAGTGTCCCATGGTATACTATTTTAGTCATAGCCTGGATTAACATCACCTCCTGAGTGGATCTACCGAGGTTTGTCTGTTATTTTGAGGTGTTGAAAATTGTCAATATCGGATAAGAACCACGCCTACCTGCTTTACAATATGGCCGCCCGAATTTCTTTATTTTTGGTTTTTTTTTGGAGAAATTCATTTTGTTTGGAACGGAATGTGAATGGTATTGGAACGAAGTGGAATTGGTCAAGAACAAAATCGAATTGGAACACAATTTTGAAATGGATCGGGAATGAAGTGCAAAGGAAAATTGTTAGTAATTATCCAAAAATATCGAAAAATTATTGATAAATTATCGAAAAATTACCGATAAATTTCGAAAAGTTATCGATAAATTTCGATAAGTTATTGAAATATAATTAATAAATTATCGAAAAATTAAAAAAACTTATCCATAAATTTTCGAAATAATTTTCGAAAAACAATTGATAAAATATTGAAAACGTGCCGATAAAATATCGAACATTTTTCGATACAATTACCGAAATGTGCAGGGTATTTTAGCTTCGATCAGACCAAAAATAATTCTTTTACAAGTTTATTTTAAATAAACACTTTTTAACGAAAGAAATGTATTGAAGTCGAAATTTGTATTGTTAAAATCCCAAAACTGAAATGATTTTGCTTTTTTGGATTCTTTATGATATTTTTTCGTCTTACACTACTCCTGAGATGGATCCTACCAACAAACCTTACTAAATAATATCTTTTCTATAGTCCGAATAACGCCTTCACACATCTACTTACGAAAATACACACCCTACCCTACCCACCCTACCCTACCCACATCCACCCCACGCCAAAACCAACCGCATCATAAATGTCTCACACAATTAATAACAAATTAACATCCTTCACACGCCCCCCAGCACTCATGTCCTCACAAATATTTACCGAAAAATTAACCGAAAAAAGAAATCAAAATTTCAAAATTACTATTTACATTGTTTGCCCAGCGCATAGTTCACTAATGCCAGCATTTGTTTGAGCCCGGCCACAGGACACTTTAGTACAAAGGACAGGCACAAGTCGCCGAGAAAATACAAACACATACAACTGCGACAAGTACAAACAAACTCAACAATTTCTTGTCAAGAAATCTATACTTTAGCAACAATTGAAAGCGTCCATTTACATGTAGCCGGAAGTCACGTGCTTTATTGCACGTGTCCTTTTAATGACCAAACGAATGTAAACGAAATAAAGTGAAAAAAAATTTCACACAAAAATTCATTGTATTGAAATCCAATTCAGCGCGAATGTCCGCATACGCATGAGTTCCATTAGACAAATAATCACAACAAACGCCAGTTCAGTCGCCAGACGCGTACTTTTGTTCGGCAATTTGCATTGATCGCCCAGTCCCCATTTCAGAGGCCGTCATGTCAGCCAGAGCAGCCATCGTCAATTGAACTCTTTTTTGTTTTGTGTTTTTTTTGCTGTGTGTGTCTCGGTCGTGGCTTTACGCGACCAATGGACCTTTGGATCTAGTAGCCGTGGGCATTTTTTCTACTTTTGTTTTTCGTTTTAATTGAGGGGCCAACGTCGCGTCGCCCGTCGCGTTATTATTTTTGGGTTTTGTGTGTATTCCTTCGACTTGACATACGTTCGGCGGCATTGAGTTTCACTTGAACGCATGAACGCATGTATTCCAGAGTATTGAGTGTATTTTGGTCATTATCCTGCGCGTGTAATTAATATCGTATTTATTGTATTTACTTTGAGCGTGGGTAAGTACTTTTCTTGTTGTTCAATAGAATATTTTAGGTCTTCTCAGTGGTTTAAGGTAACCAAGAAAGATGAGGATGGTGAGCCACTATTCAGACAAATTGCTGCATTCACTTACTTTTGATTCTTGATTGCATACATGATTCATAATTCATACTTGAGTGTACTGTAATACATTCGTTTGAATAACCTCATTGCCATTTAGCCAATAAATTCACTTGTACTGAATCCTCCATGGAAATTTATAATAATCCCGCACACATCTAAGAACATATATCAAATCATCAGTTAATACTTTGCTTCAATAAGCCTGCCCACTTCAGTTCAGTTCACTTCACACCACATCTCACCAGCTCACAAGAGTCTACAAAGACAAAACGGCAACGAAAAAAAAAAGAAAATATAAAATCCAAATAAACTTGTAATAACTAATACAGGATAATTTATCACACATGCCGGCACGTATTCAAATTTCATATTCATATGCCTCACACACTCGGCAAATATCCTTTTGCCCAACAACCGACAATGACGATCACAATAACACATAAATTTCCTTACGCATAAGCGTTATCCTGCGATGATTTGCAGCCGCTGCTAAATCAAGTATCATAAACGCATACATCACATGTGCGTGAATACTATAAGTGTGTGTGTGTGTGTGTGTTGTGTACGGTAATCCAGCATGCAAGCATAATAAATGAATTGTTTATAGACTGCAAAAGTGCGTTGGTGAATTCGGGAGGAGCGAGTGGTACTAATAAAGATGCACATGGGCACATATTGAGACGCAATAAGGTGTGGCAAAAGTAATTTAGATTGGAGCAGACAGGCATAAAAAGTCTCTCACAAGCCCAAGAAAACAATAAGGCTCCAGAAATTGTGATGTGTATTAAGGACACCTTTTATGGAATAAGGCGGCATTTTTTGTATTAGGATTTTGGAAGGGAAATGTTATAACTCCTGAGGGAATAAAGCATGTCTTTTTGGAGAAATTTGTCATTGTTTAAATTTAATTAAAAATTTAATGTTAAAAATACCCTTTTTTCGATCATTTTTGATAATAACTTTAAAATCACAATTGTGTAAAACTAGACTTCTAAATACATTCTAATCCCATTTGTCGGGATGTCAGTCCTTATTACAGAAGCCACCAGTCAGGGACGTAACCGGTGGGGGGGGTTTGTGGTGTTCGAACCATACCCCCCCTTCCCCCCCGAAGTCTATGATAGAAAAATATATGGAATTGCTATGAAACGTAACAACATTTAAGAGAAACTTCCGTATCTCCTTGATATTTTATTTTATTAAAAACTTTCGTGTAAGCTTCGAATATCACGGTTTACATTTACATCAAAGTGAAACTCCTTGTGAAAGTTTATAGTTATTCGAAATTTTCTCTATCAAATGATAGAGTTTCTAAAATGAAATCGGAGACGTACCCATGAAGGGGAGGGGGTTTGGAGGGTTTTGTGATGACGAACCCCCCCGAAATATATGAACACAATACGTCGATTTAAGAATTTTTTTTCATAAACTCCCTTTCCATTTTTTTTGAAATTCTTTTTTTTAATATTTTTTTTATGTTTTTTTTTGTTGTTTATTTTAATTTTGTTTGCATTTTTTAGTTTTTTTTCTTCAGTATTAGTAAAAAAAATGTTATGAAAACCCCCCCGAAACTTTTTTCTGGTTACGTCCCTGCCACTAGTGAACCAAGAGAGCTTTTATTTCCCATATGTATATATCCTACCAAACTTGAGTCACTCGAGCCGAATATTTGAGTCTAGTCGGCGTGGAAGTTCTAAAAATGGGCGTGGCAAATATAGTAGGCTCTCTTGAAGCCACCAGTGAACCTAAAAAGCCGCAATTACATATACAAGTATATTCTGTGAGACCATGGCAGAGAAGAATTTTTGATGAAGGCGTGGCAATTCAAATTGTGTGCATCTTAGTTAAATGCGAACTGTGGAAAGTAAGTCTCTCCTGAAGTTACCAGTGCACCTTGAGAGCTGCAGTTTCATATGTACGTTCTTTGGGACCATGACTAGAGATACTGGGCCTTTAGTATTTTCAAATGGGGCGTGGCAATTAAAAAAAAAGTGGATGTCAATTAGATTAGGCTCTCCTGCAGCCATTGAACCTAGGAAGCTGCAATTGCATCTGCGAAAGCATGGCCAGAGATAATCGATGAAGTTTTTTTGATTTTGAAAGAGGGCATGTTAGCTCATAATGTTGGTGTAGCTGTTCAAGTTAGGTGCAAGTGGGATGCAAAGTACTATCTACGCAAGTTAAAAACGAATCAATATTTTATTTCAGTTTTATAATATAACAGGGTTCAGTAAATACAAATTGTATTTGTGATTGCTACAAATTTTTAAAGGTTATTAAAAACCTCTAAATAATAAAAACAAAATCTTCCAGTTAAGCAAATGCCAGAACGATTTTCCGCCCCATTAAAAAGCACCCAGCAATAGCAGCCAAAATTTACAATTCCGATAAACAAAAAAAAAACTAAAAATGATTTTGAGAAAATTTACCAATTTCATTGCAGCAACAGCAGCAGCATTGCAGCCAATTTTCAATAAAATCAGAAAAAAAATTGCTTTTGTAAAAAATAAAATTCCAATAAAAATAAAATAGAATTGGAAAAATAATTTTAATGTTTAGCTTTTACTTGCGATTGCCATACACCACGCAGCTCCTTCCTCCTTCTTACGAAAGCCAATTCTTATTGTCATAAATAAGCAGTTTTTATGCGGCAAATAAAACGAACAAGATAAATGACAGTTGTAAAAGATGAAAATTGCAAAAACAGGAGAAATACTTTTCAAATGCAATTTAAATTAAAAAAAATATAAAAAAGAAAACGTCTAACGCTGATAATAAAAATTCTCCGACAGTGTTGCTGATGTAACATGCCATTCCGTTATTTTTTCTTTTATTAGTTTGCCGCAATAAAACGTTTTGCAAAAAGCTTTAATGGCAAATTTTAACAATACACACACACATTCACAAACACACCCTCATTTTTGTTATGAAATTCAAAAGCATTTAATCATTTATGCAGGGTGTATTTAAAGACAGTCTTCTTCTGACTACTTTAAATCACTTAAATTCCCATTCAACTCACCTTCTCATGCAAAATGAAAAGAGAAAACGATTGTTCCCAAGCCAATTGACCAAAAGTCGTGTCCTTTTCTTCTGGCCAATTTTATGCTGGTGGCTATTCAAAATTTACAATACACAAAAGTGAACTTTCAACATTTCCACACAAAACACACTCACACCCCTGACAGATTATCTTTCTTCAAAAGTTTTTCACAGCAAAGTGGTCACTTCTTGGTCCCTTCTTCGTTGTTTGTGTTTTTTTTGGTTGGTTTGCATTGCAACATAAATTTCGTTTTGGTTTCGCTTTTATTATGCTGTGTTTTGCGTATGTGCGTGTGTGTGTGCTTGTGTGGTCAGCTTGTGTGCGAGTGTGGCTGCAAATCAAAAAGAAATTATCCCAAAAGAAAACACACAATTGTGACCCTTTTCGGTGTCCTGAATGAATGAAACGTGAACTTTGCACCGTGGTTGCGATATACTTTTAAAGTGCGTAAATTTGTATAATATTTGGGAAGGAAGAATTAAATTTATCATGTCAATCTGGTTTCGTGATCGAGGTATTAAATTTTTGTGTCTTAGATTAAGTCTGTCACTCATTGTGGTGCCACGGGCGCAGGATTTCTTGTTTCCTTCTCGAAAAGTGCATTCAGGAGTTAGCAGAAGAGGATATACTTAAGTGAGCTCCAATATTCTTTTCCTTATCTCGATAGTTCCAGTGATCAGTGATTACACCCTGAGTAGGCAGTGTCGAACAGCAAAATGAACCCAGGCCAAACGAAAGGTGCATTGCTGCAGTTTCAAGTGGACTGGAAATGAATGAGCCAGAGAAATGCAACAATACACCGCATTATCTCATACACCGCAAGTATACTTAGTTTTTCTATGACTCACTCTCAAAACAAAAGTCAACGCCTCTACATTGATTCAAAATATAAAATGTTGCGGTGTTTGACTGTCTCTCTCATGCATATACTAGAAGTATAAGATATTTTATTTATTTATATGCGCATTTATGTGAAGCAGAAAAATGTGAGGTAAGTGTTAAGCCACCGCAAATACAAAACATCGCAAAAACATAAATTATTCGAAGTGATCGCTACAATCGACTAGTAGGGGCGATAGTCGAAATAGTAAATGTAAAGTGTGGGAGCCCAGCATCGCATCGCAACATAATTTCCTTTTTGAGTGAATGCGGTGTTTGCGGTGTTTCCCTTCTTCGTTAGGTATTCATACCATTGCATAGCGGAGATCGCTACGAAGATGCAATAGTGCACGATACAACGACTCACAAATTTGATACTCGACTATATAAGAGCCATTCAAAGACACACTTGCAGTAGTCTGAGCAATCTGAAATGATTCTCTTTTAAATAATTTATCTCTCATATCTCTCATATCATGAAACTGAAAACAATTAAATTTTTAGTCTCATATTTAGTAAATATTGCGTACTGTACTTTACAGCTACCAATGTCCAGCCAACAAATAAAGAAGCGACCACCAACTCGAATGTAATTTCTTTTTAATAGCAAGCAATGTGACAGTGAATAGCTTCGCACCACACAATCAAGTCCAATGCTCGTATTTATACCAAATGGTATGAAATATCCTCGCTTAAATAAACACACAGGAACGTAAATCGGTTGTCCAATGCATAAAGTGACAAGGAGACATGACGAAGATGAATTCGCATTTAAATTTTGAATAAGCAAAAATAAAAAAATAAAATGCCATCCCCCCCAACGCTTTACTCATGGCCAAAAACTATTCATTTATGCATGTTGGCACTTTATTGGCAGTTACAACAACTTCGGGGCCAAAATAATGGACCGACACAACAACAAGACCAACACACGGAGCAAGTTTTACAGGCAAACACTTCAGAGAAAAGCAGCACTTCGGGTATGTCGTATGGGCCAAAGCATAAATGTTACTGCTGCTTTTCACCACTTAAAAGTCCTGTGACTGGGTTGATGTGTGTGCGCGCGTGGGTGTGGGTAGCGAAGACTTTGGGGCAAATGCCAAAGCAGACGCTTGACCTAACGAACCATAAATTATATCCTTTTGATATTGTTGTTCTTTATATCGTACCTGCAGTATAAAAATGGAGATGAACCAGCCGAAGAAGCCGAAGTGGAGTTTCTGAAGTGTCTGTATATCCCAAGTATAATAAAATTCGACATTTTAGCTGCAGGACATGGAAATTAGACTTTAGGAACTTTTAGACACTTACTTTATCGTTTAAATTCGATTATAACCAGAACTGAAGATAAGTGGAGTCCTTTGAGTAATTCTATGCATAGAGCCACCTTGATGGCCATTTCGGTATTGATTGGGTTGTTTGGGGAAGGGGGGGGGGGACTAGCAATTTTATTGTTTTCAGCTTTGATGAATGAGTTTTTGTGCACAGAGAGCATATCGAAAAGGATCTCAACAATACCGAAAGAAATTAAGCAAGAAACACGAATCCATGTGAGATTATGTTTGGCATCAAAAGGATAATTAATTGTTGCCGCATGTATAGACAACATACAGGGGGAAAATGGTGAGGGAAATTTGCATTCATTGAACGAGGAAGGGAGCGTTTTTTTTTGGTATAAATAAATTAAAAACTTTTCTGATTTTTCAATAGAAAAGGAAATGGTCTGACCATTGGAGGTAATAAATTTGAATTCTCAGTGGCCCATGTGAGAGGGGATTAACTTATCAGTTGTCCATGTACCATAAAACAAAATATCCGCAACAAATGTGACCCAAAGTTAACTAATGACTTAACTTAAATGCAAATCGCCCTTATGTGTTTCACACCGTATAAAGCCCAGGCCCAGGACCGTGAAATGATTTGTGGCCTGTCTAATTTTTCCTACGCCAATCTCACATTCAAAATTAAACTCAAATAAAAGATTTTCAAGTCTAAGCTTTCTTCTCTTGCCACACAACTTCTCACCTCACCTCTTAATAATCTCAATTTTTTGGGGGCTTAAAAAGTTTACTCCTCCCCCATTCACAGAACACACTCGACATGGCAACATTGTTTTGAATTATGTGGCAAATGCTTCGTTATTAATTAGACTCATTTAGGCCAGACCAATGCATTTGGTCTCTTTTCGGTTTGGTAAGACATGTTAATTAAATGTCAGTGTGGGCCTCGTTAAACTTTTTGCCTACCACCAATCCAGAGGGGTTGTTCGACGGTAACTTTTCGCAAATGCCTCTGCGGCTTGTTTTCTAGCTTGTAGTTATTTCGGTATTTTGCATATGGCCATAGCCTGATGCTCTGGAGAATTGCGATTTTAATTTTAATAAATCAATTTGCTAATTGTGATATTCAGTGTTGCCAAGGCGATTTTGACAGGCCGTGATTATCGTGTTTAATTAGCAAAATGCCATTTTATGGCTTAACGGTTTACATTTTCTGCCAAAATATTGAATGTATTTTGCAGCATGGAAATACTACTGACTCTGGAAATGGAATTTGTGTTAAGTGAAGAAATATTCGCGAATAATGTAAAAATGAGACAGAGGCAGGAGTCCATATAAAGTTTTATGATCCTTATGAGGAATACCAAAGAAGTAGAGATGGTTGACTCCTCTACCTACCTGACAAAGGGTAATCTCAGCAGAGGATACAGAAGCCGAAAGGAGCTTTCAGATAACTTTAAAATCCGCATCTTAAAATCCAAATGTCGGTCCTTCTCTATGGCTGCAAGACCTGGCTGGTCAGCGACAAATTGACCAGAACTCGACAGAGTTTTGTAAATGGTGTCTTCGGTGAATTTTAATGGATTGGGCATATGCTCAGAACGGCAGGCTCTCGAATGGAACCCGCAGGGCAGTAGGAGAAGAGGACGTCCAAAAAGAACGTATCAGCGAAGCCAAGAGCAGCAAATAGAAGTTCATAGAGCGAAATAAAACTGTTGGTGAAAAACCGTACGAGGTGGAAATGTTTTGTTGAGGCCATATGCACGTCAAGGAGTTCATGGATCCAATGATGATGATGATGAGGAATTTTAGCCGGAAGTACCTCAGGACCAATATAATTATAGATACTTTGCAATTATTCATTGAACATTTGTAAATTCGAGTCATCTAAGTATCAACACAATATTGACAAAGAAGCTTTCTAAGTCTAGCTTTTAGGCCTTGGTAGCATAAGAACCATAAATTTGTATTGTTTTTTTTTTTGTATGAAAAAGGTTTTGTATGACCTCAGCTCTCAGATGTCCATTGTACTGCAGCTCGCGTTCCTTTAATGAAACAACCCCATCGTAGGGAACACTCCACCCAACGTTAAATTTTAGCTGTCAGCCGCAGCCAAGACGAGGCTCTATCCTGATTTGGTTGAAATAGCCAATCCTAGTAGGTCTCCAGAATTCGCGTCTCGGCCCGCGAAGTGTGTGATTATGATTCCTGTGGGTACCTCCTAGAGTTGCAAAGTATTTTTGACTTATAAAATAAAGAACTGGAACGAACAAATTTTACGATTTCGGTTCTGGTACCCAGACTTTTCAAAATATCGGTTTCGGTTCTATGAATTGAAACGGTTTCGGTTCCAGAACCGGTTTTTGGCGGCCCCTGCTTAATAGTTCATTTGGAAAATCTCAAAAAGAAGAGGGCTTTTAAAGATTCATGTACTCTATCATATGCAAAAAACCATTCGCTGCGTTGGTATATTAACTGGAAAAGGCAAAGTTGGAACTTACTAAATTCTAAGATCCTCGAATAAAATCTTAAAATTTTATTTGGATGATCAAACTTACAAAAATCCATTTCTGAACCAATAGGAAAAAAAAGCTTTGGTGTACGAATTTTTTAAAATCCCTTCAAGGACCATTTCATCACAGACGATTTTAAAATATTTTCAACCGCAGAAACTAAATAACTATAAAAATTCAACTAATGAACTCGGTCAATGAACAAACAAAAAATCAAGAGAATATAAAGGAACAAAATGTACTGAAAAATTATCGAAGGGAGCTTAAAGGAGAAAATACTACTTGGCTCATAAAAGCGTTTTTACTATGCATATTACACGAGAAATTGCACCAACTTAAAGCAAACAAAAAAATTGAATAGTTGAAATTGAAATAAGTATCAGACCAAATGTACAGCATAAAAAGGTATGTAAGTAAAGAGAGAGTTTTTTTGCAACCTGCAAATAAAATAAAATAAAATACAAAACCCTAATGTGGCTTTGCTCTGCTTCTTTCTGTAAAACAACAGGAACATCGGTGTGGAACAATCGAATGGTGGAATTGCTCCACCTAGGCACCCACAAGAATGTAAGTTTTGCACGCTCCTTTTCAGAAATGAATATATGAAAAGTGTACAAAAAACGAAACAAAGAAATTGTTTGCGCTTAAAAGAACATTCAAATGGAAATGCTACGCTTCACTACTCAAGCAAACAACATTTATTTTACAGCACACATACACAGCACACACCTTCTCATACACTTGCGAACAATGGCAGTAAAAGTGAAGTGCTGCAGTAGAAGTAGAAGAAGAAGAAGAAGCCAAACAATAGCAAAGAGAGACCCAAAATATCCTTGCCATCGATTCGAGTGGCTCTTGGCTGTGCTGCTGCTGCTGCAGATTGATATTAAATTATATTCCTTATTATCATTTGATGTAAACTGTAAAGCGATCACATGTGCATGTGTGTGCGTGCGTGTGCTTGTGCCGTATTACCATTGCAAGTTTATTTACCAAGTAACAGCAGCAACAATTGTTGTAAAATATAATGCAAACAATGCACTTCTTCGATTTGTTGCTGTCCTGAAGTCAACATTTTCCAAAACGCTCATGGCATACCTTTGGCTGCTTGGGTCGTGTGTGCAAACTTGTGTGGTTATTTTTTCTCTCTGATGTGAAGAAGCTCATAATATGTTTGATGGTTTTTCTGCATGCATGCACTCACATGAAAAGTTATGCACTTGTATGGCTTTTGTTTTGTTTGCTTAAAATAAATTCAACTATAAAAATGTTTAGTGTCTTTAAGGATATCAATGATTCGTCCATAAAGATTTTAAATTTTTGGTGCATTTTTTTTCCTATTTTCTTTTTTATTTGCTTTGAAAGGTAATAAAAATGAATTGCATTTGTTTGTTTTGAATAATTGTGAGGGTTTTCGTTTACTGTTTAGTTATGTTTAGAAGAAGTTTCATGCTAAGAGTATAATTGATGGATTGAGAATATTTAGGAGGAACGGCTTAGGTCCCACTGCCTCAAAGACTCAAACTTAAATCTATAAGAATATTTTCAATGACGTTTTTACACATAACATTTCATAAGAAGGACTTACAGCCGATCGTAAATATGATTACATAGATTTAATTAGAGGAAAAATCACGTCAAAGAAGCTTTGTTTAACACGCATTGGTGTCACTGGTGCTATGAGAACGTATCCCACTGACGCCTTTGGGGCTATACTGGGAATACCACATCTCACACTGTCCATCAAGAGGGAGGCATGTTTAGATGTCATAAGAATGCCCGGTATCAGTGACTACAAGGACGGAGATTTAATGGGTCATATGAAGATATGAAACATCTTCGCAAATGATCCTTTTCTAAAAATCTCCAATGCAGTGTTATTTATAAAGCACTACTGGACAGGATTAGCTGGAAAAATATTTAAATTGTTTTCAAAACGGCATCGCAGTTATGGCATACTGAGGGATTCAAACTTGAAAGCGACGAAACTGGATCGATTTATCAAGATTTCACCGAAATTGTATGAAATTTGGAATAGGGAATAGGGAGGTGCAGACATTTTCTATGTAGACCGCTAATCTTTCGCCATGTAATACATTATCACTTGCCCATGACTATTGCATCAATATAGACCGTGGTTCCAAACGGGCATATATAAGTCGGCTTTGACCAACTGAAACTTACTCACTATTTTTTAATTACTTTGAGAAAAACAATGGACTTGTCACCCGAGAGTGATTATGTTTTGAGGCATAAAAGAACATTATTCCAAGGGAATTGAAAAAAACTTGTTCATGGATAAGTACTTACATCGAATCATGTAGTTTCAACAGTACATGAATTGTGTTAATATTCTTTGTTCCTCTAAATCGCATCAACAATGCTTCATCCTCGTCCTTGAAAATGTTAACAAAAAAAAAAAAGAAACAAAGAAGAAAATCACTAAAATATTCCAGACACAACCATAAGCCACAGGTTTTTCGAACACAAAAAAAGAAAAGGAAACCAACTCACACATGTACAGACAAGGAATTTGGTCAAGGACTCTTGCAAAATATGCAATGCATGGAAATTCGAATAGAACTGCGAATTCGAAGTGAAGTTCGAAAAAAAACGTACGTGATTTCCCCAAAAGAAAAACCGAAATGGAATTTCTCCAAATTTCGAAAAGTTAAGCGGGGAAATTGAAGGAAATTCAAATTGAGTTGACAAAATTTACTCCAGAAGAGAATTTCGACTTTCCGTAACAAATGCCCATTCGAACATTCAAATGGGGTTGAGTGAGAGGGAAAGAGAGTATATTGCTTGGCAGCACGTGATGCACTTTGAAAGACCGACAGACATGTCAAACACACAATTGACTGAGGTGGTGGCGGGAAAGTAGCTTCCATTTGTTGGCAATCACTAAATACTATAGGGGTGGTGTTTATTTCGGAAGTATTCCGTGCGGTGAGTATCTCCGTTACCACGTCCAACGCACGTGAGAATGCTTACTTGCTTACGTTTCTGGTGCCATTCGTAATAACGTCAAATGCTCATGGCAAGGGTGAGTTTCGTGTTGGCTACAAAATAGATTCTTTTTCGGCAATCCTACAGTAGTACGTCGTCGTAGCTCTCACAGTGCGCTTGTTGCTCGTCCATGGCTATAAATTTGAGTGCGACTGTTACGTTGAAGTCAGTACAACAAGCGATACGCTGGCGAACAGACGTGCTTCGCAACTAGAAAGTAGGAAATAGTAGAAATAAATTTCGGAAAATTTAACGTGAGAAGGTACAAAAAGACGAGATTCTATTTTGTGCGTCAAGTGAAAAAAATTTGTTAAAAAACCCAAAATGGCAATTCCCTTCTTCGAACCTCATCACTCGGAAGTGGAGTCCGTGGTGGATCAAGTGGACGGACATGGCCCTCATCCTCCAACGCCCGCCATACCAATACCAGTGAACAACACAAACCCGCCGGAAGAATCACATGAATTTCCTCTCGCTTCGAGTCCGCCGGAACAACAAGTATTGGCATGGAAGATTCTGGCCGTGGCCATGTGTAAAGCCTTAAAAGAATATTACCAACAAACAGCCAGCTCGAAGGATGCCTTCACCAGTGCCGTCGTCCAGGTGCTACCTAATGGCCAAGTACAACCGCTGTGGAAGTGAATCGCCCGGCAACCATGTCCAGTAATTTAAGCAGTTCCTCGAAGCAATGTGTTTGAAGTGTGGTTCGTAGCTCTAGAAAAGCATTTGTGTGATTTGTTGGCGTAGCGGTGCAACCAGTTAGTTCCCAAGGAAATACCCACTAAGTTTATTTTGTATTCAAATCAATGAAAATGACGCATCGTAACGTCCCAATGGAAAGGCCGTCGGCAAATATTTTACAAGAAAAACAAAAAATACAAAAAATATAGTAGAGAGTCGCAGTTTTGGAAAATAAGCATAATTGTGATAGCGAAATAGAGTTTACTGTAAATTTGCTAAATTATTCAACGAATCTAATATTTCAATTCATACTTACACTCATTTAGTTTTAAGCTCATTTCAAAAATACTCACCACTTTTCATCACTTCTCAGTGTCTATTATATAGAAACTTTTATAAAGCAAGAAAACCTATACAAAAAGTAGCTATTTACCATTCATAAACTATGTACTAAGACAAAGTTTCTACTACTATTTATGAAACTCGCTTTTTATTATATTATTGGAACACGTACAAAACAAAAGAGATGACATATTTTTGTATTTATTTTTTGCTGGTAGTAAATGTGCTTGTATGTTCATTTTAGTCTTAAGATATTTATAAATGACTTTAGAATATATTTAAAATGTCTTTTCTACTCTCTAAAAAATTTTACTACTACTTCTAAGATTTACAAAAAAATAAAACTAAAAAGAACATGTAACGAGCATGAACATAGTACAATCCAAAGTAGAAATTTCAAAACATTTTGATAAACTAATTTTAATGTAATTTATAAAAAAAAATATTAAAAACCAAATATTATTAAATAAAACAACAAATTTATACAAAACGAAAACATTTTTGATTTTATTCCTTTCAGCTTCTGCAAAAATTTTCTGCATAAGAAATTTAAAAATTAAAATTAATAGTTCACCGTCCAAAAACTTGAAACGCGATTTTCTTAATACTTGATACTTTTACTAACGGCCTTCTTGTATTCAACTCTTCTATTTGTGATTTATTACCATGCGGTTCAGAAATGTTGAACTAAATGAAAAATCAAATGAAATTAAAAAAATTGTTTTGGTTTTCTAAATTCAGATACAGGATTCGTTACTTTTATTTGGACACATTTAGAGGAAAAGTGCGATGAAAAGTAATGACGCTCTATATACTACAATCACACTGTACAACAATTTTGGGCACTTCACACAAATTCTATCCAGGTTTTTTCGAAAATCTGAAATACATTTTGTCGATTAAGGGAAACTTTTAAAAATTATATAAGGAAAACCAATGAAGCTATTAAGGTGATATTTTGTAAATCATTGTACCGTTGGCACTTGAACATGCGTTGAGGTTACTTTTTTCTACACAAACTCTTTTTTCAAATTAACTTTCGCAATCCACACTCACATAATCTCATTTTGGGGCGGGAGAAATGATGTATAACAAGTGAGTAAGTTTCAGTCGGGCAAGCCGACTTATATAGCCTACACCTACTGGGCCATATTGTATCCGCCATCTTGATGAAATCTTAAAATTTCGGTAAAAACACGATTTTCACTTATATGGGAGGTAGGCATGACAGTCAACCGATTCCGCCCATTTTCAATACCAACTCCTTCTAGGGCCTAAGAAGGATAAATACAAAATTTGGGATCCTTAGCTTTCTTCTAGCTCCTGCAATCGTGTTTACAAGAAAAGAGGACGGACAGACGGATAGGGCTAAATCAACTCAGGAGGTGACGCTGATCAAGAATATATATACTTTTCCATACCGGACACTTCTCCTTCTTGGTGTTACAAACATCAGACCAAAGTGAATATACCCATACCTCATGAGGTGTAGGGTATAAAAATGTAATTCTACTAGCACTTAGTTAGCTTAATAATCCGGCGTTCAACGATAATTTCCAACCGAATCGGTTCACCAGCATACATTATAATCTTATAATCAGTGGGCGGGAGGTATTCTCCATAGTCTTTAACCCTCTAATTCCTGACACCCCTAACCACCAAAAAACAATGGAAATCAGCGACGCCAGAAGCCCCCATGTGAGTTTCATAAAGATATAATGCAGTTTAGAGAATTTCGGGCACCATATTGGATTGGTCATTGCCATGTAGAACTCTCCAAAGCTCGAATTTTCAGTGTAAGCGATCGACCTGCCGATTGAATTCAACGTTAAACTTTCCGTGAATCTACCAGTGATCCATCGGCCATAAGAAACATTAAATCAGCAACCGCCAATACTGGATGTCCGAAATAATCTAATAGCTTCTTAAATGATGCCTAGGGTGTATTGAAAAAATGTAAGAACTCTAGCGATTTGGGCTATGTGTTAGTAACTCAGTCAGTAAATCAGTCACTAATAAAATATTGTGACAAACATCTTTTTATATTCAGATTTGTTTAAATATTTTTATAATCTAACACAAAAAATCTTTGAATTTTTGAGTCTAAAGATTAAATCAAAAGTCCAACTAGGTAACTCTCTCCACAGAAAAAAAAGGTAGGCAAAATTAACCAAAAAGTTGTTTATTTATTAAATTTCAACATTTATGATCATTCTTAGTTTATTAACCGAGTTGGTAGGTAGACTCAACCGAAAAAAATGTTAAAAGAAATAGTTTAAATAACCGAAAATATTGTTGTTTTACAATAATTTCACACAACCCCTTCTCATTGGTTTTATTTGCAAAATTTAATGTTTGGAGCGTTTTAAACCGTCTTTATAAAAACAATACTAAGTACCTATTCCATATGTAAGTACACAGAAAGAAAAAACGTCGGTAGAATGATATTACAGTCTCTATCAAATGGTTTGAAGAGAACCTAACTGTACCTACACGGAGGGAATTCTTAATCATAAGAACTGTTAAAAGTGAAAATCATAGTTTGTGATTTTTGTTTGCTTGATTCGTTCCACTTAAACATGAATTATTATTTTCCCTTTTGACTTTTGATGGAAGAAATTGTGCAAACAAAAATCATAAATTATGATTAAAAATTCATAATTTTAGGCTTAAGTGAGAATAAATGAATCATTCGTAATAATAATTTGAGCACATATTTCCAATTAAATAAATTAAAATTTTTTTATTTGCTAATTTTTTACTTAATTATTTATTTAATTTTACTTTTTTATTTGCCAACTTGCTCAGAATAATTTATAATAACTTTTTCATAATTTCAGTTTTCCCGGAATTCGAACCGACATCATCCTCTCCAGTCCGGACGCCTAACCGATTCGGCTACCCTGGCATTATTGTAAAAGCGTCTAAATGTATTGTATATTGCTCAGCAATTCATGACAATCAACCCACTTACTCATAATTCATGATAGCACGTGCAGTTTCATGACCTAGTTAATCATCCATTATTCTTCAAGAATAATAAAATAAATCACGAAATTCATAAACCCTTATCATAATGTATTCACAATCCATATGCATAGTTTATGTACGAATTTGCATAATTTGTGACTAATATTCACAATTAATGATTATAGTTAGTAATTAAGTAACAATAATTTTATGTACTCCATAATCGTAAATCATGAGCCAACATTTCTCTCCGTGTACTGTCTCACTAAGAAGCATGCACCTTCTACTTAATTTAGCATGAATGGAATGATCTTTACATGGATACCAAATTTAGACCTTGCGGCGTATACTTAGATTTAATGATCACAAGTTGCTTTGTACTGGACAATGTAAAGTAGTTTTCGATAAATTTCTGTTCGGCGTTTCGAGGAGTTTGCAGTCTCAACAAGTTTTTATCATTTCAAACTGTATTGTGAACACCGCATTGAAAATGGTAAAATTCAATTGAAATCAAATTTGACATTAACATTTGTGTGCTAATAACTTTAATATTAATAACATTAGAGGATATACATATACAATTGCAAACAAAAGCTAATCTTACTCCCAAGGGTATTCAACCAAGAGCAGCGAAGAAAAATGTAAATCCGTATTATAAAATTCCCAGTACCAAATGGAAAAGCAAACGAAAAAAATATTTATAAGCAAATATCTGATGCGATTTGACAAATTTACGAGTGAATTTAGCGACTAATCACCAGGGCAACCCACCCGGCAGGGTAAATGAAAAAAAAACGGAAAAATAAATGCGAACAACTTGAAGAGCCCAAAGCAATTCTGCTACTACGAATATACACAACCGAAAGTAGCAGACGAACACAGGAAAAAAAAATCAGTAATAAACATGAAAAAGGACATTCCGCAGTACCAGAACGTTTGCGGACGCCTCGATTCCAACGATGTATGCAGAGCGAACCAACGTCTAACAACGCATTTTTATGTTTTCATGCCGTTTGCATATTCCACACAGCCGACTGCAGGCGGCAGCAACATAATTTTAATGTTTATCGTCTTTTATTGTCAAACAAATTATTTTTGATATCCTGCTGCAGGATATTGATGCTCGAACAGAGCAAAGTCCTGCCATAATGGCTGAGAAGCAACTCAGCTGCAAGGAGTGTGCAAAGGTAGTTAGCAGAAGGGAGCGCTGCGGCTGAGAGGAAAGGACACTGCCTGTAATTTGATTAGCAAGTGGTTGTCTATATGTGTGGGTGGGTGTGTGTGAGGTGGTTTCTCAGGATAGTAATAAAAAAAAAACGAAATACCCAACGACAAGTCAAAGGGAGTGGAGTGTGGAATACTTAAGATTACATTTACTGATGCATATCAATAGGAAAGCAAGCAGCCAGCCAGCTTCCGGGAGTCAAAACAATTTAATGCATGAATAAAAAATAATTTCCTCGTTTCTCTTTCCACTCCTCATGTCCTTCGGCTAATTTCTTATTATTTTTTGCATAAGGATTCATTGTGAAGATTCTATGCAGATTTGAATTTCTCGATAGGCGTATGATATGAAAGGAACTTTCTATTCGAAATTCGTTTGAATGTCTTCTTGCCGCACGTCAATTTATTTATTACATTTTTATGATGTGACATAAAAATTTGATCCGATTGCGCTGATATATCCTGGCATATCGGAGGATTCATTCTGCTTTTATTATTTTTGCACACATATTTAATTTGGGCAAATTAAGTGTGTGTGTGTCTGCGTGTGTTTGTGCAATTTATTAAGAGGCTGTTCATTTGTGTGTGTTCATTTGCTTTCAAATCACACACACACACACACACACACGCATGTGTGTCCTTTTACGCATATTTGTATATCCCTTTTGTGCGTTTCATGTATTTTTCATTATTTGCAAAAAACACATTAACCGTAATAAAAAGAAGAGAACAAAAAATTTGCATATGAATTAAAACGTAATAAATTACGTGAGGAAGGGCGGTGGGTGGTGAATTTCATCATGATGAAAGGTAAAATTTTGTATTTATTTTGGCAACGCTCATCGCTCGCTGAAATGCTTCATATTAACTTTGTCTAATGTAAATGCTTTTAATAAGCTGATTTGTTATTTATGATGTTTTCCATTGAATTAGCAAGCCGTGGAGGCGATGCATAATGTGGAATTTGCAGCTGGGAATACTATCAGGTTAGGTAAATAAATAAAAAAAATTAGTTATCCATTGAATTCGTCTATACTCCGATCGAACTTAATTGATGAATTTAGAAGCCTTATTTTGGAAGCCTTTGCAGTAAATTATAAGTTCAGAAGAATGTCTTCGAGACTAGCGTTGAAAGTATAATATTGCTGTGGGAAAGATGACTGAGGATATGGGGTAATGCCCCTTGAAATACCGATACACAGAAAGAAAAAAGATCGGTTAACCTAACCAAAAAATGTGTTAAAAAAATATTTTTTTTTTATATGGAAAACATAAACAACAACTACTATTTTTGTGGTTAATCTAATCGTCAGAGAATTGTTAAATGATTTTTTACAAAAACATGTAAGTTTTTTGAAAAAAGTATTAACATAATATTAACCAACAAATTTGTAAAGCGAACCAATTAATTGCTTTTACCCAACTGATTTTTTTGGTTAGCCAAAAAAAAAAATGTAATTACCCTATTGCGGTTCGCAACTCAACTGAGTGTGGTTGCTATATTGGATATTGATGGTAGCATGGTCGTATTTCGGCAACCAATGATGTGATTCGCAATGTCATCGCTCGATGCCAAAATGCAACCATGCTGCCAATATTTCATAATTCTGAATCAACATGACATTTAATACAAGAGAGAAAAACTATGAAATGTGGCCCTCTCATTTACGTTCTCAAAGCAACAAGTGCTGCATAATACAGGAATAATTAAATTCGACACTTGAATTCGAAGTACTCATCAAGTACTTGCTCCTTTAGTATGCGATACAATTATTAGTATTTTAAGGTAGTTTGTATGAAAATTGTTGGGTCGTAATAATAAAAACGTCTTGGAGCAATTGCTACGTGCATTTACTTTACTCACAGATTTTACTTCCAATCAAAATTGTATGAAAATTATCGAAAAAAGCATTAAGTATTCACAAGAAAGTACAGGGTTGTATCGAGTACAAAGTAAACTTAATGAAATATTGCTTTTTGTGGAAGCGCGTTAATTTTAGGAAATTAATATAATATAGAACAGTAGAAATTATGTTGCCCGACCAATTTATGCACAGAAATGCAAATAATCTCGTTTTTAAAGTCTTGGGCTTACATTAAATTAATTTAAGTTTCATAAATATTTCAATACAACACATCTACAGAAACACCAAACACATCTGTTATCTTTTTCTTGCATTCCTATTTATTTATTTTTGCTCAATTTCATAATTGCTTTCTCTGTCTTCCATAAAGTAATATACGAACTATTTTTAATTGTACGCCAAAAAATTTTCACGATGCGCGAAAAACTTTTAGTTGGTTCCATTTGCTACGTTTTTGGGTTGCTGCATTTTTAATCGTCTACTGTTAGATTTACCTACTTTTTTTTGTATGCATGGATCATAAGTCGTTTTGGAAATAAATATTTCAATTCATTTATTGTCTTCAAATTTCCTTTTTACAACGAAATAAATTCTTTTCTCTCATTTCAACAATTTTTGAATTTGTGTGCTACCTTTTCTAATTAATTTATGGCTTTTCACCTAAATACTGTATTAAACTTTAAACCATTTCTAATTACAACCAAACAGAAACTATATTTCGAGGCGTGCCAATCGTGACTTTAGTTCATTTGTTTCTTTTTCCAACCAACTGCATGCATAAAGCTAATTGCAAAAATGCATATACACAAATGATGTCATTTCATTTTCCAACTGAGATTTTACCTTGACCCAAATATGCTCCCCTCGTTGGGAGAAGTATTTCTCACAAGAAAAACGATATTTTTTTGTCGTTGCATAATAAAAGGAACCCCTTTTTGGGTAGATGTGAATAGAAGGGGAGGAGCGGCAAGAGCAAAACGACCTTCAGAGAATGTGGAAAGTGGAAAGTCAGTTTATATAAAGGATATGTAGTAGAGTGGATCAAGTGGATTTTATCTTCTGTGAAATATTCTTTAGTTTTGCTTATCAAAGTATATTTTATGTATATGTAAGATTGATGTTTTCAATTTAAAATTTGTAATTTTATAAATTTTAAAAAATAACTCAATGTAGTGCCTTTATTTGCTTTTGATTAATCTCATAAATATCTCTAGTGCTTACTTTCGGGGTATTTGTGACCATTAGTTGCTATCCATGTCCTTTTGTGAAGAGCTGCAAAAAAAACCCCTCGAAAATGTACCAATTTTAAGTGCGCCACTTGAGCACGCACACGAAATACAAAACCACTTAAATGTCGACAAACAACACAACACGGCAGGCAGCGGGAGAAAAGAAAATAAATAAGTACAAAACGGGAGAAAAAAAGTAAACTGTTTTGCCTCTAATTTATTTTTAATAATGTTAACAAGGACCCTCTGTACAAAGGTCCTTTGATTTCTGTGCAAATATTGAGAGTTGCATTCTTTTTTATGTTGAGTATAGTTTGATTGGAAGTGATGTGTGCCAGCCTAATATTCTTAATAAATACTTTTTAACATTATCAAAAAAAAATCAAAGCGTGTGTATTTTCAATTATCGAACACACTTGATTGCTTTGATTCAATGAAAACTAATATTTGTTGAAAATTTTCCAAAAACCACTTGAAAAAATTCTAAAAAATCAAAAATTGTTTATGGAATCAATAACCTTTTTTGTGAATGATTATGCTCGCCTGTTTATTTATGGGTCACTTTCTCCGGTTGTGTATTGACTTTGTGCACTGCGATATGATTTCATCCTTTGCGAATTCGCCAAATTCATGTGTGTGTGTTTGCTCAGCGGTGAAAGGGTTTCATATTCGCTTTATCCTTTGGCACATATCCTCCTCATGTGTGAGTGTAAACAATATTTATACATTTTTTTCCCTTTGAGTTTCCAATACTCCCGGGAGTTTCTGATTGAATTTTTTAGTGTCTTTTTTTTGACAGTAATACGCATTTGTGTTTGGTTGCTTTGTGTGTTTCCGCTTTCGTTTCCGGTTGTTTAGTTTAAATAATCCTGTTTATCTTTGTGAAAATATCAAATTTTTTAAAATTATCATTTTAACTGTTTGCGTTTTTTTGGCGGACCGTTTGAGACTTTCTAAATGTTATTTGCTTTGGTCGTTGATTCTGCGTGATTGATAATAATATTGATTGATCGTTGGTTGCAATGGAAGCCTGCTTGAGAGAAGGGGTTGCATTTTAAAATTAAAATTAAAAAAAAGGATTATAAACTTTCATAATTTAAGGCAACATGACCGTAGTAACAAAATATCATTGACAAGTGTCAGGGTTTGGTGATTGTTTTGAAATCCTCCGCCTCCGAATCTCAAAATCTGATTTAAGTGAATGATTGTAATGGAAATTTTCAAAACCAATCACTGTATAAACTGGAGTCTTTTCATGGTCCTTTTGAGATTTTTTCACATACCACTCAAAGCAATTTCACACAAGAAAAAAGAAAAACCGCAGAAATTTCCAATTCACTGCATAAAATAACGCGTTTACAATACCCAGATTCTCCTTCTCTGTTCGCTGTTGTTTGAAAGTGCCTTTTGTTGCTTTTCAGTGCCTTTCCGAAAGAGAAAATGCTTTTGATCTTATAGAAAAGTAATTTTTAATCTTCAGCATTTCTACTTATAATTTTTGATTGTTATGCGTAGGATTATTAGCCGCGAAAAAGCGGTATCAGAGGAGGCATTGCAATATACAACCGATTTCATTTAATATTTACATTAATATAAACCCCCAAACCCAAATCAATGCCATGTGGCCCACCTCAGACCATTTGGCGGCAATCATATCCTTTCAAAATGAAATATCAAAGTTACGAAATTAATAAACTTAAAAGCATTATTTTTCTGCTTTCATAAGCGATTTTGATTCGCAAACGGTGAAATTTTTCAACTGTTACACTCGTGCGAAAGTATTCGTAAAGGTATCATGGGTTCTGGTTTAGTCGATCATGGGTATGTTTTACGTTTTTGATAAGGTAATTTTTCTTAAAAGATCCGCATAACTTAACATTGCTTAAATGACAAAGTGAAAATAGTAAAATGGGGATAATGTGGGAAATAATTCCTGGGGTAAAATGGCAATATTTTGTTATTGTAAGTAACCTGAGTTTTATGACCAGTAATTATGCCTTTATAGTATGAGGAACGATTGATTGGGGAATACCTGTCGTTAGCTATTGGAAACACTCCTGATATCAAAGAAAATCGTGATATCATCTACAAGCTATCGTAGAAACATTTTCCCAATAATCATAGACGACATTCTTGTAGTGCTGGACAGTTGCATAGGAGATGTTCAATAAATTCAATTTCTTCCTCATCCCCGTAGCTACTAAAGAATACACTTCTTGCGATCTGTAATCGGTCATCCATTACTCAAATGATGCAGTGTCCAGTCAGTTCTCCTTTAAGTATGCTGATTGAGTATCTGTCAAGAGCTAGTATACTCTTTTTATACCCTGCACACTAGTGTATATTGTTTTTGTCACACCGTTTGTAACGCCCATAAGGAGGTGTGTCCGGTATGGAAAAGTATATATATTCTTGATAAGCATCACCTCCTGAGTCCATGTCCGTCTGTCCGTCTGTCCGTCTGTCTGTCATTTCGCACGATAACTGTCGTAGCTTTTGAGCTATCGACTCCAAATTTTGGGATTCCTCTTGTTTTGGTGAATGATTGGACATGGGCAAAATCGGATAAGAGCCACGCCTACCTCCCATACAAAATGGCCGCCAATTTTATATTATTTTCGTTTATCTTGAGAAATACTTAATCGATTTGGATGCGGTTTTCTGCATTGGGTTGGGAATGAGGTCGCGAACGAAATGGCAATGAAACCGGAACGAAATGGAATTGGACCGGAACAAAATGGAATTGGAACAAAATTTTTAAATGGGTCAGGATAAATATTGGAAAATTATCGATAAAATATCGAAAAATTATCGATAAAAAATCGAAAAATTATCGATAAAAAATCGAAAAATTATGAATAAAATATCGAAAAACTATCAATAAAATACCGATTTTCGATAAAATTACTAACATATGGTTTCAGAATGTATCGTACTCGCATGTCCAGGGTATTATAGCTTCGGTCAGACCGAAGATAATTCTCTTACTAGTTTATTTTAGTACCAAGTTTAGGCCACACATTCATCCGAGCTATAACGCAATTTGTAGTGTTTGATCACCGGTAATTCGCTTGCATTTCGGATGTGGAGTCTATAGGGCGATCAACTTCTCAAATGAGAGTGTGGATACTAGTATCAGAGTAATTCCATTTCCGATCCCTTCCTAGCTAGTTCATCTGCTCTCCTATTCTGGGTATCCAAGAACCATTTACTTCACTGAAAATGTGTTGGATTTTTTTCTCGCTAGATGGCGCGCATGCATTTTTTGCGGGATGATCAATTGATTGGATGTTTTTATTATCCTCTCAAGCACACTGAAAAACAATTACAATTACAAATTTGACTTTCTTGTAGGCTGAATTACTTGTCCAGAATCAAGCAAGTCCATGGTGTTTTTGTATATATAAAAATTACATACAATTTGTGAATTTATGCTTCCAATTGGTTCACTAACAAATCTCGTTGGCTCTAACGTGGCCACAAATGCACTGTAGTACATATTGAGCTGCATACAATGCATGAAAACCCCAACAACATGAACAAGAAGAGACCGCAATAATTTTCAATATGGCAGGCAGGTCGCCCAACCTGAAACCTCATATTTGGCGCATTTCCTGCACTCGCTTTGATGCTGTTTTGTCACTTTGACGTTTGACTGTCAACTAACGCACACATACACACACAGGCCGGTGCTGGTGTTTGCGTTGGCGTTGTGCAGTTGCCATTAGCGGCAACATGGCGCACTCACTTTATGCTTCATTAAAGATTTGTTTTCCGGTTGTGCGCTTTTTGTCAGACTCTCTTTTTACACACTTTTTTATAATATTTTTTTCTGTATTTTTTTTTGCATAGCATAAAGCATTTTTGTAGTTTTTTTTTTGTATAATTTTCAATGATTTATTATTTTGCCGCCAATTGTTTGTAATATTTCCTTTTTTTTCGCTAACGAGTGTTTGTTGTTTGTCGAACTGTCATTGTCATCTTACCTTTGACATATTTTGTGTTGTGTTGTTGTTGTACTACGGCGCATGCAAATGCCATCGTAGTACTGTCGTTCGTCCGCTTTCGGTCGTTCTTCCGTTCTTTGTCTTTTGTTTGTTGTTTTAGCTTTGATCTTCGTTTATTAATTCTAATGATGATGCCGTTGACTGGTGACGCTGAGGATTCTGTACTTCTTTTTTTTGCAGTTTTTTCGGCTGCTTTGACTTAAAAGGTTTTGGCATTGTTTCGACATTTAATTGTCATTTGCCACTTTTGATTGTGTCACTCGGGGGTGATCTGAGCCGGGCGTTTTTGAGAGATTGTACCTGTTTGTGTGTGTGTGTGTATTTGTGGGAGTTCGTGTCTGAAACACTTGTAATTTATTAAATAAGAATTTAATTTGATTCAAGTGAACTTTGTGCTGTTGGCTAAATGGCCTGAAGGCATGAAGAATCGTTATGAGAAATATAAATAATTTCGGGGAGGCAGGAATCCGATCAATTCCACTTGGGCTAAGTACTAAATACCCTTTGGTTGGAATTCTGTACGGAATCTATATTTTTCTGTTTTCCCTATACATTTTCTTGGACTGCTATTTACCATTAACCCAAAACCTCAATTGCTAAGACAATTTAAGCAAACTCAAATACGTTTCAGTAGATTTATGACAGTTTAAATTTAAAACCCTAATCCCACTTAATGTCCAGCAATTAATTGTTTTCACCAAGCATTTCTTCCTATCCCGACCATTCCAGCTAAAGCTCTCCCCAAACACGAGACATTAATCAGCGTCTTATCAACGCCAACAATTTTCAACACGTACTCGATATCAATCTTTGCGGTATCCGGTCACATATCACTTCCGTTTCATCAAACACACCCATGAATATCTAAAGTACACACACACTCAAACTCAAACTAAAATATTAATAACTGCTTATGTCCTCCTCCAAACAACAACAGCAACAACAGCAACAACAACACCAGCCCACCACTCGCACTTAACACACAATTAAGTGTAAATAATTGCAATACTGAATACAAAATGATTTGTTTATCACGCCCGATGCGATGCCGCGATTCGTTGAGATTCGCGCTGGTCATCTTCGCCGTTACGTGATTTACGCGTACGCATCAATTCGGTAAATAAATCAAGTTCGCTCGAATGTCTTCATCTTCGGAATTCGCATATAAATTGTATGCAAATCCTATTTTACGCACATACGCACACACAGATAAGCGGATAATGTATTCAATTGCGGCAGCGTTGGGTGTCGAAATCTAATATTGCACTATGTCGCATGTAGCGCGCGCATAATTAGTATAATCCAGAGCTTAAAGTGCAACGAAATGAGCAGCAGCAGCAGCATCAGCACCAGCACCAGCACCAGCACCAGCAACTATTCGAATTACTTTCTTCCGTATGCAAAGGAGGACATGAGGTGTGCGGATGAGCATATCGAAGTAAGCAAAAGGATTATTATTATTAATGTGTGCGCTGGCTGAAATGCGTTTACACCCGCATCGTGTTGTGCCAAATAATAATGATAACGCGCGCTGTAATACTTAATGACATCAATTAAGTGGAGACTCTGTGATGGCATTTAGCGCAGAGGTTGAGAAACTTTTTTTTTCCTTGGTCGATTGATGGAGAAAGTTTACAGGATTGTAAGGTTTTGTTTAATCGTTAATGGATATCATGTGGAGGTACATTGAAAGAATTTTTGACCGGGGTCGACGGACAAAATTTTCGTCTACGAATCGTCAACGAATCGACATACATATTTTAAACTAGCTAATAATTAGAGCATAACCGATTAATTGGCTTCGGCATCGGCTTCGGCCGTTATCGGCCAAAAATGCACATTCGGCTTCGGCTTCGGTTTTTCCAAAAAATAGTCGAAGTTTTAGCCGAAGCTTTTACATTTTTTTTTCTTGTTTTTGCGACACTGAAAACCAAAATTAATTTTTTACGATACGATTTTCTAAAAATTGTGTAAATGATGGAATTTCCAATGGGACATCAGAGGCTCACAAAACAAAAAATATGATTAAAATTTAAATTAGTAATCATCGAATATTGAGTGAATCTCGCCTCAAATTGCGTGGCACGGGGTTACAGCTGCCACAAAGTACATCCTTGGACATTTTCTGGGTGGATTACTGAATTTTAAATATAGATTTGGAAGCTTAATACTCGCCCTGATGTCAATGTTAAAAGGAGTCCTGGTAAACTGTATGAGGCTCACGGAAGGATTCTACCTTTTACAAATGTAGCCCAAATTGCTGCTCCAACATATATGAAAAGTAGTTCTAGTGCTCAAATCCGGGACCGATTTTGGTACAATTTTACATTTAAAGTTCAAAGCTTCACAGGTGGTATTTACCATCAACTAGAACATCCTTTGCCAATCATCTGACGGATTTGGGGAGTCCGTAAAAAACAGCTACTTAGATGGATTTATTCTTTGAAGAATTCTCTACCATTTCTACTAAATTTCCATTATTTTATGCTTTACTCCAAATTTTTAAAAATAATTTTAAAAAAATCCAATTTTACTTACACGGGATATATGGGATAATCCGAGGCTCCTGTTAGTTTTGACCTAGGAGGCCCAAATTTGTTTGTGAATTCTTTTGGTTACTTTTATTATTTGTTTAAATAAAATTTTAGTTCTTTAAAAAACTAAATGTGTATTTATACACTCGAATTTGAATGAAAATACACGAAAAAAACAGTTTTTTTTATTTAAGTATCGGCTTCGGTGAGGGCCTTCGGCGTCGGCCGAAGTAATAGGCTGCCAATTGACCTTCGGCATCGGCTTCGGCCTGAAAATGCTTATCGGTCGGGCTCTACTAATAATCCTGCCTGTCATTCATTTTTGTACTGAGGTATCCCGCCCACAAGTACGAAAAAATTAGCAGAGTGAGCTGATTTCGGTGAATTTTTTAATTTAATGCTTCTGAGGTTCACGGAAAAAGTATACACTGCCAATAATTTTTCCAAGTTTAAAATTTTTTTACTTATGTCTGAATGCAAGGAACTTCATGTCAAATTTAAACCTTAGAAAATGTCGTCATGTTCCGTATACGATTTTCCAACTTCGTCAACGATTCGTCAACGATTTGTAAAATCGTTTTCAAAGCAAAATAAAAAAAAATTTATAAACAAAAAATCTTTTATTTTCAAGAATTTTTACTCCTGTTAGGTGAGACAAATCGTCGTCAACGAATAAACAGGCATGATTCGAACAATTAAATTGTTCTTCTTTTGATATGTTTGTGAAGCTCTGCTCTTATCAGTCCCTAACAAAGCACACACGCACTATATGCATACCACCGCCAAATTGCATATGAATAAGCAAGTATTTGCACGAAACTGTAATGTAAGGATAATTGAATGCAATTAAAGCATCTTAATGTGAATTTCATGAGCAACATCCTGACAGCGACGAGCAGCAACTGGCTGCATGCGGGCGCGCACAACATAATTTGCATGCAACACGATGATGTTAACTTATGTGTTGACATGCAAAATAAGAACGACGACGACGATGAGTACGGCGAGCGCGATACCAACCAGTATAAAAAAGAAAGGACGAAGGACATGGGTTTATATGTGTAAAAGTCATTAAATATGCAAATTGCAAATAAATATTTCGCCAATAAAACACACACACACACACATGGGCAGCACAAAATGGAAAAAACAATTTTGAAATTAAATTTATCACTTACAACAACAGCAAAAGCGTATACCACACAATAAAGTAGACAATTCACGCTCCAAAAGGGGTACAATTTACATGAGCATAAAGTATGACCAATGTCCTGTGCGTTCCTTTTGCCATTTTCCTGTTCCTTTTTCACGTATTTCCTTTTTGTTTCGCAACGGACGTGGTGAATCACATTTATTGCGGCGCCTGCCAAGACGTCCATCGTCGTCGCCGCTGTAGCCGCCGCCGCCATCGTCGTTGGCGGCCTCTCCAAAGCCGGAAGCAATAATGGACTTTTCATTCAAATTATTTTCCACAATTGATGTGCTTTGGCCAAGTGAGGCTCGAAGTTTCACACTCGTAAATATTTTGCCGAAATGCGGCCAAAGGATGCACGCCAAGTGGATGTTACATGCATGTATGTTGGCAGCGTGTCCTTTTTGGCGTTCGCTTGTGGTATGCTGATGCTGTGTAGGTAGGTAGGTACTTGGTTTGTTACATACATTAGCGCTTATTTCGGACTTTGTGATGGCAAAATTGTCTTCGTCCTTTTATTTTTCACACTTTTGGCGTTGCTTGAATTTCATGCTCGCATTTTGTGGCGTTGCGATTTATCCTTTGTATGCGTTTGAGTGGGAATGTGTGTGTGTGTGTGTGTGAGTGCATTGCGGTCTCATTGTATTGTAATAAATCACAGTAGATAGCCACAGGTTGACAGTAGTGGCGACCTAAAATATAAAAATTAAAAATCTAATGTCTTAAGGATGTAGTCTACTAGACTACTTCAAAGTGGTTCCGCAATTATTTCATAAAATTTTAAATTCAACTGATTAAAAAAATTGTGTCAATCCTCTTCCTACACCCAGAAAAGAAAACCTGTTGTGCTAACAGATTTTTGCCCAACCAGATCGGTTGTTGCAAGTTGCAACATCTGCTTTCACTTAACACAATATCTTCGCTCTGCTATCGCAAAAGTCATTATGATTTGTTGTTACATCAGAGAGTATATGTTGTGACAACAGAGAGTAGAGGTTGTGTCAACTAAATGTATATGTTCCAACATCTGAAAGTAGATTGCTTTTTTCTGTGTGTAAATAATCATTTATTCTTTTACCGAATACTTCATCAAATTACTTTCGTTTGCGGTCAACGCGTTGATGGACGACAAATGAGGTCGTATTTCCTCTAAAAGTATGCAACATTTTCAGCAATTACGCCTCTAACACATTAATTCTTTGAGTGTGGGAACTTTTTTTTGGGATTTTAAGAGGTGATTTCCTTTCTTTTTTTATTTACCGAAAGTCCCTTAAGACCTTCCCAAATTATTTGCCACCACTGTACGCGTACTCTACAATTTGCAACTGCTTGAAATTCCTTATGCTTGACTTTGCACAACAACAAAATTGCATACTTGGAGCGCCAAAAAGCGAGAGATTTACATGAAGAGCATTTAAATGAATAGGAAAGCAGGATATGCACAATGGCATCAAACACGAAAAACACACACAAGCAAACACTTATGCTAATATGACACCATATATGTGTGTGTGTGTGTTGGTGAAATTGTGGTGATGGCGCTGAACCTGTTATGCAGCATCGCATATTTTTGCGCATTTTTCTGGCACTTTTTGGACCATTAAATGTGGAATTTACGAGCGTGCCACCGACAAGGAAGCCTTTCCCCGAAAGACAAAACAAAAATGCGAGCAAAAATGAACAAGGCATGGAAAAAAAAACAAGCTCGTAACATGGAACAAGTAAATTTTAATTTTATTGAGTTGTTTTCGCGCTGTAAATATGCAAAGGGGCGTGTGCGTGTGCGTGTGTGTGCGTTAAGCGAGGACTTGCACGGATATGTGGGTATGAATTTGGTTACTTATTTGACACCTTCGCCTGCGTTGCGTACATGCAAAATAATTCCATGTTGTCAATTTCGATTTTCACAAATATATTTTCCGACTCATTGCCCAATTCGCTTAGCATCAATTCGATAGCGAAGCAACCAATCTGGCATTCGAGGCGCGCACTCATGTCAGCCAGTGACTTTTTTCAATTTGCCATAAGTTGTCAATTGGCGAATTAATAAACTGGAAAATGTACAATCGATAATTTGACGGAAGTGCTGTGCACGTATGCAAAGTCACCCCTACAAACCCAAAACGGGAAATGTCAAACTCACATAGACTCGGCAGGGCGATCAAATTACAACGAAAATTTGCATAAAATTTGCTACACAAAATAAAACTCATCGATATTGCAGTGAACGAGGAACAAGCAAATGAAATGTCATAAAAAAAATATATCGAAAATAGTGCACTTCTGTCAGAGTGACACTCTCTCGGAGCCACTAGCGTGCGTTAAAATGTCGTAAAATGTGCGCGCAGCTATTTTTCGTCATTAGTGTCACTTTTACGATTCGAATTCCTGTCAATTTCTATGCAAAAATTAACATGGCTCACAGCAGAAAAATAAAAGGCTCATTTCAAGCCTTCGCCGTTTTTTTATGGGCCTTTTTTAATGCCTGCAAAAATTCCTGTCAAGCGTAACTAATTATGTTTTCGCTCACACTCCCTATTCGCACTCACTTGCCCGTTGAGATGTCGTGTCTTTTTTGTGACATTTTTGCTAAACCTTTTGCCTGATTTGGTTTATGTTTTTTTGTTTGGCCAAACTTTAAAATTATATTTATTAACTCAAGTTCGACATTTACGACTTTTTTGTCGTTTTGCCAATGTTATTGCTAAATTTAAAATTTGTTGTTGGTGGATAAAGTCCCACAGCTGTTTTCTGCACTTGCCTTGTTCACACGTGCTTGTTTGGTTGTTCTTGTGTATCGAGCCCCTTTGCTGTGTGTCAAATGGAATTATGCGAAATTTATTTTATATTGGAAAGTCGTAAAATGTTTCGTGGACTTATTATTTGCAACATTTTTTGCAGCTCGTAAAATTTTTCGCAAATTAACATAATTTGTTTTGTAAAGTTGGTAGAAAGTCGAATTAGATAAATTAGGTTTGATGGCATATTTTTTCAAATATTTTATAGTTATGGACTCTGGGTTAAAGAGGGGTTTAAAGAGTAGTCGCTGCTGCCTAATTTGAAACCACGCTGGACTCTGGTACAGATGATTCATAAAAACTTTTGCGGCAATCAGCGCTCATTTGTCTTCTCAAGATGCATTACTGCAGCACTGATGCTGATGCATTACTGCAGCACTGATGCTGATGCATTACTTAACTCCAGTCAAACTCTTCTTCAGTCTGACCACATTTTTATTTTGATTTTTTAAACCTTTCGACTGTGACTGTCTCCAACTTATAATCAGCCTACTTAGTTACTAATAACAGAGTATATCTCATTTGAGTGCCATGTCATGGTGGCTATGAGGGTAAAGGTATATGAAATTGCCAGTACTTTGACTGGACCTACACAGAAAATCAATCAGGGAGGCTACATGATTTCTAACAGGAAACTGTAGGGTCAAAAGAGTTTCTTTGCCATGGGTATAGTACAGGATGTTATGTGTAGACTGTGTAATAAGAAGAAGAAACTGCAGAGCTGTGAGGATCACTTTCGTTTCCTAAGGGTCTCAGCTTTTCTAATGAAAACGAAACTCCTGTAACAGAATTTATTAGTCATCCTAATGTGTATTACCAACAGACCTGTAAATTTCCATTATCAATACCAATACAAATACAATACCGAGTATTTAAAAAGATAAGTACCAAATACCCAGGTAATGGTATTTGTATTTCAACAGGTACAAATACAAAATACTCTCTAATAACAAATACATTTCATAAATACTTGAATTCAAATACTTCAAATACTTTTCAATACCTAAATAAGATTTTAATACTTTCATACTTACTAGGCAAAAGTATTTGAAGGAATTTAAAAGTATTTGAAGTATTTGAATGAGTAACTTTCATGGCAAGTTACTCTCGCAAGATTGGCAGAACTTGGCGAGAGAGTGGCGGTCTACACAGAAAAACAGAAAAAAATTTCTGCCTTGCCCCAGGTGGGAGTCGAACCTGATACCTTCCGATCTAAGACCTCTGAACCACTGCACCACGGCCGCCACTATTTGTTTAAATTCTCGGTATTTATCTTTACATCTTTACAACTCTGATAACCAGTTTTTTTCGTTTGATAGTCACTTAAGTATACGCCATGTATAACGAGTGTCGCTCGGTATTATACAAAGGTACTCGTTTATTCGTTAAATTATTAGCTCTACTTTCAGATTATATAGGAGACTTTCTTGGGTGTCAACTTGTGTCGAACTGTGTTATATTTTGCTCAACCAAGCCACTAAGCCAAATGCTATTATTACAAAACATTTCATTTAGAGCAATTGCATTTGCTAAGCTCTTATTGAATTAAACTAGATTCCGCAATACATTCGCAACAACTTTCCCAATCAACATTAATGCAATCAAATCAAATCAAACTAAGAGCAAAATCAAATTTCGTTTTCGTACAAAATTAATTCGCACGCCCACAACAAAATACGAAATTCAAACGAAATGCAACGCTTCAATAAATGAGAGATATTTTGGCAAAATTAAATTCAATTGCAAGTACACAACAGAAATAAGCAACACAACAACAGCAACAGCGTGGCAAACTGCAAAAATAAATAACGAACTTAAAGTGGACGAAATGCCATAAGCCCCACCAACACATACACACTCGCACCAACACTCATTTATACAAAAGGTATAAATGGACTAGCGCCATCTGCCGCACAGGTGAAAGTGCCAACAAAATGGACAAAAGACAGACAAATTGCCAAAACACTCGCAAGCATACAGACAAAAAAGCAAACCAACCGGCAAGCAAATGCATTGGCAATGGCACGGTATTGTTTCGCTATGCTACGGCATGGCACGGATGCGGTTGTGGATGAGCGAACTTAACGCTCGAATGCGACACAAACCTCAAAAGCACAAACATGTTTGCTTGCAGTGATTGCTGCAACGAGTGGCTCACTGAAGGTCCTACTGCCTTTTGCGGAGTAGATGTGTATGGCAAATGGCTTGGCTGATAAATCTCCCAAAACAATTGCAGCAATATTGACAAAAGTATTGTCAGCACTGCACACACACACGCACACAACAGAGACATACAAAAATAAAAACACAAACACAAACAAAACAGCAACGAAAACGTATTGGAGTGCACACAATTAAAAACCTCAAACTGACATGGCCCAAACACACTCACACACACACACAGAGTTCCAACACTCTGGTACATTTTTTATGAAAACCCCATTGCGGCATACAAAGTTGCAACAGTTAAGGCACAGACACACACATGCAATTGAAGTACACAGCTGGAGACACATGTTATTAATCCGCCATGATTGGCAGAATATCGAAATGAACAACGAATTTGTGGGTATGTGACGGGCGGAAGAGGTGGCACCGCAGCAGCTTTCCTGGCTGATATGATGAAACTGTACTGGACACTGGACTCAACCGAACTGAACGGGAATGCACAATATGCCATTGATAAAGCCCATTCATATGTCATCGACGTTGTCCGCTCCCATTCGGTACTCAGACTATGAAATTTGTTAATTTATTATGCCGCTCAGATCAGTGCTGGAGAGTGGAGTATGAGTGGATATTTCGGTTTGATGAGTCAGTGGTGGAGTTGCATGGGATTGCCCGTCCTCATCGATTCCACGTATGTAGTGGACACAAATTTAATTTTAAACTGTGGCTAACTTTGTTTGCGCGACTGCTTTCAGTAACCCAGCTAGGAAGAAAAAAATGAAAAAAATCTCCCCCGAACACTTAAGTTTGTAAATACATGTAGGTGGTATCCCTCCTTCGTTTGTGCCAATTCTGATTCTGCTCCTAGTTAGTTCTTTTGCAACTGCCCATACAAATTAATCTCATGTGTACGGTGTTTTACTACCCACTTTTCGGTAGGCTTCACAGTCGACGTTGTCCTCTGTACTCCACTTTGTATACAAATGTAATAGAATACTTCAATCACTCGGTGTCGGCCACTCGTATGTGTTCCGCTCAACGATTTTAATTAAAGAATTAACATGGAATATGTCAACTGCTTATGGCATGTCGAATTTTACATTCGAGAATATTCGAATGGGTTTAGAATTCGGTAGGAGATGCACAGGAGCGTGAGTTGGTTCCATTGTATCTCAAGAGCAACTCCATCTAATTTGTTGATACACAACGGATCAGGAAATGGAAATTATCGATAAAACATTGATAAATTGTAGAAAAATGCTCTATAAAAATCGATTAATTTTAAAAATATTATCGATAAAATATCGAAAAAACATCATACTTCGCATACATTTTGTCACTAAATTTTCTTATTTTCCTTTCCGTTTCTTGTATTTAATTGGAAAATGTGTCAAAAATTAAAATTATCGAAAAGTTATCGATAAAAAAATCGATAAAAAATCGAAAATTTACCGATTAAAAATCGAAAAATTATAGATAAATTATCAAAAAAAGATCTATAAAATATCGAAAAACTATCTATATAAAATCGAAAATTTTTCAATAAAATCGCCGAAAAATGGTCTAACATTGCATCGTCGTACTCGCATCTGCAGGGTATTTCATCTTCGTTCAGACCTAATAGAATTCTCTTACTTGTTTAATATATTTTAAAATAAATTCATTTATAATTAATTACAATTCTTTATAGAAACTTGCGACTCAGTAATATTTGTGTCAAAAGGCCCTTCCTTACTCCACAAAAAAATACGCTCCCGCACCGCAACCAATCGAACAGGAAATGCCACTACTTAAAAGCATAAACCTGGGAACCACTTTTGAGCAAATGCGGAATGTAAATTTCATACGAGCGCCGGCCACTGTCAATGATGCCAATATGCTGAAAATATTTACTTCAAACACTTCAACATTTGCACATAGCACAGCACTTACGAGGAGTAGTAAGTATGATGCCAATACCAGTACGTCCATGCAAATAGCAGCACGGCATTAACCGAGTCCGAGGCATTACAAAGTGGCATTAGGGATTTATCAACTGTGGAAAAAGCATGAATTTGGTGTAGCGTAACAAATGCACAAGCTGTACCCTCCTACACACACGCACATACATTCCTACTTACTGATGATATAACATAGGAGAGAGAAGGACTTTTGAATAGTCCGCCGGAACACACACATACACACACACACACACCTATACCATCCAATGAGCCATCGACCCAGGCAAACAAAGTTTTTGTGCGATTCGATGACAATCAATGGTTTTTGGTCTGCTGGACACACACATGGACAGAAAGGCACGAGTTCGAGCAGCACCACTTTGAAGTGTGGCAACAGCATCACTTCGTGTGCGGCCATGCCTCATAAAGGATTCAAATGTTGTCGAACACCAGTGGATGGCATAAGTTGTAGAGTGGAGCTGAGTGGAGTTGAGTGGAGTTGAGTGGAGTGGAGTTACACTAATCTCAAATAAATGAAGACTCCGAAAACAATGTGGTTGTGCTGTTTTTAGTGGTTCTGGTCGTGTTGGCCACATTTGTTCATATGTGGTTTTGGGGTACGGAACGGATAGCCACAGTACCTACGTCGTTGTGTAATTCTGCCATTCGGAAGTGTGAGTACGTATCTGTTTGCTCTTCGGCTTATATTGGTAGTTCCATTACCTTTAATTTGTGTCGCTGAGTTAGCTTGGACTCTTGTGGAATGTGTGGACGTGTGTGTGTGTGTGTTAGTGATTGGTACCGTTCCGAAGGCAACAGGCTATTTGCACTTTTCGAGTGGAAGCGATTTTTTTAATTAAGTAAAGGACCGGACTGTTGTTCTGAGGAGACTCAAACTACAAATGTTTAAGGAATTTTGGAGTACTTACTAATGTTACAAGGGCTGTTCAATGGGTAGCAAAAAATATTTATTTAAACTCAATTGAAATTAGTTACAACACCTTGAAGCATTTTTGTAATTGGCAACCATCCTACTGTAGGCAGCGATTTTTAATTATACCAACATGCCATTGAATGAAAAAGTTAACAAAACAACAGCAACAACAACAACCTAAACCGCATGTAATTAAAAATCAAACTAATTTCCTAATTGCAATCCTCACCAGCCATTAACCACATTCAAAAACACAAACCCACACACACAAATGCACATGCTTATATAGAGACTCCAAATGAAATTGGTAAAATAACAAAAATCGATTTGTTTTTACCCAATTGTCACACGATTAAGCACACGCAAACTTCCCCACGATTAAGCAACCCAAATATGCACAAAACGAAAAAGCCAAAGTTTATTTGAAAATAATTTTTCATTAAATTCACAGCAAATCAAATGAAAATCCTGTAAGCCGTATGCCATTCACAAACACACAATCGGTCATGAATTAATCCTCTTTTTTTTTTTTGCCCCATACGGAGTATAATTAAAAATGTGGCAATATGTTGCATGTGCGAGCATATTGCCACTGCAAACGAAATAAATCCAACAGCCAACACAACATTCTGGCCTCAATAAATTTCCATTTATTTGCGTAAATCATTTATTTTGGCGTAATTTTCAGCTTAATTTCATGTGATTTGTGCAAATGTGTAGCCCCCAAATGAAACAAACACACATGCAAACACAAAATTTGCATTTACACAGCAAAACAAAACAAAACAAAAAAACAAAAAACAAATAAAATGTATTCAAAAAGGGTTCACATTTGGCGCATTTGGTAGCCAAAACAAACCAACGGAAAAGAAGAGTGCGGTGCAACCGCACCGCACTACTACTACCGCACATATGACAAAGAGACTCATCCTTGTTGAATGCAAAAGCGCTCATAAATCAATTAGGCAAATTGCGCCGCATGCAGGCATCGATTTTGATAGGTTGCTCTGTCCTGTGGGGTATGTATGGAGGCAGGTGCATTTCGAAATTTTGTTTTTAAATTTTAAGCTTTTTGTTTTTAAATTTAAGACACACAGAAATTGAAATTTTTTTAAGAGAAAAAAAATGTTTAAATAAAAAAAAATTAAATTTGAAAAAAAAATAATGAAAAGGATTTTTTAATGAAAATTTATAGTAAGAAGAAGAAATTTGTTTAATATTGAAAAAATTATGTCCGTGATTCTTCATTGATGACTGCTTATTAACGGATCACTATCGTGATTGATTTATGCATAATTTATTCCAATAACGCATGATTTACAATCATTTAGCTCATTTATAGAAAGTATTGCAGGCGGTAATACTATCTGACAGTCAGGCGTCTCTAAAAGCTCTAGACTCTCACATAATATGGGACTGTCATGGAAAATTAAGCCGACTTGACGAGACTAACAAAGTTCTGCTATACCAGGACACGCCGGTGAGAAGGGGAATGAAGCAACAGACCAGCATGACCAGACGCCTCTGTAGTTAGGGTGCACATAATATCCGAGATATGCTCGATGCGATTCCTCACTGATCACTGCAGACGGAGGGATTTTTTTAACGATGACTTGTGCAGGTTCTATAACGGTAATTTACTACATTCTTGTGGAGCAATCGTCCACACAAGAAAACCTGTACTGGGAGTCCTTTTTTTTTTTGAAATGAGTTAACACAGTAAATTTTTGACTATTTTAACAATCTCTTCGGAAAGGGGATGATAGATAAGTGGGAGGAACGAACTCGTACGATGGCTTATTTTTCAAAGAGGAGAGACAGAAGAACGAACAAAGCCGAAGCAAGCCTTCGAGCTCCTCGATTTTGCCTGACCACCAACAATATCTTTTAAATAAAAAAGTAGAAACATTTTTAAGTGGAATTTTCACGTCACCGCAAATCGCAAAGTAAATCCCTTCTAATAGACTACAGAGGCTACAACTATTCAATACTGGGCTGACCTGAATTGGACCCATTACTAATCGTTGAAATTCGTTGGGAACTTAGAGTTGGTGGAGGTCCTATAAGAATTGACAGGTTTGTGGTTCGTAGAAGGGTTATGTGTTGTGAAAAATCATCAACATGGGTTATTTAGTAAGTAATAAATTTAATAAAAATATATTCCAGATAATCATGTTGGAAGACAAAGCCTGTTTTGAACGTTATTGTAATTGTCTCTAAAAACAATTTACGTTTGTACGTTTCAGCACATTTTTTAAAATTTTAAATTAGAAAACTCTAATGTCATTTGCCTAACTAATCAGAACTCCACTGCGACCGTACAAACAATCGAATTTATTCCCAATCCCCTGTCTAATTGCCCAACTCAGCACATTTTTAATGCACTCATTATACTTTCTTTCAAACGAATTATTTTAAACCAATTTTCATAAATTGCTCCTTTTAATAAACAAGCGCAGCCAAGTCAATTCCATTCGTTTCAACTTCAAAAGCAGCAACTGTCAATCACTTTTCCAGTCAACTGCAACCAAAAACATGTTGCAAGTGGCATTCGTGCCACATGCATTCGCCATCAACCGACGTGCATATATGTTTGCGTCCTTTGGCACTTACAAAACCTTTGTTTGCTGAAAGCATGAAACAAAAAGAAAAGGATTCCACACAAAAAATAAAACAAAAAAGAATATAACAAAAAGTGCACCTTACACGCTGTTCTCTTAGCAAATATAAAAAAAAAACAGAAAAAAATGCCAAAATCGCATTTAATTCAAGTGAATTGCAGCTGAAAGGATTTTCTTCTTGCTCAGCTCCTCCTGCATGCAGGATGCGTTGCAATAATGGAATTTTCCTCATGAGTTAATTTCGACAATAAATGCGCTCGATTGAATGCAATTGCCAAAGTTGGCGGCGTTTTTGGTGAGGGCAGCATGCGGAGCGAAATGAAGCCACTTGAGCTACCGCCGAGACGATGACGTTGGCAATTTTTCTCCTTTGTGGTTGGTATTTTTTGCTTCTTCCTTTTTTTTTTTAAATACAATTTGTTAATTTGGATTTTTTTTCAAAAGAGGATCAACAACATAATTAGTAAACTAATTAGATTTGTTGTACAGTTTTGTAGGTACATGGGATTTAAGGAATTTTAGGAAAATAAGAAAAAAAATATATTTTTAATTCAAATTTCGTTTTAATAAAAAAAACAAAAAACAAATTTTCTAATTTTTAATTAAAATTAAGAAAAAATTTTTTTTTAATATTTAATTAAAATAACAAAAAAAATAATTTTAAGGAAATAAAATTTATTAATTTTCAATTTCGATTGTATTATAAAAAAAAATAAACAAACATTTTTTAATTATAATTAACAAAAATCAATTTAATTTTTAATTAAAATGTATTAAAATAAGAAAATATTTTTTTTTCTTAATGAATAAACTATAAGTAATATCAACTTTAAAGAAAGTTATTCCCTTGAAAACTCAACATAAATCGAATTAGTCAGAAGCTCCTACACTGACGGACAAGCATGCTGTCGTCAAGGCACTAATATCCTTTTCATCTTTACAATTTCGCTTTTAATTAACAAATCCCAGTACTTAAATGAAAGAAATTCAATTAAGCTTATTTGAGCGTTAAAAGCCAATGATTCCCTATTACGGTAGAGAGACACAATACAATACAAAAGGCGACAACGGACACAGTCACGACCACAGTCAAGCACACACGCACACACACATTGCATTGCATTGCACATGGCCGTGTCACTGCACTGGAGTTAAGCTACAAAAAGCCAACTTAATTTAAAACGCCTTGTGGCACGAAATATCCTTTTCATAACAGACACATACGCATACACAAGCGTGCACAACGAGGAAAAAAGGGTGGCGAAGGTGACACTTTGGTGGCGCATTATACAGCTCAGCCCCCGCAGCATGAGTGTAGCATGAGCCAGGTAGGCTAGACCGACGCCTTTGGTGTATTTCTTTTTCAGTGTTCGTATATGTGTGTGTGTGTGTGTGTATGCGACAGTTGCATTCACGTTTATGCATATACAAAACGGATTTAGCTGCAAGTGACTTACGCCGGCTAAGCAGGATATGTGACATTAAAGGCGTTTAAATGCGACTCCTTGCAAGTTGTTGTTGCTGTTGTTGCTGTTGTCGCCGCATGTAAATTGCATTTCGTGGATGCACTTTTCCCGGTCTGTCATTGTGAACTGAAAATGATTTGCAATTTGCTATTTGCATTTGTATTTTGCATAGGCTCATGTGGTTACATATTTGCAGTGGGACAGAGCGGCAGACAGTGCCGAGACTCCTGAAGTTCTTGCCTTGTCACACCATTCGAGGTAAATCAATCCTTTTGCATACCAATTAATTAGATGCGAATGCAATTTTAATTGCATGCCCGCAATTACGAAATGTGCATTTCGAAAATTGCAAAATTTTATGCGAAAATTTATGATGACGTGCAAGGATTACGGAGGCGCAGGATGTGCAAGTATTGGATTTTCGTATCGTTTCGTTTTTATGCAATTAGCAGATTGATTTTGAGAGAGAAGTTTTCGCAGAAGTCCAGAGATTGGGTAAGTGAATGGAATAAATTATTGTCGAGTCCTTATTACTTAAAAGGAAAGAGGAGTGAAGAGTTGCATAAATATAATAAAATTTAAGTTACAATTCTTATTGTCCTCGCGATCAATCATCTACTTGAATGGTTCTTCCACAGATAAGCATTTATGATGCATCATCGCCCATCCACCCCTAAAAACTGAAAAACCAAATAAAGTAAAACTTTTCTGAGGAATCCAAGCCCAAATTGACAACTGTACCTTTTGTTAACTCTAAATATGTACACTTATAATTTCAACTTAAGCCACACCCACTTGGTTTTGCCTATTGTGGAGAGCCTTTCATTTGACTGACTGACTGACTACAACAACGTCCTCATATCAAATCATTTCAATATGACAATCAAATCACAAATGAAATTCCCTGCAAAAAAAAATCATTCAATAAGAAGAAAAAAAAAGAATTCAAAGATCTGCCTTGATTGTTTGCCTACAAGTAGGCTAACGTTTTTTTTTGTCTTAATTGTACATATTTTGTTTTGTTCTTTCGCCTGACGCTCTTTACTCTTTTTTGTTGTTGATTGATCGGTCGTAATGTAAGCAAACATGATGGTGGTCACGTGGCGTCTTCTGTAACGACACGTGCATGTTTATGCTAAGAGTGTGCATATGTAAGTATATGATTTTATTTCATTTAATTTTTTTTGCTCGCTTTTTGTTGTAAGGCTTGAAGTTTATTCTGTAGGGTTGCCTGCTTCAACCGTTGCTGTAAGCCTAAAAGTATGATTTGATTTTTTAAGCACATTAACGCATGTTTTACTCATCAACACCCAAGTTAAAAGATATCTGCTGATGTACAGTGGTTCATATTTGTAATGATTGCAGGTTGAATTTTTCTTTGATTAATTAGTACGCATATATGTGTTTGTCCAAATCTGCCTGTTTTTTTTTACCGAATTGCTTGGTTACTTTCACGGGAAAATCTGTAGCAGCAATCAAGTTTATCATAAAAAAGCATCGATTGCCAAAATTTGACATCAATAGTTCAGCAATTACGTTTTTATCATGCACATATGGCGCGATTGGAACTTTTGACTTAAAATTGTGGCATCGATGCATTTTTGACCCCAAAAATGATGCTTAAATTTTTTTTACTTATTTATCCGTGCTATAAAAACTTAAGAAACCAATTTAAAGCAAATAAAAAAAAATAAATAAAAGCTAGTAAAAGATTCGGTCTGACTGAAGACAAAATACCTGCACGTCCTTAGACCATTTTTAAATAATTTCTCGATAATTTTGCGACATTTTATCGATTAGTTATCGATGATTTTTCGATATTTTATCGATTAGTTATCGATGATTTTTCGATTACTTTTCTATATTTTATCGATTTTTTATTGAAAATTTTTCGATGTTTATCGATAATTTTTCGATTAGGTATCGATTATTTTTTTATATTTTATTGATGACTTTTATATATCTCTTCGATAATTTTATGATATTTTATTAATTATTTTTCGATATTTTAACGATAATATTTTAAAAATTTATCGAGTTTTAATCTATGTTTTATCGAAATTTGTCAATAATTTTTCAATATTTATCGATAATTTTTCAATTATTATCGATAATATCCATTTAAAAATTTTGTTCCAATTCCACTTTGACCGGTCCATTTCCAACCTTGGATACTAGTGTGCAGGGTATAAAAATCGTATAAATAATATAAAAAATTTTTAGTAACTACTTAAAATTTAAAAAAATTTGTATTTGTAGGTACCTATGTGAAATCAAAAATGTATTGCACAAATATTCCAAAACAATGTATTCGGAAACGTAACCACTGTACAATGCCTCAATTAATCCTTCTACCTCATTTCTAGTGCTGTGATTTCTGTACCATTTCTCTTCAAAATCGCCTGCCACTCTCCCCAACCAAAAAATACATACAACAATTTTTCCAATTGTGTAACTTTTCGATGACTTCACTTATTCACAACAAATTGAAAAATTGCTTGAAATTAAGTAAAAACGTGTCCTGTCCCAAGTACCCATCAATAAACACACGCGCAAAAAACCAACAAACAATCAAAAACATTTTCACGTTTAGCAGTGAAGAGGAATGTAACAACAACAACAACCACTAAAACAGCAAAACAGCCGAAATCAACACAAATTCGTCAAAATCAAATCAGACAAAATCCACGCCATCAAACTGACTTTCACACCCTGAGGGGTATTAGCAGGATACGACGGCGAGCGAGCACAGGACATGCGTTCGAAAGTGTGTCGAAGTATTTTTTTAAGTGTGTAGTTTTTCGCGTGCAGCAGCAACAAGACTAAAAAAAAATCAGAGCAACAGCAGCAGACTGAAAACAAAGCCAAAGCCAAAACAATATTGTGGCAGTTCCTTCAGTTCTGTTTGTTGTGTTTATTACAAGCACCAAATTGCCAGGATATTTGTCTGTGTTTGCACAGAAGTTTTTGGGCGCGCTAAGCTGCCGCAATATAAACTCATCGGTACGACCCTCCGTGGTTGGCACAGAAAAGAAAAAAAATCACAATTATTTCGTTTGTTCCTTGCAGATTTGGGCAATTACAGTGCGCATTGTGCCGCCCTCATATATCCCAGGCTATCCTCACAGCCAGCGGCTTTTATTCGCGCTTCAGTTGCTTTCCAAAGAGTTAATTTAAGAAAAATACACTCGCGTTGAACATTTAAGCGGTTTACAGTATTTTTTTTTGCGCCGCGCGCCGCCTGGCTTTGCAAGGATTTCACAAAAGATTCGGGCATTTTGTTCAACTGAATGCCAACTTCCTTCCCATGCAAGCATACATCGAAACGCGTATGTGTGTGTGTGTGTGTGAGTTTGGCAAACGTCACTTATTTCGTAAGTTTCATTTTAATTGCTTGAAAATTGCTCATCCACTTCATTGGCTTGGGTTTGTTAGAATAAGGATACTTGGTAGTGTAAGTACTGTTGCTTTCTCACAAACGCTTCCGGCAACTGTGGTTTGGTTCTGACTATCCCATAACCCAGAAGTAAAAGTTTCTCTGTTTTTCTTTCTCAGCCCACGTTCGGTGCAAACACTTCACTTGCAGTTAGTGTAAATAATAATAAACAATTGTTGTTGTTCTTTGGTTTTTAACCCGAAAGGCTTTTAATTTCATAATTTATTTGTGGCTGTAGGAGAAGGCCTTTAAATTGCCCAGAGCTGGAACAATTTCAACTTGTTGCTGGCAATTTAGAAACTTTTTAATGGTTGAGTTGTGTCTTTTGTATTTCCCACCTTACCAGCAATAAAAAGGATATTTTATAGATTTACAGTGAACGCACTTCTGTTGAATGGAATGAGATAATTCCGTAGGGATTCCAATAATTTTTGGATCATGTAAATTTACGACTAGGAGCGGACACAAAGACGGACAACACTAATTCCACATGAACAGATCGACAACATGGGTCTTTGACGAAACCGATGGCAATTGACGAATAAACGATGACACTTGACGAAAGACGACATTAGAGAACAGACGGTCGAAGTTGAAACACCAAAGCTCACGTTCCAATTAAGTTACTTAAGCAATGAAGTAAGAAGTATAAGCAAATGCCTACGCACAGAAAACAAAATCGGTTGTGCCAACAGATTTGTGACCAACCGAATGTTAGCGCTTGTCTGAACATCTACTTTCAGCTGTTGCACCCTATGCAATCGATTGATACAGCATCAGCTTTCTGCTGTCGCCTACGTCTGCTCTCTGTTGTCACAGCATCACTTTCTGACCTAGCAACATCTGCTGTTAGAACTGCTGCCAATATATTACCATTAGTTTTATGTTTGGGTGTTATGACAACAGATAGTTGATGTTGCGACATCAGAAAGTAGATGCTGCGACCTATAGTACAATTTTACGGGGAACATTTTTGTAAAGTATATTAACTCTCTAAATCATTTATTTCTGGGAATTTTTATACCCCCACACTCACTGTGGCAGGGTATACTCACTTTGTCACAACGTTTGTAACGCCCATAAGGAGGCGTGTCCGGTATGGAAAAGTATATATATTCTTGATCAGTATCACCTCCTGAGTCGATTTAGCGATGTCCGTCTGTCTGTCCGTCTGTCCGTCCGCACTTTGGGTACAAGTTTTTCTCGTAAATACTGAGATCAAGTTCGAGAATCAGCCAAATCGGACAAAAAGTGGGCGTGTCTCCCATACACCCAAAAAAAAGGTAACAATTTTTTATTGTTGTATTCGATTGGAAATGTTTAGAAACGTATTTTTGACATGGTCCGAGGTTCCGAAGCCACATATATAATGGTCTAAATGGGGTTTTGAGAAATTTTTAGAAATGGATTTTGGACATGGTCCGGGCTCCAAAACCACCTATAATTGGCTCAAAATAGGGTCTTGAGACCACATTTTTAAATGTTCGAGGTACTTCTTCCTACTGTGTGGGGGTATTTCAACTTCGGTATAGCCGAAGATAGTCCACTCTCTAGTTTTATAGAAATTTGGTTTCACCTTGTAAATTTGGGAATCACTGCAATTCTTAACTCTTTTCTAAATTCTCTATAAAACCACAATCTGGCTTTCTTTTTGTCATAAGCAATATCGCATCTTGCCAGATTAGGGAAAACTGGATGGCGTATCGTCGTTAACTTCACAAACTGTTGTTACATATGTTAAAATGTATAGAAGGTGGCTTCATCAACATGCTGGCAAATTGCTTTGCATATGCTATCGAATGGTTGCTTTTCGAATTGTAGTCAGTCATTGATAGATTACATTGTCCTTTATTATGACATAGTGAAAACATATCATATATGACATATTTTAAATTATAAACAAACTTAAATACTTTAATCAAATAGAAAGCGCTTTTAAAAATTTCCAACCAATATTTGCATATAAATTGAGAATGTCCTTTTACCGATTTTAAAATAATGCAATTTAAATTATTAAAAAAAAAACGGGAAAGAAAAACATCAAAGCGAAACATTTTCAATGAAATTTATACCAAAAAGGATATTAACACGTATGTGTGGACATGCTTTTGTGCAAAAAATATGCTTTTCTTCAATAATGAAAAAAATGTAAAAAAAAAAATGTTTTTTTTTTATTGAAAAAAAATAAAATACAAAGCGGCATTACCATAAAAATGTAGAAAATTGAACGCCGAAACATGTGGTGGCAAGTTGAAAAAAAGGATTTAAAACTGTTTGTGAAACGTCACATTTTGCATTTTTTTATACACAGATTTGCAAATCATGTAGGAATATTGAAACGAAATATGATTCGAATATTGTTAACAAAAAAATGTGATTGTGGACAACCTTTTTTTTTGTACAATATTTCATGTGAGCACGTCACACTTTCAAGTTATTGAAAAGGGTGAGGCCATGGGTTTGGGGGGTGTTAAAAAAATAATGTGTTTGCCCTGTGGCTACTTAGTATTTTTACAAGCGAATTTTTGGTTGGCATGTCATTTTGGTTTGTTGTGTGGGTGAATATGGTTTTTTTTCGCATTCAGTGGGTGGTTGATTTTCTTGTTCTTGTATATTTCCGTTTGGTTGGGGTTTGTCAATGATTGAGTTGTGATAAAGCAGAAACATGGAAAATATATATGGAAAATAACCCTTTTTTTCGTGTTCTTTTCTGCTCATTGGAGTTATTGAAAATTGGCCCAAATTGTGTAAAATCACATATGCGTGAAATTCAATTCAACCACCCTCTAAGCCGCATGTGAGAATTTGGCCTTATCCTTAAATTTTGCGACAATTTCATGAGTGTGTGTGTAAAAACAAATCCGATTTTGTGCTTTTATAGGAAAAAAACTATTTACAATTGTCCACTTTTGCGCCTCTGTGTGTTTGTGTGTGTGTGTGTGTGTTCTTTACAGAAATCAAAATAATATTTATGGCATTTCGCAAGCAGGCAATCCCACCAAACAGTCATCAAATTATATGCAAATCCATTTAAATTGTTTGCCTTTGCAATTTCAATTCTCATTTCATAGCCCACTTGGCAGTGTTCGTAGCCACGCCAATTTAGGCAAACATCATTTGCATTCGTTCATTACAACAATTTATTTAAATTTAAAACATGCAACAATTCAAATGTCCTCTTCACCCCCTCCCCTCGTTGATTCTCTGTTTTGCTCACTCATTGCTAAATTCTGTGCAATTTTTTTTCTTTGTTGGTGTTGTGTTTTTGGCCATTAAATAAAATCCATCAACGAAATTGCTTCAAAATCATCATCATCAACGCCTGCACTTAAGGTGCGCTTTCAATTTCCTCCTCCTGCCAGCGGCAGTGTGGCCCACCATTATCACTGGCAGCGTTGACAAAAAAAAAAGGAATACGATGACGACAACGACAACGTGGGCTATCATTGCAACCATAAAAACTGCTTTCCGGTCGTTACTCATTCATGGCAATAAAAATTGCACCAACAAAAAAGAAGGAACAAGAACCATTTCATCATAGCCAAGCGACGCAAATTTGCATATCTCTGCTGGCACACAAAATCCCCAAAATTCACGCGAAATTATTGTTATCAAAACCGATTCGATGTTGTTCGGTGGCGGTAACCATCATTTTTGCCATCCCTGCTATCGACATGCACACACAAAAGCAAATTATCTGATAGCGAGGCAAGAGTTCCGCATGTCCTGCCCGCCAAAACACACAAAGCACACAAAGCACACAAAACACAAAAACAAAAACAAAATATTCAAATTCCAACTTCACCACCAACAAACGGTGAGGTAGTAATCCGTCAACGGAAGTCAAACGTATTAGCATCCGGGCTATTTTTCATACAAATGGCAACCATAGTGTACAGCAGTCGCTGGCTTTGTGGCTGGTGTTGATATTGCTACCAATCCTCGTGTCTTCTTCCACTCTTGCCACGAATGACATATTGTACCCATTTAACACTGCCGTACCCTGGAAATATACTTCTTCCTCCTGTGGCTCCCAAAAAAAATATAAAAAGAAAAAACAATTCCAGAAATTGACTATAGGAACTGCAGTGTTGCTTCTTCCTTTTTTTTTTTTGGCAATTTTTGATTATGTTTGCTTGAGCTTGAGCTTGACTACTTTGTTACTGTGTGTTTGTATTTGTGTGGATCCTGCTGGAATTCCTGTTCGCTTACCGCATGCTGTGCTTTGATAATGAGTGCTTCTTGTTGAAAAATTGCCCAGAGATACACAGACCGATAGGCAGACAGACAGTCGGGCATTTGCTTATGATTCATGCAAATCGGATAATTGAAGGCTTTGGTATATTTCGCATAGAAATGATGGAAGACGAAAGTTGGCAAATAATTCATTTAGCAGCGAAAAGACACTTTGAAATCAGTAGGAGACGGAAGGTTTAATAAATTCTTACTTGTAGGTTCTCTGTCCAATCTTTTATTAATTTTACAACTTTTCGTCACAATTTTGTTAACCCTTTTCGAGAGCATTTATGATAATCAAAAATCTGTATTTTTTCAAAAACCATTTCGATAAGTAGCGGTTCGCACAACGACTTTGGAAGTTTACAGTCCTTTATCAGTCATTTTATCAGCTTATGGCAGCCATTTTTTGTATAGTAATTATATTGAAGATTTTCGTTTATTCTGTTCAAGTCTTGCAATAGTATTACAAAGACCAACTTCTGTCTTTTTCCCTTCCCATCAAGAGCTGACTGGCATCATTTTAGGGATCTTTGAAGGGGTAAATAGAGTTGTGTGCCTACAGTTGTAAAATCTTCATTAACAACCAAGCGGCTAACAAAGCTCTAACCGCTGACCGTGTGAAGTCGAATGTGTCTCCACGTAAGGAAGCGTTGACACAGTTATCCTGCGAAAGTATGGTGGATGTAATTTGAGCGCCCGAACACAGCCATATCGGCGGAAACGAAGCGAGGGACTCCTTAGTACGTTAGTGTGGTGCTCTAGAGCAAATAACTTTCGAAACGAAAAGTCTCAATTACTGGGCATCTAAAGAGCACACAGCAGTAAGCAGTTATCTATAGATGATAATATATTATAGCATAATTCAGCTCGAGATTGATTTTTGGAGCCAGAAAGGAAGAAGCGGAAACCAGCATTCGCAAGACTGTGCAAGCAAATTAGAGGATCCTCGGTATTTTGAAGCTTCGTAGAAGTGGGACTAATCGATTGAAAGTTAGCTGCAATGGGTGGGGTCTTCAATATATTCCTAAAAATATTGATTGAGAAGGGTTATTATTATTGTCCAGCCTTTTCCATGATTTCTGATAGGAGATTACCGAGTATGGTGGCAGGGAGAAAGAGTTCGCGGGAAGTTTCACGGTATAGTTCACGGGAGGGTACTTCCACTACTGTAAATATATGTATGTCGGACGGAGCAACGCCTGGGTATGAAGCTAGTCTATATATATTGGACAGCGGAGCTTAATAGGTACCACCCATTGAATTAAATATATTTTACAACCGCTTTCATTAATTTAAAGGCCCAACATTTAAGCCCAACAAAAAAAAACTTATTTAGGGCCAGCAAAGTGCATCGAGACCAGCTAGTTCTGGATAAATGAAATGGCTTTATTTATTTATTTATTTATTTATTTAAAAATTTGCAATCTAGCACATCAAGAAAAAGATTCTTATAAGCATTGTGCTAGTCATGGTTAGAAATTGGTTTACATTCTGAATCAAACTTATGAGTAAAGACATATATATATAGAAATAATAATAGTAGGAAAAAAAATAAAAAATAAAAAAATAATAATAATAATAAAATAAAATTACTTTACACTACCATCATACAATAACACACTACAAGAAAACCTCCCGTAGGGACTTGAATACAAATATACCTCCGGCTTTGTACTTCTGACCAGCAGAAGAGCAGCAAGCATATTCATTTCATGAACGTATGAACATAATTTTCAGAGTGCTCAGGGTATGAGGTGGCTTACAAACAAAAACAATCAAAACTCTAATAATAATACACATATATATGACAGATACTTAAGTACTAACATTTATTTAGAAAAAAAATTTAAAAGCTCCTGCTTAAATTGCACTGCGTTGCTAATATTCTGCAAAAGGTTCGGAAGGGAGTTCCAAAGACGTATGGAGTGAACAAAAAATTGACGTTCTGACGTTAATGTGAAATGTCTAAACGGTATTAAGGTATTCGCACGATTGGATCGTGAAAACCTTAACCTGTTGAACAAGTAAGAAGGTTCCTTTGTATGAACAATTTTATGTAACAAAACGAGTGTTTTATAATCTAAAAGATTACAGAATGTGATGCCAAATATTTTTATTGCGAACTGCGATATGTGATCGAACCGTTTTACACCGAATACGTATCGAGCTATGTTGTTATAAAGCACATTCAGTTTCTGTTTGTTGACACGATCACAGTTAGCAAATATCTCACATCCATACAGCAGCGTGGGAATCAGGTAGGTTTTCGCTAGTAGCATTCTAATTCGAAGGGGAGTGAAGTATTGAGTTCCCCACAGTGCTCGAAGCGTTCCATAAACCCTGCCAATAGTACTACTGATGTGATTACTCCAAGTCAATGTTCTGTTAAAAACTACTCCCAGGTTTTTCGCTGTGTCAACGAAGCCGATTTCAGAACCATTTAGTTTCAACCGTGGAACATTTGTCAGGTCTATACATCTTTTGTATATAACAAGACACTTTGATTTTTTGGGATTGAGACATAAACCATTTCTAAAGGCCCATTCATTAACTCGTTCTAGATCGATATTCAATTGGACGATTGCAGTTTCCAGCAATTCGAGTTTGCAACTGATGTACAATTGTGCGTCATCGGCATATAAATGGAGTTTTGAATGAAGAAGAACTTTGCAAATATCATTAATATATACTGAAAACAGCAAGGGGCCTAGAATGGAACCTTGCGGAACTCCTCTGGTTACTGGACGGAGTTGTGACATTGAGTCACCTGAGCATACGGCTTGTGACCTCTCGCAAAGATACGACTTCATCAAATTGGCCGCACTTGGTGAGAAATTGTACATGTTGGATAATTTTGACAAAAGAGTTTTATGGTCAACCGTATCAAATGCTTTTGAATAGTCCAGAAGAGTCAATAGGGTAACGTTTTTATCATCAATTGCTTCACGAATGTCCTCAGACACGTCTATGAGGGCAGTTACACAACTCCTCTTTGTTCTAAATCCAGACTGTTTGTCAAATATTAGGTTATTGTCTAAGAAAAATTTACTCATCTGTTTGTGCATCAGTAGTTCGAACACTTTGGAAATAAAAGGCAATATAGCAATAGGTCTGAACTCATCACCGGATTTTGGAACTGGGAGGATCTTTGCGCACTTCCAATTATTTGGATAGACAGAAGTGGTTAAAATTGTGTTGATGATGTGAGTGATGTAAGGTAGCAGTATGGGAAGTAATGCCTTACAAAAGACTGGGTGGATATAGTAATTTTTGTATCTTTCGATGAAAACTATAGCTAATCCAATAACCCTACAATTTTTCGAAAGGTTAAAGTTATTTAAACAAAACCTCAACACTTATCCAATTTACCCATTCTCAAACAAAATCGTTACAATCGTTGCTATAATATGCCCACAAAAGTTTCCCACAAGTCAATTTAACAGCAACTACCACAATTAACCCTTTGCAGGCGCAAAGCTAAGTTTACTCCAGCAAATATAACAAAAACGGAGAGTGTTTGTTTTGAACTTTTGTGTTTGGTTTCTGTGATGTATTTCCTCTCTTGTATTTACTAATATTTTGTGTTAAACAAAAGGTAAACACTCTCAACAGCCTCAACTGTACTTTTTCCAAAACCAACGTGGATAAACGATAAGAGGGTTAACCCCTTTTTCGTTTTTAATTATGGGAAACGAATGCACAAAAGTCATACTGAAGAAAAAGCGATTCTTGCAATCAGATACAAGTAATTAAGCACAAATAAAAAATGGTTCGAGGGAGGACGATGAGTAGAACGGTGACTACGATTTCGTGTAGTTGCTCCGTTTTTTTTTTTTTTTATTATTTTTTGTTGGCTTCGTCTGGCTGACGACATTTTATACGGCAAATGGGTTTAACTCTTTTACGATCATGGTCATTAATATGCTTGATTATTTCCCTTGACTGGCGCTTTGTAGGTTGTTGATGAGGACGATGACGATGATGATGGCATGGCCGATGAAATGGTCACGTGACCATCTCCCGTCGTCTTGTCGTTCAGCTGCAAGTCCAGCGCGCTCCGCCCGCATAAAAATCACTCAACATTGAAGTATCAACTTCCGGCGGCGGTGGTGGTGGTGGCGGCGGTGTTGGCTGCGTTTCTGGATACAAAATTCCAAAAAGGACTTCAAGGATTTTCTTTATGGGTTTTGTGTATTATAATGCAAATGCCAGTGTCACACAAACCTTCCCACTTCAGTCGAACCGTGCGAAACAATGCCTCGATTTTTAACAAAAATATTTTCGTAAATATTAAAAGCGTTGCGGTGCAGCACTTACCTTTTGTACCCCTTTTCATTTCCATTTTATGCATTAAATACGCTCTTTCACCCCTTTTCTCTCTGCCCCGGACAAAGGGTTAAGTAGCGCATCTCTGGCAGTGGCTTGCAGTGCCGCCACTGCCTATTAACGCTGATTGACGCCTTCTTGTAATTTTGTAATTGAAGCTGAAGTTGGCTGCATTCAATGTCGCTCATTTCCTTCATATTTTTTTTGTTGGTGCTTTTTGTGGGTATTTTTCCGTCTTTCCTTTGATGTTTTGTGGGCCGTTAATGTGCTTTTTTCTGACTTTTTTTTGGGATATTACATTTTGTGGCAATCTTTTCTACTTTTATTTGTTGTTTTTTTCTATATTTTCTTGTTAATGAAAGCCGACAAATTGCGGTATTGTCACACTTTCTTTTGGTTTCATTTTAATTTCCGCGGATTGCCATCAGGCAATGTCATAATTTTTTAATCTCGGTGGCCACGCTTCGGTTTTATGCTTAAAACCCTTTAATTAAATGATGGCGTTGAATGATGTGGAAACACAGTGATTAGAACATAATGGAATATTTTCCATTATTTTAATGTGCCGATAGATTCACTAAAAGGGGTACATTTTAGATAAAGAATAAAAGTTCCTTCATTATTCATAAAAGTAATCGGCAAAGACTCGTGAATTTAAGATTGCGACAAAAAGAGATTTTGCTTCCACTCTAATATGAGATCAAACCCAACCAAAAAGTGACAACTAATATCCTCCACTTTATGACAAGAAGAAAAATGTTAATCCTTAGATTAACTAGAGATATTTATACAAAATCACTACTTAAACATGCGAGAGAAATTGCCCAAGCAGCTTGTATAATTTACTCGCCACGGCAACTAACCCAAGGGGCAGATAAGTCTTGCAAATAAAAGTCGGGCAATTGCTAAATTAACAAATTATACAAAAAGGACCTGATAGGCTAAAAGACAAGACCAGAAATAAGAAAATAATGTAAAAAAAGAAAGAGAGTAGAGAGCAATTTAGTTAATGCCCAACAACAACAACCAAAAAAAACCTGATTCAATGACATTTGTGACATTTGACAGATGAAGTAGCATCACAAGTGACAGCTTAACTACAACAACAGTGGTACTGTGAAGAAGACCACCGAAAGGTCCCAAGACGTATCTAAGCTGTTAAAAAGTCGATGACAAATAATTACTCATTTGACGTTTAATTTGCTCACCGTAAAATGAGAGGAAAGACAGGGGTTAGTCCAATGAAATTATGTCTAAGTAAGGAAAAAGATATCTTCATACTAGCAGCCAATTGCCAGGACAACGCTTAAGGACATTTTGAGCTTATACGAAAACAAAGTGATTCCTAAACTGTACATTAGCCTCAAGCGAGCAGAATTGTCGCAGTAAATGTTACAAATTCTTTCATTTAGTTTCGGTGAAATGGCCAACATACATTAGGGTAGTTGAATCGCAATGCTCTCCCAGGTTAATATGAAAGAATCTTTTATTATTTGTACATTCCATTTAATGCAATTGAAAGCAAACAAATAAATGTAGCAAAAAAAATACAACATCTTCTCGACTTGTGTCTCTAACCAAGACCAAACCGCCCTTCCCCACCCTTCACTCCCACCTAACGTTAATGGATTTGGCAGGCGGTTTGTTTGTATCGTTAGGCGATTGCCAAGGATGTCCCTTAAATCCTTAACATTTCACTTATATGCACTACAAAAAGAAAATCCCTAGCAAACACATAAAAAGCAGCATTTTTAATGGATGGCGCTCAGCAAATAAGCAAGAAAAATATAAAACAGCATTAAAAAATAAATAACGGCATTGCAAAATAAACAAAAATACAAAAAGCAACGAAATTATAATCCTTTAATTTCGTCCTAGACCAACCTACCGATAAAGGGAGCGCAGCAACAAAAATGCCCTTAAGCAGCAGTCAGTAGTCAGTGCCTTTGATTGTCTGCGAAATGTATACAGAAAGTTCTCTCGGCGGACTCTTAAAGGTAATAAAATGAAATGGAATTAAATTTTATTGTTTATAAAGTTGTAATTCATAGTAGAATTTTTTGTTTCTGCTTGAGTTTATGGAAATTATGTAAGCAAGGAACAGCGAAACGCCTTTCCTGGTCAGACTCGGTTACGAGTCTTAGGGTGACGGTTGCGTTAATGCATTTTTATGATAGAGGAGGGTGTTGAATTGCCTTTAAGAAAACAAACTATTAAACACTTTGCATTTCTGTATGTGTCATAAAAATGTTGTTTGTTGATAACGCCAAATTTTTATGAGATGGAAAGGATTCCAAATTATGATTTTTTTTTTGATAATGGAAATGTTGGAACATTTTTTTGATCGAGCTGAAATGACTTATAGTAACAACAAATTGTTAACAGTACCTAAAAGTTTTTAAAGTAAAAAAAAATGTGTACACTCGAAAAAAATTTAGGTACTCTCCAGTTCAGGAAAAAATACCTAATCCAAAGCAGAAGTAAGAATGAAATTGCACTAAAGTGATAGCTTTGAAATTAGGGAACAATTTTAATTAAGATGCGTACATTTTCTACTTTAAAATTAATACTTCTTTCTTACATAGAAAGAATATTACTTTGAAATTCTTAACCATTTCTTTAGTTCTAAAAATTTTTTAGTTAAGGACCAAAATTACTAATTATTTTAAAAATCAAATTTAATTTTAATGTAGCTGAATTTACATTGACAATTTATAATAATAACAAATATTTGCTTATATTTTAGTTTCGGTGTGATTTGAACCTGCTCACATGATGTCGATCGAACGATCAGCATATTCGGCTATCGACTGGGTTTCATATCAGCGTCGGCCTTGGTGCTGTGGCTAATACCTCCTCAGCTTCACTATTGTAAGGTATCGGGTTCGACTCCCGCAAGAATTTCCACTTATGTCAAATATTTATTTTTTTTAAGTTCACACTTTTGGCCAAGAATAAATTTTGGAAAATTTCGTAAAAATTAGGGAAGCATGTATTTAGTAAAGCAGTCTTAACAACTAGGAATTTTACTAAAAGTATGTTAAATATTTTCTACATTTAAAAAAAGAGAATTTTTTCTTAAATTAAGGAAAAAAATGCTTAAAGTACTTAAAATACTTAAATACTTAAAAAATAGATTTTCTTGATATTAAAATATTAAAGTTAGGAAAAATTCCTTTGAAGAAAAAACCATTTAATTTTATTAGGGAAAAATTTTATTTATTTTTTTCAGTGTAAACTTAGAAATTTTTTTTAAATTTTAAATTTTGTTTACAAATTAAAAATTTGGGTTGTTTTAAAACAAAAGAAATATCAAAGCTCTTTCATTCCTTACTCCATTTACACGTCATAATTTCCTTCATTGTGAAAATGAGGCCGCATCGATGCCTCTAGCCATACCAATCAGTACACATGACCTCAATTATAATCTTGACAAATAAATCAAACGATATCCTTTAGTATACAGCAAATCAAAACAGTAATAATAAAAAAGGAAACTGTACAAAAAAGCTTTTGGTTGGTGAACTTAACTGGACAAGTGCAATATGTCACACACCATACACAGAACTCTCTGACACATGACCATGAATTAATCTTAAATCGAAATCGCCCAAAAGAAGCACGTAAGTATGTCACAAAAATTCGCACATAATTCAGAAGTGGCGCATAAAAGCACGCAGCCCGGCAGGATGTCAAGTGACAAACAATAACAAAAAGTTTTTGTTTTTTTTTTGGTCAAGATCAAGATGTTGACATGGTGCGTGGTCATAGGAGACGTATGAGTGTTGCCAAGGCAGCGAAGACAGTAAATTAGGAAAGGAAAATACGAGGGCTGTCAAAACAGTGAATTAGACTGAAAAATGTAGACCATTTCCGGTTATGTTTATCGGCTCAATGCGAATGTAATAAATCCACCCTTTTTGACAGATTCTGGCCAGGCAAAGGGTTTTTTTGCTCGCTATTTTCCGTTGGAGATTCGCAATCAAAGGCGAAATGAATTTTTGCGTTTTCTTTTATTTTCCTTTCACGTTTTTTGGTTGTTGCCTCAATCAATCTAATCATATCGAAATCACGTACATTTTATTGGTTTTTTATATTTCATACGAGTATGTCGAGTATATCCTGCTGGTTGACAGCCACATAAGCGGCTTTGAGTCGTGGCCATTGTTAGGGAAAGTGCGGATGCCTTGAGGTGAAATATTTTTAAGATTTACAAAGGACCACTGCGGGGAAAATGGCATACCGAATGTGGAAAGTTAATCCTTATAGGTAGAATTACACAAAAGAAATATTTTTTTCTGGTTTATTTTTTTGGAAAAAAAAATATTATTTATAATGACAATCAAAATGTTGGCAATTTGTCAAATTTTATTTTATTTTCTCTGCTATTTTATTTTTTTGGTTGGCAAATTGACATATGTGTGTGTGGTGCCTGTGATATGTGGTCGCCTTGCAATTATCTAGCCACGTTGGCAACACCGCACACGTGTGGCTGTGGGTGGGTGTGGTGTTTCCTACGTACAATGTAATCTGATCGCATGTCCGATTCATGTGTGGATTTTCAGCTCGGATATGTCGTAAATGATACGGTATGTGGTATTCGGTTCGTTGGTGGCTTTTATCCCATATTTTTTTAAAAGTCATTATAAACTTTTGGTGCCTTGGCATAAGTTTTCAATTCATTTTATATTATTTTGAGTTAGGATATTTGATATTTTTAGTTGATAGCAAGTTTTTATTTATTTCTGCTCTTTGGATTATTTTGGGAAGTCATTATTTTTGATTGATGTGCGTTTTGGGTATTATTTATCTGGACGGCCTAAAAGCGTCCTGGAAACGTGACTGATTTTTGTGTTGTTGTTTGCTATTGTTGTGTGATGAAGTTTAGGAAATAGTTGATTCTATTGTATGCTGCATTTTAATATACACAGAAAGAAAAAAAAACAAGAAATGAAATATTTGAAACTTTCTGGTAAAGGTTCATCAAAGTTTGGTAGAGTTGGATATTTGTCAGTATACTTTCTTCCAGTGCTATGCATTCCCAATACCATTCCGTTCCCTTTGTTAATCTGTTCCAATTCCATTTCACGGTGGTCCATTTTCTTATAGTTCTATTCTCATTCGGTTCCATTTCTTGCTTTGGTCCAAATATAAACAAAAGAAAAGTAATGGCAATGTTGAGGTCCTTAAATATCTTTACATTAAAGTTAATCAAAGTCAAATTCATTGTAAGTGTGCATTTATTTCCATAAATTTTATTCATGACAGTTCAAAATCAATTTTTTTTTTAACATAAACTTTTTTTACATAAAATACATATAATATAATGCATACAATAGTTATATAATATAAAAATACTGAAAACAAATAAGATGGACAAATTATAGGTATATTTTCATTGAACGTGTAGCAACTGTGGCAAAATTCAAATTTAGGCACGTACAAAAAAATATACCACTAAATGGAATTGGCAACACGTGCATTTTTAGAAATCGCCACAGCTACGAGAATTAAATTTTTGAGTTTTTAAAAATGCAAACATGTAGTATGACTATTTCTTTACATTACTGCATCAATACTTTTTTTTAAATAATTTATTTTAATTAAATTTAAATTTCTTAAGTGATGTTTTCGGTAAAAAATTTCTCGCGTCAATATGGTGCAATAAAAAACGGAAATTGTTGCTATTCAACAAACCGAAAAAAAAATATTTATACAGAAATACTTCTAATAAACCAAAGAAAAAAATTGCATTAACTTTTTTTTTGTAAATTGTACCGATTCTGGTCCACGTAGTCTTAAAGTGTGATGTTGCCATATGGTAACAAATTCGCGAAATTGTTATAGTGGGAAACCCCTCGGAAATGATTCAGTTGTGCAGATGAGCAGTCAAAACATATGCAAATTGACAGTTCTTTTAAGCAACTGCACGTTTTCGAGGGGTTTCCCACTTTAAATGAATACCCTTACTATTTAAGTTGATCGGATTGTGACGTATTTCTGACCGTTGTTTGTATTATCTAATTACCTTTTCAACTTGCATAAGGATGGCCTTCTATCTGCAGTAGTATGGAAGTAGGACAGTGAAAACACTTTATTTTTCATCCGAAAAAGTTTTTTATTTTTTATTTTGTAGTATTTGTTTTTGTAAATGGTTTATTTTATTGGGGAACTATATAATTCATTGATTTAATTTCTGTGTAATCTTTTATTCCTTGAAATCAAAAAGATTTTCATCGTGAATTGCAAACCACGAGACAATTACATGGAAATTGTCAATATATATTTTTGCTGAACATTTTTTTTTTTCATTAACAATTTTCAATTAATAGCAATTAAGTCGTTTCGCTTAACAAACTTTTTGGCTCCAAAAAAAGGGAGTAAACAAAAAAAAAGAGCTTCAGCAACATAATCAAAAGCGTTTCCGGCTTATTCGCAGCATTGGCCGCGTCGCTTGGCCGCATAATTATGGCGCCCAACGAGGCGTTAACATATGTCGCCCGTGTGCAGCAAGAGCTGCAAGCGGCATGGCTATCTTTTTTTTTTTGTTGTACTCTTCTGTGAAGCTTTCATCTTTTTCAATAACTGCGACATGCTTCGGTGGCAATTCAGCTATTTGTGTAAGTCTGTTTGTCTGTCTGCTTGTGTGTGTGTGTGTGTGTGTGCGTTTTGTCTGTTCAACTGTCTGTAGGACCTTCCAACTGTCCTTTATCCTTTTTGGTCATTTAACCAAATGAATATACTCTGAAACATACACAAAAAAACGTACTAAAGGACATTCAGTGCGTTTATTCATGCAAAAACTGTTCAAAGTGAATATCTGTGTATGTAGGCACTGTGGAGAGGTGGTCCGGCTGGGTGTGTGACAGTCAATGGGCGTATTTTCAATTTATCCTTCGCTGCCACACAAGTGATACAAATGCGCTTTTACGCTTTGACTTCACTTTGCGTTTGATATTTAATTTCATTTCGAGGTTTTTGTTATTGTTTTCTGTTGCGTTGTTATTGTTTTTGTTTTATTTTGTAATCGTATTAAATGCGCTTATTTAACGCTTAACTTGAACAACAACAAAAACAAAACGAAATTTTAAAACAAAACAAAGCAAAAACAACAAACTCGAGTTTAGTCAAAAACGCTAATGATGACTAATTTGTTTGCATTTGTGCCACATGCGGAAAAATGGCAAATGTTGTGCGTTCTCAAAATGTTTATGTAACTGTGCCTGTGTGTGTGTGTCTGTTTGGGCATATATGAACAGAAGTGGGTGGTGGTTGTGTTTTGGCAGAGAATTTCTTCTTTTTTTTTTGCACCATTTGTCATTGCAATTCTGCTTGAGCACAAAAACCCAACAGATCCTTACAATTTTTAACGAGCTCATTCAGATTCGTTGTTATTGGCATGAGTCTGTAATTAGGACAATTTGGTACCAACATATTGTTGACTTAACAATAAGAAAAAACTTTGCTTTCCGAAAAAAAACTTTGAAAATTATTTAATATACACGGTGACCAGATAGGAGCGATTGGAAAAGAAATTTAAATAAAACAACAACGCTACTTCAAGCGGTCGGTCCAATTTTTTATGAATTGAATGTTGGCCTCGAGCTCGGCTTATTTGCGACATGATCGCTGCTGCCAATTGATGAATTCTCGCCTTGAGATGACCCAGTCTCGCCAAATTTGTTCTTTAACATTTCGAGCGTGACATGTAGCGCCGTTTGGTTTGCACCACAGCTCAGATACATCGATGTTGTCGAGCTCTGGCCACAGGAAGATAATTAACATCGCCATATACCGAGGACCATTGAGGGCCTAGTTCACTCTCTGGCGATGCCCAAGTCAGCTGATCGGCCACGAATCGACATTTCGGGATCTTCTTCAACACTGACCGCTACGGCTGCTATGCTTTCTTCACTTGGCACCAAACTCTGTGCATGTTGGTGGCTTAAGGTCCACGGGGCGACAAATTGCCTGAGCACTGAAGCCATGATGATGACCGAACTCACGACCAAATTCCCGCTGCGTATTTACAACAGGGACCGCCACGAACCGGTTCCGGAACCGAAACCGGAACCGTTATATATAATGGAACCGAAACCGATATTATTGAAATCTGAGAACCGGAACCGAAATCGAAGTATTCTAAAATTAGGGAACTGGAACCGAAACCGGAACCGATATTCCTTTCGGTTCCAGTTCCTGATTTACAACTTGTATTATTTTCGTTTATCTTAACACTGAACGGATTTGGACCCTGATTTTTTTATTTGGTTGGAAATTATGTCAGGAACGAAATGGGAATGAAACTGGAACGAAATAGAAGAGGACCCCAACAAGATGGAGTTGGAACAACAATTTTAATTAGATGGGGAATGAAGTAGAAATAGAAATTATCGATAAAATATTGAAAAACTATCAATAAAATAAGCGAAAAATATTCTAAGAAAATATTGAACTCGCATGTATAGGTTATATTCGGTCCGACCGAAGACACTTTTTTCTTTTTTTTAGATTTCCAATTTTTTCCCTTTAATTTTTAAACCAAATTTTTTAAAGTAAACAAATAAGTGCTGAGTTAAAAAAAATTTGGTATTTCTAAACTTTTTTGTGTATTGGTCATAAAAAAAATTAAATTTTTTTTGTTAATAATTTTTATTAAGAAAAAAACTTGCTGCAATTTTTTATAGATTTGAGAATTCATTTGAAAGTATATTTTTATTAAACTAAGTATGTAATGTGTAATTGTTGTTTTCCCAACTGATGTTCTCTGAAGTACCTACCTTCTGACAAAATTCTAATGAACCTCATGAAAATTATGAGCGACTGAAGTGCTAAAAAATTCTTCACGCCTCCATGGACAATAAATCCTCATAGCAATTAAGCCGAAAGTTGAAATACGCACAGCAATACAACAATTTAACCCAACAATAAATAATTTTCCAGCTATGCCAACAGAATGCGTGTTAAGCCCAACGCATATCCGTAAATATTTTACGTTCACAATTCAAAGCGAACAAATAGCGAGAGAAAATTAAAGAAGCATTTTAACGATACGACAATAACGTCGATTATTAGGCAACAGCGACTAGAAACAAAAGCCATATATGACTAATAATGTTAGGTACATAAAGGAGGACACCGCCGCGCAGCACGGTGAAAAAGCTTCAGCGTAAAACGTTAATAAACGCGTAAATCCCTTGAGGAATTTGACAATAACTCATAAAGGCATTTTGTGTACAGAGTAGTGTGTGTGTGTGAGAGTGTGTTTCCGTGCAGTGGACTCTAATGGGCCAGGCCATTCAAAAATACAAATTGCGCGCAATTAGAAATCGCTTCGCTGCGAAATTGCCTATCGCATTCACATGTGTTCACTTACGTTAAGCGTTGAAAATCGTACGCAAAAGTCCGACTCGCCACCGCCACCGCCACACCCACTAATTACGGTTCTGGTCAGAAATTGTTGAGCGTAATTATCCTTGTTGTTGTGTAGGAATTGGAATTTTTGCGTAATTATATTTGAGGTGGGCAAATAACCCTTTCGTTTGGGATTCCTTTCCACGGTGTGAGTGTGTAATTTATGCGCGTTGCCAGTGCCACTGTCATTAGCTTTTGGCTAACATTATTGCTGAAAGTTCATTGCTGAATTATGACAGCTGCTTGACAACTGTCGCTGCTGCTTAACTTGGTTTCTTTCTGTTTTGCCCGTTGACATTTGTCTGATCATGTGATGGGCATAAAGTTGTCATGGCAACTAACTCTCCCCTTGCAAGCATCTGATGAGATGATTTCGCAGTTGATTTGTTTGAGGGATTTTGTGACGATTAATGGGAAACCGCGATTTCGTCAGAATTAACTTCCAAATATTTAACAGAAAAACTACATTAATTGCTTCCTGAAAAAATCAAGCCTTATTTATTTTACAACCAACTTCCTCGAATTAAACAAAACGTGATCTAACTGCCAAATCGAGTAGAGAACCTTTAGAGCGTCGAACGAACAAAATCACATAAAATAACGAACTTTAACATTTTATAGCACCACTTATAGATTTCGTAGATTTCGCCAAAATGATATAAAAAGAAAAGTCCCCCCCTCAAGAAAGAAAAAACGGAGAAAGATATTAAAATAGAAAAATGAAGCTTTTTATTTAAATTTTATTTATTTTATGGTTACAAAATTTTACGACACATTTCATTACAATGAAGGGAAAACAACGAAAAACAGTGAAATTGAAACTTACATGAGGAGAACCACTTTGCATTTGCCGTCGGAGTTCGTTCGGAAAATGTTGAAAGGGAACACAACTGATTTTCTATTTTTTTTTATAGCCATCGCCGCATATGATTTTTATGACAAATGCTAAGTTTTGATAATAAATAAAAGAAAAAAGAGTTCTCGAGAACTCTTCGACAATGGTAGGAAAAATTATCAGTACACTGGGAAACATTTACTCGCTTCTTCTGAAGCCAAGCCTCTCTCTATATAAATAAACAAGTTTTACATGAATTTAAAATAAAATTTAATATAATTTTTCAAAAGCCATTTATGCACTGAGAGAACTTTAGTTTTAATAGTAAAACAAACTAAAATTCCAAAATATTTAAAGTATTTTTTTCGTTAAAAAAAATTCTTTGAGTGTATTTACTCTTTTCGGTTGTGATTTATCAAATTCTCACAATGAATAAAAACTTGCTTAAGGGATTGCCTCCTTCTTCTGTTATTCCTTGGGGTATTTTTTTTGAAGTGCTTCATGTATTTTTTTTTGCATATTGCCTGAAGTTTATCAGTCAAACTGATGTGTCGCAAATTGTTTATGACATAACCATGTTAAAATAGCGAAAAAGTAACGGAAAATATTTTTGCATTTTACCACGATTGTGGAAAAACGGAAGCGTCTGCTGGTCTTACGAGCGAACGTTGTCAGTATCAATAAAATCATAAAAAAATAAGAGTCTGAGAGTGATGTGATAGTGCGGTGTGGTGTGGTGTGGTGGGAAATTTGAATTACCGAAAGGGGTGTCAAATGAAAGTATATATCATATATAAAGAACTTTTTCGGTATGTAAAAATTATTTTCTTAAACTGATTTCTAATCTATTTATTAGTTTTATAGTAAATCTTTCTTCAAAGATAAAAAAGGAAAAATGTAATACAGAAGATTAATAAATGTATTCTGTAAAATATAATTGAACATACAAAGCTTCAAAATGGTAATGTTAAATTGAAATAAATATTCAAATAGTTTTGCACAAAAAGCAGCTTTTTCCAACAGGAAATTTTCTGAAGATTATTGGATTTTCTAACCAAAGACTTCGAAATAATTTTGTATTTTTACGTCAATGTATAAGGCGCAGTCTTTCTGAAATAATATCTCTGCAGTCATACCAGTACCCCTTCACGACGTTTTGATCAAACAGCTTTCGCGTGAGTGTGAATTGCCGACCGTATCTCTGTTCAAAATACGGTTACTGTCGGCCTCACGAGGCTACGCAGTGCCGAGCACTGGTATAGAGTTATAGTACATTAAAAATTTAGGGGCATGAGAGTTGGCGTTCGCCACATTTCATAATCTGCAAAAATATCGATTCCGGTTTCGGTTCCGGTTCCCAGGCTTTCCAAAATATCGGTTTCGGTTCCAGTTCCATGAATTGAAATAGTTCCGGTTTCGTAACCGATTCTCGGTGGTCTCTGTTTATTATGATCTTTCATACACTATATCTACTTTCTACAACATTATTAAGAAGAAACACTTGCTATATTTGTAATAACAAAGTAACATTTTTCAATGGCGTTGTAATTCACTACTCAGTTATTTTTGAAAACCGCGAACTGACTAAATCGACACAGCCTGCCATTATAGCTTTTTGCTAAAATCGGCTATTATGTCAGAGAAAGAACTATTCAGGCTAATTGTTCCAAAACGAAATTTGTTATGAAGTTTTTGAAGTTTTTGTTGTAACTAAGGGCTGATTACGTAGAGAAGACCAATTTGAAAGTAAACTAATAAATCAATAGGGCTTGTCTTGTGAACTATTTCGAGGCTGCCACCCTCTCTCATCAGAGAAATTTACTTTTATGCCAATTTCATAGTCAAAATATTCTCATTTCGATCACTGCACTACCCGTGACTTTCAGTCATGATGATTTTCCAATGAATTTATCATATTCAATTAAGGTTTTTGTAAATTATCACCGGAAACTTACACCATAGATCCACTTTAAAATAAAAAAGGTGTTTCTTATTTGCCTACGAATATTAGTTGGGGCACAACTGCTGTTAAATTCAAAATTATCAAACCCATTTTTACATATTCCAGACGCGATCATGAGGAATCCATTAGAGCCCATTTGTTACCTTGTTAGTTCTAAGTGTGAGAACTTGAGGATTAACCTTTTTAAGAAGGCAAGCGTTTGTTATTGTTCTAATATTAATTAGTCATCACGATTCTGTGTCCTCATATTTACATTTCTAATTGACTTTTCTTTTTGAAAACGTTCCCATGTGGGAAGGCAATTTTTGTTTATTCAATGGATTATTTCCAATTCCAATTAACCAAAGAAAAAAAAACCTTCTTCAAATAGGCATAAAAATGCCACCTCGGAAATAACGAAAAATCACCATCACACCGACATGTTCCTACTTGTTTCCTAAAACTAACTTATCTCACTAACAAATCGCAGCCAACAAATAAAAAAATCATAATAAAAACTCTGACATATTTGTACAATCATTTAACTGCATTGTCCGAGAAAAATCGTTGAAAAGTATATGTATGCAAACAGAAGAAGACGAAGAAGGGAGAAAAAAGAAGAGAAAACTGAACCCAAACAAGCCAAAATAAATTAAACAAAAGATTTTGAACCTGAAAAAAAGGTCCAAATGCCAAAGACAATCTTATCTCGATATCGTTTTCAACGTTGTTATTGTTATTATTGTGGTTGTTGTTGTTGTCGCTGCTCTTGGTGGTATATTGTGAACAATTATTCACATGTTACATATACCGCCTGGCCTGTATGCACTGTGCACTGTTGCCGCATGTTTTCAACCTCTGGTCTGTCTGTCCGTTCTTCAAGCGCTTGCACTGGTCTATCCCCAGTCGTCTGTTGGATGAGTCATACTTACGCTCTTCACTATGGCTCACCTGCGTTCGATTTCCCCCTACTTGTGGTTTAATTCTCATATTAAATTAACATTTTTTTGTTGTTGTTTTTTTTTTGTTATTTTTCATTTAGGTTTGCGTTGTGTTGTGGACGTTGTCGGCATGTTGGATTTAGCTTTATGGGCCCTTTTGCGCAAACCATTTAACTGACGTTTTTGGTTACTTGTGCATCATAGGGTCTTTGAGAGTAGTTGCGCGCGCAACTCGCTTCTCATTTCATTTGGTTGTGTACGGCAAGCAACGTTATTTGCTGATTGACGCATCATTCGATTACGGGAGCGGTGTGGGAAAGTTCAGCAGTTAAGTAGTGTAAGGCCCAATTAATGTAAGGTCGAATTGAATATTTTTTCAGTCCAAGAGTTCAGGATATGCTCCTTCTCATACATACGAATTATACTTATCGGTGGAGCAGGGAGTGTTTACTTGCAACGCTTTAGAAAGCAATTGGCTGCTCTTATTGATTGGAGGTTGGAGTCTTCAATATCTACACCATCTATTTCAAGGGGAGGTAAATGAAAATCCGACATTCGGTTGGGAGCTAACAGGTCGAATTGGGTTTTGGTAGCGTAATTTTGGAGACTGTCAATCATAATTTTCCTTTTACTCTCAATCTCCTTAGATGTAGGTGTCTGTTGAACGAGTTTGGAATTGTTGATAGAAGGCCATTGAGGAAAATCAGGAATACACTGGGATATAGGACCGAACCCTAAAGTACACCAGCATTTATGGAGTGCTCGTCTGAGGCAATCCCGCCCATTGCCATACTAATTAAACGTCCACTGATAAATCGCATAGCCCATCGAATGCATTTACTACCGACACTGCATGCAATTGATTTTGCCCAGTTGGTCGGTAATTGGCAGGATTCGTAGTCGCATTCTTTTTTTGGACTTATCCTTGGCTTATATGCCTACAATTTTCTACTACTCCTTCAGTATAATTCAGTACCATTTCATTAGTCTTGCTATGTTGCATTTCTATGAGAAGCTTTGACCTACTGCTGTTGCTTTGGGCTCAGTAGGGAATTGAGAAGCATGTTCCTTTCTCGACTCACCAAATATAGTAGCTATACATGTTCCATATCATACTATTCCTTATCATACTTTTCCTCTTATATGCTTTCGAAACTTGAACAAGAAACGATGCTAGACTGATCGGAACGTTCAAGTGGAAAAATCCTGAGTGAGATCTTATCTACGGTCCGATCTAAATTAACGGTGCATCAATATCGTATTTGTTTGAGCGGTATGCCGAAATTGACATAGCTCTTGTTGTCGCTAGGTCACTCTGATCGTGCGCATGAATCTCGATGGTCAATGCAGAGAAGCATGTCCCGATCTACTTCAGGTATTGGACAACTTGACAGCAACTGACGCCAGCTGCTTATGAAACTTTCTGTTAATCAATTCATTTTAAGCGTATATCGAAATAACTTAGGCTACCGCCAACGGCTTGAAACGCTCCTGGCTATCCTTATTTCCTCAACGACATAAAGACGAGCGTATCAAATCATATTTAAGTAAATGACGAAAGAACACCAACAAACAAACAAAGCGGAAAGAAAAGGTCTCCGTTAACTTTTGAATGGTTTGAGTGGATCGACCGGACCGACTTGCCACCGCCCGCCACCAATGGCGATCAAACAAATGCGTTAAATTACGAAAACTATACGAAAATGACATGTTTAAAAATGCATTGGAAAATTATGGGTACAAGCGAACCAGCTCGCAAGTCGCGTTGAAAATGTGTGTAATTTCAAGAGTCACCCGAAAATGTGTGGCTTGTGCATGAGGTAAGTAGTAAGACGAGCATTTAGAAGGTCTACTTTTTAGCAGGGGCGGGTTGGAATTTGCAGCAACATGAGCAATAGCAAAACAGCGAAGGCATTACTCACTATTCACTATTCACAACTGCGGCAATGATGGACAAAGACGCATTGGCGGTTGTGTGTGTGTGTGTGTGTGGAAATGACATGTTCTTTTTTGTGAGTTGTTGTAATTTTTGATAGGTTTGTTGCTTGTGATGTTGACATGCCTTCGGAACGAAGAAACGCTCTAAACTGACAATTATTTCGGAACCGATTTGGTGGATTTGCGTTGGCGCATTTTTTCCACACAAAAATTTATTGTAATTTTTTTTGTTTATTATTGATGAAGGGTCTTGCGTTAAGTGGCAGGTAGTTTCGTGCAAATATACATTGGGTCTTGTTTTCATTTTACCTTCATTTCACTCGCCGCTTCAGTCATTTGTTGCGCTTCGTTGGTCTTTTGATATCATCAAACACAAGATATTGACTCACATTTCGTCGATGATTTCGGATAATTGGTTTGATATTTTCTGTTGTTCACTGCCCTGGCCATTGTGTGAAGATTGCGATTTGTTTATTCTAACGATTTCTGTACGGATAACGAAAGAAAAGGTTCTCCCAAAATGTTCTAATTACATTCAATGGGCTAAGCGAAACCCATTCGAATCGTATTTAATTCCATCTTGATCTCGATAAGCCACCGATCAAGTGGAAAATTATGATTTGTTTCTGGATGTTATCTCGCTGGGGCAAGTACCTACCCAAAAAGAGAAGACAGGCATAAATCTTGTTTTCTTAAAGGATTACAATTTTTTTGATTTATCGATTTTGATGGCTCCTTCGGATAAGACTGTAATGTGGAAAAGCTATTGTGTAAGAGGAAAGTTCTCGCTGGTATTAAATTTCATTTTGAGACAATCAAATTCCTTACGTTGCCTTGCATTGCGTTACGTCGTACACAAAATGCGGGTAATTATTGCCAATTTTATTTAAATTTTCATGCGTTTTAGAGTTTTGAGTTTTTACTGAAATTATACTGGCTTTTGATTGTGTACTTCCATACACTTTTATCTTCTGCTGAGTGCTGACTGACGTTTGGTTGACGCCGTCTGCCTCTCTGTCAATATCTTGATATTTTTATTGTTGTCATTTGCATAACTAATTGCATGCTAATGCAATTTGTTACAATGTCACAGATTGAAATTGTAAAGTTTCAATTTAATCGTTTTGATTTCATTGATGTGGGAAGATTTTTTGTTGGTTTAACCAGAAAGGGGTTTTGTAGAATTAGCCTAATTGGTTAAGCTTCCTTAATATGCATACCAAATGACCCATATAAAGTTTTGTATTTTTAATGTGCCCGAATTTTGATTTGAAAGACAATTTTTATTAAGTGCGGTTGAAAAATTCTATAGAAAAAAGTGAGAAGTGATTAGTAGACGGTCAAAGGAGTTGAGTCTGAATCTCATCTTGACTGAGTCGTTATTTGAAACTCATAGTGTTTAGGCAACTAATTTTCAGCAACTACAACCAGTTCTCAAGTATTCGTTCGATGAAGGCATACATGCGCTTGATTGTCAGTAATCAGCAAAATTGTCTCCGATGAGGAGTTGCCACCCCCGAAATGGTCCATAAGACAAGCCTGGTTGAGTTATTTTTAACATTGTTGCTTCTCTACTGAATCAGCCTTTCATCAGCTGCTATTGGGATAGTATTGAATATAAAATCATCTTTTGAGAACTACGTCTACTTCGCTATTTAAATTCATTTTTTATACCCCCACACTCACTGTGGCAGGGTATACTAACTTTGACCCAACGTTTGTAACGCCCATATGGAGGCGTGTCCGGTATGGAAAAGTATATATATTCTTGGTCATCCATCACCGCCGGAGTCGATTTAGCGATGTCCATCTGTCTATCCGTCTGTCCGTATATCTGTCCACACGATAGCGGTCACAGTTTTGGAGATATCGACTGGAAACTTTGGGAACATGTTTTTCACTTCAAAAGTAAGAGCAAGTTCGAGAATTCGCCAAATCGGACAAAAACTGGGCGTGGCTCCCATATAACGAAACAAAAATGGTCAACATTTTCCAAGTCCAAGATCCAAGAAATGGATTTTTAACATGGTCCGAGCTTCCAAGACCACATATAAATACTTCAAATGGGGTCTAGAGATAAAAATTGTTATTTGTGGATTCGATTGAAAATATTTAGAAACGGATTTTGAACAGGGTCCGAGTCTCCGAAAACACATATAAATGCTCACAATGGTGTCTTGACACAAAATTTATTTTATGTTCGAGATACTTCTAAATTTTTTACTGAATGAGAATCGAAGCGTCTGTTTGTTCGTCAACCATAAGAAAAAAAGCATTTTATTATTCTGGCTACCAAAAAAATTGCACATCTTCAATGAACTTCTAGCTGAAAATTACAGAAACGACTTCGCTTCTATAATTTAGGGATACGAAATTGTATCGATGAATTGCTGTGGGTCCTACAGTTTAGTACCAGTTCCAAACTGCAAAGTAGAGTTTCTTCTTGGCAAATTATATTATCGAAAGTTTGCTATTGCTTGACCAGAGGTGGGTCCAGCAGATGTCGAATGCAATAGCTCCCAACCATTACATGTTATACTGACTGAGTTAAGGCTGGACCGCAATTACATGAACATGGAATAAATTTGTAAAGGTTGCACTCAGAACAAAATACTATAAAAATCCTATAAAAATTATTAAATGGTATACAAATAATTACGAAATACTATTGAATACGAATTTAAATCAGTTGTCCTATTAATTTAACTAATTTCTAGTATTATTTAAGCAGTGATGTATCACATAGACCAATTTTTATATGATGTGTGTCCCGAGATTTGATAGGAAGCTTCTTTTCGTTATTTAGTGCTCCTCGTTTGCGTAATCGTGTATAAGTAATAGTTTGAAAGAATACTTGTTTTTGCTACTAAATTCAAATTTGCTTTTAAAGGCTCTCTGCGATTTTAAGGCTTTAAGAGAATAACGAAAGCTGTTATAAAAAACACGTTTACAGAGCTGACTGTTAGACAACTTTTTCAAAATATTTCAGCTCAATAACAGTTATTGGTAAACACGAAATATTTTTGGAAAAAATCAAGTTAATTTTCAGAAAGCGGCCGACCATTTCCTTCGATTTATGACCATTAAAAATTTCCGAAATAATTTACGATAAATGTATATGTAATACCGCAAAAAAAATACGCCCACATCATAAAAAAGTCTACCAAAAGGCTACCCATCACATTGACAAAAGCGGCCATCTTGGAATCCAAAGCAAATCACTGAAGTTTTAAACTTAGGCAAAAACATAAAACCACTGCCGACATACAACTCCAGAAAAAACCTCAACCGAAGCTCCACCCCAAAAATGATGATTCATCGCCAAGATACAAAACACGAATAAAACGAGGCGAGCATAAGCCGCAGGTCCTGCTATAATGGAATATAATACGGCAGCATAAATAGAAGGTTTTCTATACAAAAATAAAAAAGGTATACAAAAAGCATAGCTCCACCCAGAAATACAAAAAGAAGCAGTTCACCGAATATGAGGTAAGCTATAAGAGAAAAGACCAACACACAAGGAAGTCAACGGCAATTTGGAAACCACGCCTCTGAGGTTTATGGGTTTATGGTAGTAGAAGAAATAAATACAAGGAAGTAGAAAATAAATGCCAGAAAGCAGTGAAAATATAGAAACAACCCTCAAGTAAACTAAATCTCAAGTAGCCGCAAGTAAGTTTTGCCGCCAAAATGTCGCGGCCAAAGAAAATAAAAATCCAAGTAGTGAGAATGAAGAAGTCTAAGAATAGATGCCTAAAAGTCTAAAAGGGTCTTCTTCTTAGGATGTGAGATGATAAATTTCGAAATGGTCAAGGGTGGGTTGAGCACATCTCTTTGAATAAACACCCGAAAAAAATGTCATCATGTCCTCAATTTCTCTTGCTCTACTCCTTGATATCTCTAGAAATATTTAGAGCAAGTTCATATCAGTTTATGCGCTCAACAGTTACATCAACAAAAAGCGACCCCAAAAAAAAATTGAGAGCGCATTGAACTGTCAATTTCATAATGTCATGATTACGTTACTGTACCTTACTGTACCACCAATACTTGACTTAACACATAGCAACAAGGTGTAATGTCCTCGTTTATCCCTGAATGAGAGAAGAGAGTAGAGTAGAGTTGAGTTGAGTTGAGTAAGCATGTAAGGGTAGTTACAAGACGGTACAATGTAAAATCATGGGCCCACAAAAAAATCTGGCATGGAAACAGGCCAAAACCCAAAACGTGTAAAAACGAAATTCGTGTGCTACTTTATAAAAACTGAGAGCGCCAAAGAGCCACTCCAGCGAATGAGCGATGTCAACAAAATAACCAAAACAAACCCATGAGAGCGAAGAGGGTTAATTTTGTACAATGCATAATGTATCTTGGGCTTAAATGGTTTTTGGCCTAACAGCTAAACAAGCTGAACAAATGAGAGAAGCCAACATAGAAGAACCAGTCTAATAAATTCAAATTATGTATTTTGTATTCTAAACACGAAGAAAAGAAGGGAGTTGCATGTTATTTAGAGTTTTGAGTATCAAATTTTGAGCGAGCGACCGAAAGAGAGAGAAAGCATCGATACGTAAATGCACTACTCCCTGTAAAATACCATGCCGCAAATGAGGCAAGAACAGTGTCAGAACCAACGCAAGAATACGTCAACAGGGCCATGGCGAGCGCGGCAAGTATAAAAGCCGCGCAGAGCAACGAATTAAATCAGTTTATTTTGAGCAATCAAACCGAGCGGTTGTGCCAAGTCATATACATAAGCGAACAAAGAGGAAAAGATTCTATACGTGTTTTCTGAAATTCACCAAAAAAAAACCTTGAGTCAACATAAGAAAACACAACAAAAAAAAAAAAAAAATACAAAAAGACTTTCTCTAAAAAAATTGTGAAATTTACTAAAAAAAATAAAATAAATTAAAAGTAACCAAAAATGGCCGTCGCTTTCTACATACCCGACCAGGCCACGCTTTTGCGTAAGGCCAGCGAACAGGAGAAGCAAATTTTGCATATGCGTGAGACGCACTGGAAGTTTATTGCCTCGGTGGTATTGGACGCACTCAGGCAGTATGTGGACTCCACACCCAACTATGTGCTGAGGCGTAGCGGTAGCGGTCGCAAAAGTGGCAAAGGAAAATTAAGGAAACCCACAAATTAAATTCTGGACTGAAGGAGCAGAAGTTTCCACCAGCCCAACCACTTTCCTCCAACATGACAAGTATTTTCGTTTGCCGTCGGTACTACAGTGGAGTGCATAAGAAGAAAGTGACGGCATATATTTTTCGTGTTTTGAAATCGTTTCGAGAAGTTGCTCGAAGTTTCCAGAAGCTTCCTTTCACTCAACACAGTCCACATAGTCAATGAACATCTCAACAGTCTGTCTGTCTTCAATTGAGCATTTGCCGACGGCTGCATCATCATCATCATCGTCATCGTCATCACCAACTTCAACTTATAAACTTCTTTGCCGCTTTAGATTTTACTTTGCCTATCAATTATAAAAACTAACTAATTTCTAAATATTGTAATTTTTCAAAAATTTTCATAACGTAAAAATTTTATAAAATTTCGTGTAAATTTTCTGTCTTAATTTTAAAAAATTCTTTCTTTATTTTTTTTACTACTCATCAAAGCAATTGTGATAATGGTTTTGTTTCTCTTTGTATGTTAGAAAAGGAAAAAAAAAAAAAGGAAAAAAATTTTGTACTCTTAAATTTATAAGTAAAAATTTTGCTAGCAATTTTTTTTCATATTTAATGTAAAATACTTTTTATATTTTAGTTTGTAAGAAAAAAAAACAAAAAATTTTATGAAAAAAAAAATAATTTGTTTACAGAAATTGCATCAATTTCTGTTAAACAATTCAAATAAAAGAAAATGAAAAAAAATACACTCTAAATATTTTTATTATTGCGGAAAATTTTACAATTTCTACTCACAGATACTTTATATTAATTTGGACATTTAGCACACTCACTACATCACTAGCTCACCAAATCTATTAATTTCACAAGATTACCGACAACAACAATTACGAGTTCCACTTACCGGCGGTCATTGCTCTCATTTAGAGGTAAATCGAAAAACGTCTGACGAGCCCCGATGGTAATTTCAGTGATTCATGGCTAAACAATTTAATAACTGTAAATGATCTACGTCACAAATGTAAATGATCTCGAATATGCCTTTTTTTGTCTGCTTTATTATAAATACTGTCTACTGTTAAAGGTAATTTCAACACAAAGTAAGACAACAACAAAAATACGTTAACCGTCGGCGAATTACGTGTTAATTTTGTCATCAATTGACTTCAAATTTTGTTTCTCCCAAGTATTCAACTGCTGTGTATTGAGAATGAAAGTTCATTGTCCAAATTCAAGGTCTTCTTTGGTGAAATCAACTAACATGCTTTAGATTTAGATTTGGCCATAATATTTTGGCAATATTAGAGCTTTAAGGCAAATTTATACGAGTTCAAGGTCTCCGGTTTGTTGACATAATTTTGTATATTTGTTATTGGTTGCTTCTATTTTATTTCGTCTATTATGGTAATATAGAAGAATGCCGTCGGTGAAAACTTATACAATGAGAAGGAAATACTTCAGGTGAATGAACGTTACGATTTACTTTCTAATGTTTGTTGGAGTATGAAATTTAATATTTGAAACTGTTAACAGGTTTATGTGACTAAATCAAGTCACAAAAGTTGACAATTCTTCATACTAAAACGACAAAATAGTAGATTTAGTTAATGTTATAGAAGTTTTTTGAAGCCCGATCAGTTCAAGGATAAGTTTTTCGAATACCTTTAATAATCCTTTTCCATCAGAACGAAATCAAATAGTTCATGAAATCTTCCGAAATACACAGGATTTCACCATGCCACGTTTTGAGTGAAATCATATTGAAAACTATATTATTGCAAAACGAACCAAACTTTTCAACTAAAATCTCGGATATTTAAATATTTTTTTTTGATTAAAAAAATTTTGTATTAAATATAGAAAATGCCGTCGGAATATTGTTCCAAATGGTATTAATTTAAATACACTTTTGGCCTGAAATTTCGCCATGTTGTCTATAATAATATTATTTTCTTACGTGTTATGTACCACACTCGTACGGTTTATAATGCTCTTTTAGTGACACAAATACTATGGGACATTTACATACACTTTTACGCTCCTTTTTAACCTTTTCCGATATTAAAGGAAAAAAAGGAATAAAAATAAAATTTTTTACTAGGTATTACCCGAAAAAACTGATGAAATATTTGTGATCAGTTGCCCAGAATATACTAGGAAGATATATGTGAAACCCCGGGGTTTCTATTATTCATGTACATTGTTATTGAATATTGTGTAGGTTGGTGTAAGTTTGATTTCATGAGATTGTATTGGATTTATAAAATCGTTTCACCTATATTTAGTAGTTCTTCCCTGAGTTGCTTTTTAATTAGAAAAATAGATACATCATAGGATATGCTATTAGTGATATCCCACTATGCAGGTAAGAATCTTAGAAACAAACCCTCACCTTCTCGGTGGCGCACTATATATTTTGTTTGATATTTCATCCTCTTGATTACATAGTTTACAAATAGCTTACAATCAGGCTTAGGATCAAGTTAACTCTATTTTCAAACCAACTTGAATGTGATTCCTTATTAAAGTTGCCAATTTGGGCTTGGTTTTAAAATTAGTTCAATTCGTTTCCTTCCACATTTTTGAACTAACTCCTTTCTAGTTCAGTAAAATATTTTTCTGTTAAAACGCCTCCTCTCGTAAGCATTGGCAAACTTACGAGAGTATGTATAACTTGCCAATGAATGCTTCAATTCCCATTGGCCGTTCGGATCCGGCAATAAACTGCAGGTCCCTGCAACTATCATATATATTATTGTCCACTGCAATAAGCAATCTTACTTAAAAAATACTTTCAAAATATGTGCGCTTTTGAAAACAATCAAATGTTAAAAACATCGGAACTTTCAGATGGTGAGATGAGCAGCTTATGCTAGGCCTGTAAATTCTAGAGTTTCCGGTTAGACATTCTGTAACCGCAAACTAAATTAGCTAATCAGGACAGCATTTAGTTAGTCGAGTCAATTTAAAAGTTTTTAGTCTGCTTTATTACATCTTCCCAGACAGGTCATTAGGTACTTCCAATTCACTGAAATCTGTCAAAACATTAACAAATCCCAATTAGAATCTCGCCAACACCTCTCGCATACTTGCGAAACTTTACACCAATAAAAGACCAGGGAACAACTTTGAAGTACTGCTTGTGACTGTCTTTATTTTTCTTTAGTAAAATAAAACTTTCAACATTTAATTTTATTACAATCAACTTGTGTCAAGTACCAGCGGCAATTAAGCTCAGTGAGCGAAAATGAGCCAGTCGATAATATTTCTCCAAAAATAAAAATAATGAGCAGCAAAAACATAAAGTCACGTGCATTTTTCGTTTCGCTGCAGTGTGCAGGAGTTAAAAACTTTTATCTGTAACGTTAATTAGTTTTGTTCACGAAGTGCTATTTGTAAAAATTTTTGATTTTCTACCATATTTCCAACACAGGAATAACTTTTTGGCAACACTTTTTTTTGCTGTAATTTTCGGAAATATTCCTTTTTTGCAACAAAAACTTTTCCGGAATTGCATCCTGAGAACGAACGTTTGGGAAAAATTTCGTAATCAAATGGAATTGATTCGGTTGAGAGCTTGAAGTTGGTCTGACGCCAAACGAAGAACGTTTAACGGCAAAAGTTTAATTAAATACGCGCGCGCGGTATTAACGCGGCAATTGGTATCAGGCGAATTGGCGTTACCAAGGTGGGAAGTTGTTGTGGTGGTGCTGGTGTTGGAGGCGGCAGTGGAGAACAATCATAACTGTTGCTGCTTTTAGCTGCTGGCTGGCTGCTTTAGACGCGAAATTAACTTAAAAATGCAAATTGTTTTGTTAGCACCTAATTTTTTCACATTACCCTCAAGTTGTGTTGTTGTTTTTTTGGTTGTTCTCAGAGGTTATGTTTTCATTCTTTTTCGCTTGTTCCAAAGTGCAAAAGTTTTTCCCATATTGCATAGCAAATGAAATGCAAAATTTTTTACATAATTGAATTTGTATACACTGATGAGTTCTGGTGGCAAAGAGGCATTGGGGATATATTATTTTTGTGTGAGTTCAAGTGGAAATGCAAACAAGTTTTCAAATGCGCATTGCACAGGGAAGTGCGATTGTGTGAAAAGTTTCCAAATTGTTATGGGATTATTTGAAGAGATTTGGGGATTATCATATTAAATTTGAGATTTTCGTTAGAAATTATTCAAGCTACATAAAGGAAATAAAAAGTTGTCTCTAAAAAAAATAATAACCGTGCAAACAGTCAACTTAAAAAAAATTTTTTCAATTTAAATTTTTTTTTATATTTTCAGATTATTTTTCACGTAAATGTATAACTGTTATACCATGTATTATTTAAGCAACTGAAATAAAAATAGATTTTTCCAGTTATCCCTCTGCCCATTCACTACTCAACACCAAATCCAAAGTAGCACTGATATCCCTCGAATAGGGCCCGAGTTAAAATTCTCTAAAAATTTTAGAGAAATCCCTTGAATAGGACCCGAGTTACAGAGCTTTTAAAATTTAAAGGCGTTACAGTGGGCGGACCGCAAATTTTCGGAATCATCATGTTACCCATTCATTACCTAAAACCACTTATAAAATTTCAGCGAGATCGTTTAGAATAATATTTGCCACGCCCACCTCGAACGCCCAAAGTTATTGAATTGGAATATAGCCTATGTCGAGGTCAATGAATGGTAGTCTCGACGTAAATTTGTAAGGGATCCTGAAAAGCTGTGGGACATGCCTGGTGGTTTGACAGTTACTCGTAGGCTTTTTTGCTCATCACTTCCATATGCTAATTTCGTTTGATTCATCGGTTATGCATGCAATGGATAAAGTCTTTTCTATTTTCCATACATTGACGAGGCAGGTAACTTCGGCTCAAGAATCTCTTGCCATAGTCTCATAGAATATATGTGAAAATACAGCTCACTAGGTCCACTGGTAGCCTCAAAAAAAGTATTTTAAAATGGATAAAAAATATCATTTAAGTGTATTTCAATGACCAAATCTGCATACTTAGTTTTAGAATTTATAAAATCAATTTAAAAAAAATATATATTTTGGAACATAGTTTTAAAATTTGCTTAGCGATGGAGATAGTCCAGTGATTCCCTAACATTTGTATTTAATTTTCTCCAAATATACTACGCACAAATAGTTGCCAAGTTGGAAGATACAGGCAAAATAGGACACACACCATTTAATTCTTTTATGAAAGCTGCCACCCTGTTTTTTCTAATATTGCTCATTTTTTTGCTAAACATTAGAGAGTCTCAAAAAGTATGCCACACAAATTTGTATGTAAATGCCTGCATTGAAACACATTTTAACCTTTTTTTTTGTCAAACCTTAGGGACCGCAAAAAAATATTGCACACCAAACTTCAGAATGATTGGTTGACCCCTATGTCCAGCTAGAATGAACATCTCTCAGACTCCAATTTTTTTAAGTTTTTATGCGCTTTTTTATTGATTTAAGATTATTTTTTATCCAACCCCATACTAATTTGTATACATAATATGTTTTCAACGAACCAATAATGGCTGCAGTATTTAATTTGTCGCTGGAGCTGGCCAATTATATACTTTTTTAAATAGTTACTCCCATTTAATGCTTATACCCATTTGCAAATATTTTACAAAACACAAATTAAATGCAATTATTTACCTCAAAAAGGACTCATCACGTAATTTCCAAACTAATTAGGTAATTTGTAAATTTTCTTCACGAACAATTTCCAAGAAGGACTCAGTGAAAAAGAAACACCAGAAAATCACGTTTAAACAAGTTGACCTTACCGAAGCGAGCAACCAGATGACAGGGAAATGTGAAATGTCCTAAAAAGGCACAAAAAAAGAGAAGAAGGGAACCCAAAAATAAGGCCAACCCCTGTTCTTTCACTTCGAAGTGTTTTTTTTTTAGGGAAAAGCAGTAACAAAAAAAATTTAGCCAAGATGCACTCAAGCAGCAAAACAAAATCCAATTCGTGCGCCACAAGCGAGCCGTAAGGGACGCTCGAGCTAAACTAATTATTCGATTAGCCTAGGCACAGCAACTGAAATCAGGCAAAGAAACGAAAAAAAAAACCGAAAAATTCTTGAGGGTAAAAGATGAAAAAATGTTGATGAGAGAGACCCAAAAGTAAATCAGCAGAGAGCAGTAAGGAGTAACAAAACAAAACCGAATTAAATCAAATCAGTCAACAACTAATGGAAGGATAATGACATTAGGACGAACCATAACAGGGAGACAAGAAAAGGCACAATTTTCGTGAAAATTATGAGTGCGGCTGAGGATAAACAGAAATTGTTGAATTGGAAAAAGCCCAGGCAAAGTTATTATTACGGTGATGTCATTTTATTGCAGAGCAATTTGATTTGATTTTTAAAAAAATCAAGAAACTTTTTTCTATATTTTCTAATAAATTAATGGATTTGCTGACAAATTTGTTAAGAGCGCGTTTATGTTGGCATATTAAAATTAATGGTCACTCTGCGTTTAAGTGCTTATGTTGAGGATACTCAGTCATCATAGAATTCATTCATTTTCATAGCCAATTTTATCAACGCTTCCTACCACCCACAAAAAAAAAACAACTTCAACTCAACTTCCTTTACATAAAACAAAAATTATTATACTAGAATAAAACTTGATTGATGACTTTTATGCTTTCCAGAAAATCTGACACATCCTGCCCGTTGCGAAAGTGTATCATCAAAAAAAGGACACGCACTCATCATCACCGTGGAGAGAAAAAAAAACATTAATTATTGATATGTCATTAGGCGAGGATTCACATGAATATTTAATACGAGCAAATACCATAAATATAATACGAATCGACGCCAAAGCGGAGCAAAAATATAAAAACGTGACGCGTGACCTACAGCCACTCAGGGCAGGAAAATAAATGAAGCAACAACCAACCGACATGTTATCAGTAGCAGCAAACTACAAAATGACGCATTAGCCAACAAACGCCAACAACGCACCAAATCACATAAATGCTGTACACATTATGACATGAACCGGCCGCCAACTGGAAGCCTCATTAATTTGAAACGAAGGCAAAGCGGCCCAGGCAGACAGTGAGCCTTCTTGATTAAAAGCATATTAATTATAAGGCGATATCTTGGCGACGACAACAACATCAACGACTACGTGGAAGCTGAAGACAATTGTGTGGATGGCTCCCTCACAGGATATGCACGCAACCAGATAGTCTCTCGCACTTGAGCGCGTGTCATTTTCAACAGGATGTTTTGAAAGTATGTGGCCAGCCAGTGGTGGTGATGGTGATGTTCTTGATAAGTATGGCCTGCGTGTGGAAAGTAAATTGAAAGTGAAATTTCCATCTTGTGTTTCTCTTTCGTATTTAGTCACCTTATGTTTAATGCAGAAAAATAAAATTGACTTTTTCACAATTTTTGACACGCAGATTGATGGCTATGTTCCGGATTCCGGACTTTGGGGTATAAAATGAAAGAAGACTTTTTCAGTTGATGGGATGTCAAAGTGGTTATTGGTGTTGTAGGAATTATAATGAAATTTGATTAAGAACTATAATCAGTTAAAGATAAAAATGAAAAAAAGTGTTTAAAAGAAAACAAATTTTTTAAGGTCTACTATTGTTTTTGCTTACTTGAAACGTTCAAAAAGATTGAAGCTATGATATATCATCTCAATACAATTAACGGCTTGTAAATATTCTTGGTAATACTATGGCTCCACGAATGTCCTTTTTTAAAATTATTATTACTAACTTTTTGGTTGGAGTGTTACTTGTTACACAAAAACAACAAGTTGATGTTGTTAATAAACTTCTCAAAGCACCTAACGAATCATCAGAATTCATATTATTTCCATGCCTCGTTGAATGTCCTTTTTTTGGGATTGAAAATTGCGATTCTTTAATTTCAATACTAGTCACTTTATTTGAACAAATACAAAGCTAATGAAATAATAGTAATTAAAATAAAAGAGCCAACCGAAGCACCAGCCTTAGAGGAACCAGTAGGCTGCCCCTTTGACTTCTCCACAATATTGATGCGCCCCTCCACTTCCGGATAGACAAACTCGCGCTGTTGTAGATACTGCATCAGCATGGCTTGATCATTCTTCTGCAAAAGTATAGGTTCCATGGTATTGGGCTCACGAAAAACATGTCCATCGCCGCCATTGAAGAGGAATTGCGACACAATGACATTGTACATATTCGACTCCACCAAAGCTTCATACTTTGGCACATTACATGCAGAGCACCTAACTTCCACAGACGTCACTTGCTGGCCCACATCCTTGTTGTAATCGTACGTAGCACGCACACCGGACATTTGCAAGAAGCCACCATTTGTGTCTCTATTGCGTATGGTGGCCGAATGCTCGAGAGCATTTTTCAAAGTCCTGCCGCTGATTTGTGCCATGACATTGTCATTTTTGAAAGGCAGCAAAGTCAAAATGTCCGATTGGGTAATCGACCAATCCGGACGCTTCTCAATGGAACTGCGTATGCCTCCACCCTGAATAAATGCAATTGCCGCATCCGTCCAGTACTGCTCATTCAGATTCTCCAGAACGCGCCCATAGACCATTGAGTCGGTCAGCAAATTACCCAAATTGCATTCTTCGCGACGACAAATGGCTCCTCTACCCTCCAGATGAACCTTAGTGCGTCCCACTGTGGTTGTTTCCAAGTCGATAATACTCGGTCGATAGACCTCAAGCAGCTGAAGGATGTCATCTTCGCGTGGTATGGAGGAATTTAGTAAAATGGGAATGCCATCAAACTCCAATAGGTTGCCATCCTTGTCGAACTAAAGGAAATGAATTTGTATTGAACTTTTAAGTTCAGCTTAACCCACCTGCACACGTAGTCTTCCCATATATTTTGTAAAACAATAAGCTTGCACCACAGGCACTCGCTTGCCATTTGATTGCTCAACAATGGTGGGATATGGTCCCTCACTAGTCTCCGCATCTGGTTGCGCGCCGGTATACAAGAACGAGTGCGAATGACCGCCCACAACCACGTCGACATCTGGACACTTCAAGGCAATTTCCTGATCTTTCTGGTAACCCGAATGGCCCAGGGCAATAATTATGTTAATGCCATTATTTTTCATTATTGTGGCCTCAGCGCTGAAATATTAAAGAAGGTATGAATTTGTTTACTTCACTGCACTGTTTATACACAGTTAAATGTGTATTTTACACACATTTCAGTGTAATTTCACTTCGTATTGTTGAGTACACATTTTATTTCTTATTTTTAAACTTGTACTCACTTGATGGCCTCAATTTCCGGCCTGTATTCCACCTCATTTGGTGTGGTCAGGAATTTTGTGTCCGGTGTTAGGTAACCAATCACGCCCACTTTTACGCCTTTTATAACCAAAACTGTGGATTTGGCAAACTTGTTGGTTCGTGCAATCTCTGGGGTTTTTGTCAAATCCAAGTTACAACCCAAAACGGGAAACTCGGCAGCGTTGAGGAAAGGCACTAGGCCTGCAATGTTCTCATCGAATTCATGGTTGCCTAAAGACTAAAAAAAATACCAAAAAAAATTTATTAAAAATTTACAATACAGTATAATATGCCATACCGTTGCATTTGGCTGTAGTTTATTCAAAAAAGCGGCCGAAATGTTGCCCTTGAATACCGTAAACCACGGTGTACCCGTATAGGTGTCGCCTGCATTTAAATATATTACCGGAGGCCCTCCTTCCGTGGCTTCTTGGCGATATTTGCGTATTCTATAAGGAATTGTTATTTTTTATTCTGTCTTTGTATTAGTAATAGTAATCACTTACACATGCGCCACTCTGGCAAAGCCTCCATAGCATTTGTTCGTTTCTGTCTCATAGGTTGAACACTTGCCGCCACTCACACTGGTCTGTTCGAAGCGCGCATGCATGTCATTGTTGTGCAGAATGATGAACTCAGTGGCTACTGCGGCCTTAGCATTAATTGGATTGACTGCGATTTGGCTTAGGAATATGGCCCAGGTCATAAGAAATATTAGTCGGTCCATTTTGAGTGCTATGAAAATAAAAAAAAATGTGTGCTGATTTAATATTCATATTAAATGTAAAATTCGTATTTTGCTTGTAAAGTGTTACACAATTTTTACCAATTTTTATTGTTGAAAAACTATTTTTGAAATATAATTTTTAATTTTTTGGACTCCTTCACATGTAGGGTTACCAGATTCTCTTGAGTAAAAAAGAGTACAGAGTTCAAGGGGGTCCTAAACTCCTCGGTTTTACACCACATATTTTTTATAAAACAAAAAAAAAAGTTGAACAAAAAGTGATTTTAGAACCTTTGTTCAAATTTTAAATAAAACAATTTTTTTCAAAATAAAAAAAAAAATGTTTTACTAACAAAATACAATAATTTATGCCCAAAGTATTTTTTTAATATGAAATACTAAAGAAATCAATTTAAAATTTTGTAAAATCACCAAATACCAAAGTATACGATTCAAAATTAAAATTTACTACTTAGGTTTCTTTAGACGTTAATGCATTTAAATTTGAAACTCCAAAGGGTCTAGGTGACAAACAAATTAAACGGATACAAGGTATAATACTAAATTTTAGACTCTGGGTGCCAATGTTCCGATCCTTCCTCAAGAAATTGAAAAATGTAGGTATATATTTGAATTGTTTTCGATAAAGACATTCAAAATTGTTTTTGATATTTCGGTTAAAAAAATGATAGGTTTCATACTAAATTTTTTTGTTTTAATCCTAGCATTTAAGAGTTTTTGTAACTTTTTGAATGCAATGTGACGAAAAATGCTTCACTAACAAAAATAATATTTGAGGGTTTCTATTTTAATTCTGACGAATAGTAAAACCTTACTGAGCCGATACATTCAGTTGTTATATGGTAAAGCCACAGAAATAAGAAAAAGAGTACTTAATAGTACTTTTGGGAAAAAAGTGAGAGTAAAAAAGAGGAGGGCCTAAAAAAGAGTACTATACTCTTTAAAAGAGTACGTCTGGTAACCCTATTCACATGTATCCTTTTTATTTATAAGTTAGAAAACTGGTAAATAGCTTTAAAGGAAATATTTTGGTTAAGTTATTCCCGGGAGATGACAAAGTGTCATCATAACTTAGGTATGTTAAATCTGTTATGTAATGTCTAATTATTTTGTTCAAAGTTATTGTTAGTTCTAATTTTTTTTATTTTAGAAGATTCAATAAATAAATTCTATGTAGTTAAAAAAAAAAAAAAAAATAACTTAGGTTGTGGATAGGGCCACTGTACACCCTACTAACTATTTTGACATTCTTATGAATTTTAAAATGGATGTGAGACTAAACAATGAATCACGAGAAACAAGGAAATGGTGACCAGAGGCATCTTTGCACTAACGAAGGACATTCGGCAGAGAAAATGAAAAAACCGTTACTCTGTGTCTCTACAACCTCTGCATAGGTCTCCAATATCGGACAGACAAGCAACTTTGCAAAAAAAAGTTTTATGATTAAAAATTCCCCTGAATTTTGAGAATTTTTTCAAAGCTTTTCAAAAACTTTCTTCTTCGAAGTTGCTTGCTTTTTAATAGCGCAACTTCTTGCATCCCAAAAAAATATGTATGGGTCCCCAGGAACAAAGTTAGAGAAGTAGGTACTTTTTCTACTGGGATTTTCTCGAAGTGTATTTAACGGATTAAGGTGTCCAAGGTACTCATTCGAAAGATATTGAATGTACCTTTCCATTGATACCAATTTCGATGACTCTGCAGAAAGGCTCTGCACAAACAGAAAGGGGTGTATGTAAACTTTTTTGACACACTGTACATAGAGCGCCAGTACATTTCGTCAATTTTTTTTCTCCGAGTATGTCATATCTCCTCCTACTTGTAATGTAGTAGTTATCATCTTTAAATACATAAAATTCAAATATATTTAAAAATTCAAAATACCCCCTGCCATTTGTCAACGCAAAACCACTCGAACCACATCTTTCACAAGCAGTTTTTTTTTCTCAGTTCACTCCTATGTTTACGACTATCAAACTATAAAAGCTAATTTAATTAAAAGAAAATGCAATCAAAATCCTTTCCTTATCCCTTTTTCAAAAATACACCAAACAGCGACATTTTTTACGAGTAGCTCACTGCTGCCGCATATTCCGTGCAATATTCGTGCAACCGTGGATGATGAAATGGTAGAAGAAAAAAAGAATAGAAAAATTGCAGCAATGTGCTACTTGCACAGGGCATTTATCATAATTTCACACGGAGACAATGCAGTGTCACAACACAGAGCGTTGGCATTTTTTATGGTGGGTAGAAAAGGGAAAATGTGTACAAAAAAACCAACAACGGGTAAGGAATATATATTAAGTACATTTACAACGCACACTTTCGGGTAAGGAAAATAAGGAAAATTGCATTTTCTGCTTTATGACTGTTGGCTTTTCTTTACGTTTCTTTTTTTTTCTTTTCCATTTTGCTACTGGAAACAATAACAATAATAACCCATTAAAACTATTCATAAAACACACCTTCCTTTTTGGCTTTTCTTTGGCGTTAAAAAATGGTGAGGAAGCCCGAAGTAACGAATGTCAACGCTTCAAAGTGACAGTTATGTTGAAGTGACGCCTTCTTTTGATTATGGCGAATATGTTGATCCTTTTTTATGATTTTTCCTTCCTTTCTTTTTTCAATTTCTTTACTATTTGCCATATGAGCGAGTGCACTCGTATACAATACAAAGTAACTGTTGTACTGCTGTTATTAATATTAACGCGTCCATAAACATGGCTACGCTTCCTTTTCCTTTATTATTTGCTTTTTCTATGAAGAAAAAAAACGAAGTCCTTTTAATGCTAAAAAATAACAAAGTTTTCGCCACAATAAATCTCGAATGGAAATCATAAAAGATAATAAAATTACTTGCGTATATAAACATGAAATTGTTAAGATTGCTCGGGAAATAAGAATTATTATTATCAGACACGTTTTCCGGTGATTGCCATTGTGAAGTCAGGCCAGTCACTGTGATGTCGTCGTCCGTGTTGTTCGTTGCCCAGCTGTGTTCGCTCATGTAATAGTTTGACATTGCAACGCCCCCTGTCTTTCTGTGATTGCAGCTTTTTTACTACTCTCCTCTGCACTGTGGTGTGTGTCAGAAAGCACTCGATGTTGTATTTTCATTTCTTTTATTTCGTCCTTTTTTTTTTTGTTTGTTATCAAAAGTAATTTCACTTTTATTTCCTTTGACTATTGCCAGCGATTTCCTTTTGCCATAACTTCATTTTGTCATAAAAATCACTGATTTTTATTAGTTACTATTTGAAGTTGCCCGTGATGCGCACAATATGCACAAAGTTTCCTTCGGCTTCCGTTAAACATAAAAAAATGTAAGACACACAGTGTTGCTGGCAAATTAAATTTTAGTTACTTTTTAAGAACATTTTGGGGTTCTTTGATTTGTAAATGATTTTCTGTATTTCCCTTATGATCTTATGGAATATATTTGGTGTATCTGCTTAAGTGTACTTCATGTCCAAAGCCATTCCATGGCCATACCCAAAGAAAATTACCAAATATTTAAAAACAAATTGCTGTGAAATCTTTTAATTTCTGACTCTGACTTCTATCAGATTGCACAACAATCCCGATTATATCTAGGCCAAGCTAGGCAATACAAGGGCAATATTTATTTTAGCAAGAACATACAATATTCAAAATAATTATTAAATCCCACGTTTCTGTTAGCTTCAATAACAGACACTACATTAGTGTGCGTCGCATCATCTCAAATTATGATTTGAAGAAAATCTATGACGAGCATTTTTATTACTGCAAGCATTTAACTGCATCTTCTAGCAATAAATTTCATATACCCGACTACATTCTAAGCATAAATTTTGCAAAATTATCAACACAAACAATAGCAGCCAATTAACGCAGCCATCAATTTATACTCTCTGCCAAAAACGCTTTTATGACATTCCATCAAAAGCGTTACGCTTTATTCGAAGCAATCAAAATACAAATGACAGACAATGCCAACTGCTTATAGACAGACCCCCAGTGTCTTGCAAGAAGCCCGACCAAACAAACAATTCCGTTTTATTTCCATGACTTTTCTTCATTAACACTTTTGTGTGCGAATTGCACACACACACACACGCACACAGAAGCGACCCAGAAACAAATCCCATGATTAGGCGAAAGTCCACAAAAACCGCAAATTGTTGCATTACATCGAAAGGGGATACTGCCACATTATTTGACTGACTGCCTGACATATTTATGACATTTGCCGTATTGCATACAGGAGCGCACACATGCACATTAATTTTTATGCATTTTTTTTCTCTTCTCTCCTGGCATTAACCTTAACACTCGTCAACCGCAATATAAAAATAAATAGGAATTTTCGTTTTTATTGTTTGTGCGACAATTTTTGCGTATGAGCGAATTTAAAAATGAATTTGCTTTTGTGGTCTTTATGCTTTTTTGCATGCGCCTCCGTGGTTCATTAATTTTGGTTTTGCATTGATTTCGTGTGTGTGAAGGATATTATAAGCATATTTTATTAGTGTTCACATTGAAAGGATTCTTGTACTGTAATTTTTGTTTGCCCTGCAGTACACACACACACACACACACACACACGCTCGGAGGGGGGTTTCATCACTTCTGCCTGACGTCCGGACGCGACCATTATTGCTGTCACCATAAATTCGTTATTTATGGGGCAATCAATGCGAGCGTATGTCAAACTCATCAAAAATCATCATCTTTGTCGTCATCATCATCGTCAATGTATCGTCAATGCATCGCATCACCGCCACCACCGCCATCAAACCATAATCATCGCTTTCGGTTCGTGTTCCGTTCGGGTACATTGCCTTTTTCGTATAAATAAATATTTCTCGCATATCCTCTTGATCCTTTTCACTTTTTCCAACCCAGGCCCGAGCACAATAAAATCCTCCTCACCCGGAAGTTTGTTTATTTTATAGTTTTGCATATAATAAAAAAAATTTCGGCACACAATTCAAATTTGCCAGGATCATTTTCACACACACACGCTCAGCGGGGCTTCAGTTTTGCACACACTCGCTCTGACAGTTAATGCTCATGTTTGACGTTCGTCAATTACAATTACAATACTTTAGCACACATACGCGCTAGTAGAATGTAGGTACATTAGCATTACTTAATGCTTTTAGTTGTGCTTGGGTGTGTGTGTGTGTGTGCTCTGGGATTTCGGCGTGCAAATTTTCGAATTTTCATTATTTCTGTGCGAACGACGCGCCGTTGTCGTTTTATTGCCCGTTTGACTGCTCATTTTTGACAGTTCAACACCTAAATGACAGAAAACTCGCATTCGGGGGGCGTTTATTTATTTGGTACGTTGGCCGTTTGTTTTTATGTTGTTTTTCCTGCACTCTCTGTGCAAAATGCGCATTTCCATTTGCAGTGCAATAAAAGCACAAATAAAATTGTGACGTTTTTCTCTTTTGGCCTTTTTGGCATTTTCGCATTATGCATATTTATTGTTAATGGCTTTCGGTGTGTGTGTATGGTTCATTGTTAATAACTTTTGTCTTTTACAATTCTGGTGAAATTTCCTGCAAAAGTTGACTCTCTGATGAGTATGTAGTATACAGAATGATCCAGGAATAATTAAGAGGTTAAGGCTTTCGAAAAAATGTCATTTAGGTGACATTGTATTTAGAGCAAGGACCTTTGATATTTCGAACAGAAAATGAAATAATGAACAATAATTTTGTAAATCGATCAAATCAATAGTAAGCCAGCTTTTTGATTTCTTGTGCTTTTATTTCCAAATAACATTACTAATTTAGTATTATAATGTGAGTCCTGGGCACTAACCTCCAACGATATCCGCAAAATTCAGATTTTCGCCAACAGCTGCCTCTGAAAAATTATATGCAAGGCCACTTGCACTTCAATCTCCTACTATATACCAACCAAACACCTCTGGAGGCGGATATTAAAAGAAGGCGATGGCAGATTATCTCCACGAAAGTTTCGTAATCTATCTACACTAGATGCACTATGAGATTAACAGGCAATTGGCAGGTTACGAGATCAATTATGACATTCCGCTTCCTTTTTTGTTTGGCTCTTTTCTTTCTTTTCATGCTGGTGACAGAGTTGCTCAGGAAATTCACACAAAAAACATTAAGGTTATATCATAATCGCACATTTTCGTTAGTAAATCGTAATCGCACATTTTCCTATTATAATAGATATGTCGCAATATCAGGGACTGGAACCAAAACGAATATCGCTTCCGGGTTCGGTACCGATTCTCAGATTCAAAAAATATCGATTTCGGTTTCGGTTCCCAATTTCAGTTCCGGTTCCATAAAATCAAAAAAAGTTTAAATTTCAAAGGGAAAAAGGCGAAATTTAACTAAAAACAAATAGGTGCCAAGAAAACTTTATTAAAATTTATATTTTTAAATTGTATTTTTGACTTATGAAATTAGGAACTGGAACTAGTTCTGAGATACAACAAAATATCCGTTTCGGTTTCGGTTCGACAACCGGTTCTTGGCGGTCTCTGCGTACTCAAATACTCAAAAAGTGTCAAAATGGGGAAAATGAATGTCAAAATAGGGTTCTGAAAAATTTTGGTTATTACTGAATTCGATTAGAAATCTTTAGCAACGGATTATGGACCAGCTTCGAATGGGTACCTAAATGCAAAGTTTCGTTAATATTTGTTGCGTTGCATTGGAAATGTTTTGGAACGGATTTTGGGCAAGGCCACAAGTCCCAAAACCTTAAAGAAATTTTTGGTCAATGAGAGAGGACTTTCTAAATGGTTGTGGTTTTTTATTATACATAATTGCCGAAGTTTGTTAAATTCCTAAGCGGACTCTTCACGGCAACTTACTCTATATCATCCATCTTCGCAATTAATTTAATTTTTTTTAACAATTTCGGGGAGTTGTAGTATTTTCGAAGATTGAAATTTCCTACTGAAATAAAATGTTTACCTTTCATCCAGTTTCTCTTCCACTCTGCCTATAATTTATTTAATTAAAGTACTTTACTTAAAAGTACTGTGTACCACTATAATTATTGCACTGTAGCCATTACCGAAGCATATTAACATTGTGAACATTTTGCAACAATGGCACAGACCAGACCACGAACAAGGTTGGTCATTTCGCCATTGAACATATAGCCATTTGCCCTGCAACAACCAAACCGAGAGTATGCAAAGCAATTGTGGGCAATGGTCAACACTGGCCATGAACACCAGTTGTTGTTGTGGCTGTTTGAGTAAAATATTTTTGCCTTTATTGGTAACAAGGCAAATATTTAACAAGGCATAACGACGAGAGTGGATGGATATGTGAACAAGCTGTTTGAATTTACGAAATGAAAAAACCAAAATGAATGTTTATAAAAATAACTCACAACATCATTAAGCGGTTTGGTCATTACAAGAATGCTCCAGCCTCGAGGACGACAGTTGAGTCGGTACAGGTTGACAATGCACCAAAGTATGAAATTGCATTAAAGCAGTACCTTGATTTTTTTTTTGGTTGCCTGTATTGAGTATTGCGTACTGTGTGTGGTGAATAAAATGTAATACACTTCCGTTTCCGGTTTGAATGTTTATTTTATTTTATTTTATTTCCTTTTTTTTCCCATATTAAATAAATTGCATTTGCATTTTGTGGACGAAGTGAGTTTATTAAATTGCAGGATATTAAATTGAATGGCTTGTTGGCAAATTGTTGCATGGCTTGTGTATTTTGTGTGCCGCAAAATTTGGTTAACATCGAATTAAGTTAATCAACAGCAGAAAGTGTTAAAATTTTATTGAATGTTTTTATTTAAAATAAAATAAATTTTTGTATTATTTTTTGCCCGGGTAATGTGCTTATCTTAATGAGTTTGAGTGTGCATACGTTTGTTGTCATTTTATTTTAAGAGTGAATAAAGCACTCACCACTCACCCACTCAAACACACAAACCGTCCATTCTTTGTCGATTTTCAAATGGTCACTTTTATTTGCATTTAATTAAAAATCCTCCCCCCCCCCCCCAACCTACTCTTCTTACCCCTTAGCCCATTCGACTACAAGGAGGACACGTGTCAATGTGTCACCGGATACGCGATAAATCACGCCAAAATAAATGCAAAGCAATTTATCAATGTCAACACTTTGTGTGGCGCTCGTCTCCTTGCCTAAAACGGTAAAAGGATTAAAACTTTAAATTACAAAATTAAGCTAAAAATAAAAGAAAATCTCAGGTTGTTTTTTTTTCTACTTTGTACTGTGTGTGTGTGCATTTCATTTGCGTTCAGCCTGGCTATGCAAATATCGTGTGGCAGGCCAAGTTAATCCTTTGTTTGTGATTCTCAAGACTTTTGCTTAATTTCCAATTTAATTGTTGCCGTTGTATTGACATTGGTCAAGCACACTCACACACGCACACTTAAATGAAGCATCAGTTCACGCATGTGTTTGCCATTTTGGTCAGTTTTTCCTCAAGAGTGTGTTTGTTTGATTCTATTGAATTGAAGGTGTGTGGGTGTGTTTGTGTGGGGGTAATTTGGGGAAGTCTCGTGTTATCCTGGAAATTGCATTTCGGCACGCAATTAGTGGTTCATTTGATGCGTGGCTATTGTTGTTTATTTTTGTTGTGCTTTGTTTGTGTTTGCTCAGTCTGAGAGATGCGAAAACTTAATTTCATCTTATTACGGTGCAGAAATTTTGCAATTTCCGCATTATGTTGTCGTTATGGGGTGCGGGAGGGGGGGGTTAGGTGTATGGTTTTCGGTAAATGGATTTTCTCAAGTTGTAAGACAAGTGTTTATTTGTTGATGTTGGCCTTCGGAAATGACAGGCAATTTGCTGATAATGCGTCGTTCAATATTCAGTTTGGGGATTTATAAAAATTTGAGATTACAAATCAGGTAAAATCTTGATGAGGCAAACAAAAAAAAATCACTTTATATCAAATCATATTTCTTGTCTGTCCGGATGTCTGTCCTCACTTTCCAGAAGCTCCCAGTGAACCTAGCTGAAATTTCATATATATGTCCTACGCACCCATGGCACTCTAGTTGGATTTTTTATTTTCGAAAAGAGGGTGTGGCAGTTCAGAAAAATGGACGTGAATGGATATAGTATGCTCTCCTGAAGCCACTAGTGGTCCTAGGAAACTGTAATTCAACATATATATTTAGTGAGCACATGGCTAGAGAGAGATTCCAGATCAGGGTTTTTGATTTTGAAAAAGGACGTGGCAGTTCATAATATGGGACAAAGGGAGTCCAAATGATTTCGATATGGGGTTGATGGGTGGTAAATGGGAAGTACAATATATATATATGCGAAGTCACGGGTGATTTACTAACCTATACACTCAGAGAAATTATCATGCATTTTTTTCAATATGATTCAACCCAAAAAACTTGAACTCAAAACAACAACAACAATTTCAAATAGTTAAGAAGCATTGCTTCATGCTAATAACAACCCCAAATATCATGTTAAAAAATATCTCCCTCAAAAAGTGTTAAAAAGTTTTAATTTAATAAGATTTTTTCTGGGTGTATTAGAAAATCCCTATGTTTGGCTTTATTCACCACTTCATCACTTCCCGATGAGATGAAGGTTGACTTTTATTTACGAGGGGGTAACGATGAGAAAAATCTTAAATTTTTAAAACTGGGCGTGGTAGCCGCCCCTTTGAATAATCTATATTAAATCCCTGTCGGAGTCAGGGTATTTAAATAAAAATGTTAAGTTAAAAAATTTTTTCTAAGGAGTGGAAAAAAACAAAGAAGTTTCAGTAAGTCAAAGTCTTAGCTCTCGAGGAGAAATATGTATAGTTCTTTAACTGCCAGTGGAGCAGAGTGCAAAATTAGAGACAACATGGTTTTTGTCCTTCCCAAGCATTTTAAAATTTGTCGTTTGACACGTTAATAGAGCTACACCTTCATATATACATGTTTACAGTGGAGTTCAGATAATTAGCGCTAGCCTATTTTAGACATTTTGAATAAATTCCAAAATTTTAAGAATAATTACTTCGGTCTACTGGAGCTCGTTCGAATGAGTATGTCTTAATCCTTTAAGTAAATGTATGAGCTCATTTGACTAAGACTATGACTTTGGGGTTACACTCCGGCTGCAATTCTGGTTCCAATTCCGACAATTTCTCTGGCTGCAACTCCAGCACCTAGGCCCTACTTCAACCAACAACGTCTTCTTAAATAAATAACCAAAACCATTTACTAAAACTCTAAGCTCATAACATAATATGAAGTCCTTTTCATTTACATGCTCGACAATAAATACAGAAACTACTCTGCCCAATTAAACAAAATTTCGGCAATTTGAACGCTTGTCTAACACACGAAGCCGTCTTCGCACAAACAATAACAATAAGGACACTTGCCATGGCAGGCACCACCACAGAGTGACAATTTATTTGTATATCGAAGACAGTATCAAAATATTAACAAATGCAAACAGCCTCCACGAAGACTGTTTGCTAATTAGCTCACATCCACACAGGCAGCAGTTGAAGACAAGATCCGGCAACAAATCTTCCATGCAAGTACAACACGAACAAGGAGAGAAATAACAAATGTCAACATTTCACGTAAGACATTATCCTAGCCGTGCCGCACAGGATTAAATTGTTTAATTTTAAATATGCTGTCACTTCATTTGAACATAACCCCAAACACACAGCGGAGACTGGGAGTAACCAACAAAAAAAAAAATGTAAGCTAGGCAAAAACTTTTCTCAGCTTGTTATGCTTAAGAAGTTCACTTGTGTAGCGCACAAAAATCATTAACACGCCGCAAGCGAAAGGATAACAGATTTTTCTGCTAATTTGCAGCAGGAATCCTTTTGTGCGTGACGACAACGAGCGACGACGATGATGGCGGCGCGGCAGCAGGATGTCACGCAGTTTGAGTGCACTATCTCAGCCGGAGCATCTAACGACAAAGACGTTCTTGCTGCCGGCTCGAGTGACGAAGGATAAGATAAGGTTTTTGCCTTCTTCATGGCAGGCGGTGTGGCATTGTTGGCTGAAAAACTTTCTCAATAAATTGCGTTTCTCGTTCGTAACGTTGACAGTTGTCTTAACGCTTCATAATCAGAAAACAAATAAGTTGCCATCTAATTGTGAGTTAACAAATGAAATGCAATGGAGCGGCATGGACGTGTGGGGTTGTGTGGATTAAAAGTTTCTCGTGATTATCAGTGTTGTGCAGGAGTTCGAAAATATATGCTTAAAATGTGAATGGAAAATACTTGCCCAACACTGCTAATTGGCACAACTGAAATAAACTTGCCTCAATCGTTTTCTTCTATGTACTTCGAACTACACTTCCGCTAGCGACTTTGCTCGCACAGCATGAATTCGTTATAGGAAATTGTCACAACGAAGACGATTTGTGCTGTACCTTCTACGAAAGTTGAAGCTCTTCTTTAAATAAAATTTCCTTTAAACGCTTGAACGGTTTCAATTGACTTGGCGGAAAGTTTTTAAGCAAGTAAAGGCAGCAAATGCAACAGACGACACTACCACCGCAACTTCCATTGTTGCCGCCATTACACCGGAAGCCGGGCGACGTTCATCGGGCGCAACAACTCTCCAATTTCGAATTGAATTACAGGGCTGCCTTTTAACGCTTGGGCGACTGCTCACAAGACAAAATTAATTGTTGAGTAATTGAAATTTTATTTATATTAGTTTCCTTTGCGCGGATTGCAGGGCAGTGAGGGGTTTGGTGTTGGACAACAAATTGAGGTGGGAGTATTTGTTTATTTTTTTTTTTTGTTATGGGGAGTGTCCTTTTGTGGACGCCACTTTGAGCTATAATTCACTTTTCGTTTAAGCTTCAACGATTTGCTTTTTTGAGGTTTTGGAATTTTTTTCCTTCTTTAGCTTTTACTTTGAAACTGCTCAAGTGAACGTTTGAGTATTTACCAAAAGAATTAATTTTTCGCTTCAGTTGTAATTTAAAATGTTTCCTACTTGACAAGTTGGAATGGGAGGAAATGGTATCACAAATTAAATAGAAGGAAAAAATTGAAATTTAAATAAAAATTCTAAGAACTTTTTTTTGTAAATGTTCCAGTCTCTGCTATACACACTTTATAACAACAATGTATTCAATACACTGAGTAAGGCTGCTATAATTTGCCCTCCACCTCATCCCCCCGGCAACATAATCCTTTGGTTAAGTCTAGCCTCCCCACTGCTTAATGCGTTTTAATTTAATTTTGCATGCCCAACAGCACACAAATGGGCAATTCGGACATACAACAGTGTTGCGTTTGCTGTTGTTGTTGTTTTTGCGAACAACTAAAACCCGAGACGAGGCAACAATTTTCCGAAATTGAAGTGGCACTGAAGTCAATAAGGATACTCAACAACATCAGGAGCAGCATCAGCAGCAGCAGCAACAAGAACATCAACGACAGCACATCAACAACATAATTGCCGGTCATTTGCAGCAAGCACATGCACACACAAAAAACAACACAAATGGACAACAGCACAAATGCCACGATTGTGTCATATGCAAATCACACAAAGCAGCAGCAGCAGCATCATCACAACAGTAGCACTGCCAAGGTGTGGGGGTCTCGTTCGATGGTATTAACAAGTGAGCAATGCCGTTACAACAATACCACAAAGTGGTAGGGTGTCTGTGTGCTATGAGTTCCTCTAAAATGACAGTTAAGCACAAAAGCTCTTTTGTTTTTACTGCATTCGCCGCTGTTTTTCTGTAAGCGCAGTTTTATGCGTTTTTCTCTCGCCAACGAATGTTAAAGTTAAAATTTTATGTTTTCGAATTCTATGCATCCTTTCAATCATTGTGATAGGGGAGGACGTTTGATGTTCAAGCAGAGATTAAGGTTCTTCTAACATGCCACTTCATCTTATCAACTAAACATTTCTGAGATGAGTATGTTTTGATATGGTGACACCGACTGATGTAGGTCCTACAGATATTGGACTGATTCACGTCAATGTATAAATGTTGTACAATGTATTTTTTAGGCAACTGAAATAAAAATGGATTTTGCCAATAATCTCTCTGCCCATTCGCTAATCAACACACAAATCTAAAATATCTCCGATACTCCTTGAATGGGGCCCGAGGAAAAGCTCTTTAAATTTGGGGGAGTAATTGGCGGATCATACATTTTCACAGTCATCCCATTCACCATTCATCACCCAGCACCAAATCCAAAATTTCAGCGAAATCCCTTGAAAAGGACCCGAGTTACAAAGCTTTAAAATGGTTAGGGCGTGAAAGTGGGCATACCCAACACCACATACAAAATTTCAGCGAAACCGGTTAAAAACTTCACTTTAGAATAATATTTGACAAACCCACCTTGAAGGACCAAAGATAATGAAATGGTAAAAAGGCTAAGTTAAGATAGGTCAAGTATTTCTTGAGTGACAAGGGCACAACCCTACCAACCTATAAACCCACATACTCACGAAGAGTTTTATAAATCGATACCCTAAAGCACAACCATACTACGTCCATTTTTTCAAAACTCTAGAAGATGAAAAACCAGTTTTCAAATTGGTATGTTTTGTATGGCAGTGGTTTTTTATTTCCCAATTTTTCAATTGCTTTCATCACGATTCCCACAAACCACTACAGCCTATCTGATGCAGCTTCTTCTCAGGAATCCAAAAATAGCAAGAACTCGATTCTCATGGAAGTGGATATAGGATGATTGTGCTTTAAGGTATTATGTCAATTCGGTTAACCACGGACAGTTTTACTATTTGTGGTCATGGAGTAAGCGGTTTTTCTGATAGTCCCTCCCGTGCATTGAAGTGTCCACTATTGGCGATATTCTCTTACTTTAGCAAAATCCAATATACTTGAATTTCAGTCAAAATATCACCAAACTCAAGGAACAACTTTTTTTTTGCTAAGAAAATAAATTGGTATACCGTGCGTATGAGTAATAAAATAGCATCACACAATTTTGCAGTTAAAAACGTAAAAGATTTGATATATAAAAACTGACTACGAGCGATTGTTTAGAATATTGGACCTGATAAAAATTTGCCTAATGCCTTACAAATGTATGCCCGCCAACTAATCGGTGTAGGGTGAAAACTAAGCAAAATAGTACCAAACATCCAAACTACACCGCAAAAAGTAGTTTCATAGTCATTTCTGACCATTTACACTTTTTACTATGGACAAAATGTTGCAAGAGTTATATTAAATTGCCACGCTACAAGAAGAGTCACGCCCGTAGAAGAGTCAAGCGTGTATGTAGCAATAGTAAAACTACATAATAAAAATTCCCTCTTGTCTAATTTAAAAAGTTGTTATCGGACACATAACGACTTTGGCAAAACGTACGTACTTTACAATTTAAGCACTTTACAAAAAAGAAAAACACAAACATCGAATGTGAAAAAGGTACCACCACCCATCTGCAATACATTGCAGATTAAAGATCTAGGAGCTTGGGCCATTTTAGAATTATTCCACAACACAACATTGGAATAGACAAAAGGCAAATTGCCATTAACTTTTGTTACGCTCACTCATCGTTAATTTGCAAACTTTTGCGGGCATTGTTTTGTGTTTTCGATGCTGTATCAAATCTCATTACAATAATGCATTCGCATTGTCTAAAGTTGATTAAATTCACTGCACTCCAGTCGTTTGCAATTGAGGTGCGTTAAATCATCAAGTCTCTCTCTTTCCCTCTTTCTGTGAATACTTTCGTTGCCTGTTTCGAGTTCTGGTTTGTTTTATTATGAAAATTGCAAACCGCATCGAAAAGTCATCTGCGTCCTTTCGATTTTGGTTATGTGGCTTTTGTGTTGGGTGTTTTTGTGTGGATTTAGCAAGAATAATGAAGTTTTAAGTCTCAACTCTTAAGATGCTCTGTGACAGGTCTCGCTCTGGCTGTCAGAGTGACTGCCAAGTGATTTCCTTTAAGTATTTTGCGTATTTTGATAATTTAATTGAATTCGAAATGCCATCGGTTTGTTGGTATCTAAAAACTTTGGTTTTTGTGGTGGGCGCTTAAGTTAGATCTGAGGGTGTGATGAGTGGCTACTGATGGAAAATTTAAATTGCCAACACTGCCACCTCAATACAAACGTAGTGAGTGGAATATTCTCTTGGTTGAACATCTTCTGCGCTCACACCTTTTAAGACCGAAGCAACTAATCTAATTGCAAAGTGTTGTCAACAAACGACAATTTTCCAAAGGCAATAAAATACCGCACACACACTCACACATATGAGAGGAAAGTTCCTTATGGCTGCCAATTGAATTGAATATTTCAATACAATAGACAACTAGAAGAAAGAGCCAAAGCGGAAACTAAACTCAACCCAGTCTAGAGGAATTCAATGAAATTGAATAATAAACAATTTCCAAAGTGACTTAAGCCGGTTGTGAGACACACACTAAGGATGCCAAGTTTACTGAAATTTTAATTGACTTGAAGGAAAGTTTTCACTTGAAAATATAAAGAAGGAAAAAAAAACAACAATTCATTAAGAGAAAAAAACCACACATTAGTTTGAAGTTTATTGAATTAAACGCATTGCATGGTGCTCACATTTGCGTTGTTTATTTTACATTAATTTACGGTGTATTTTCTTCATTAAAAATAGCTACCTTAACGACGTGATTACTTAAAAGTTTAGCCTCCAACCAGAAAAACTTTTACGTATTGCCACTTCCGTTTCCATGTGTGTGTGTATGTGTGCTCACGTACACTTAAGTGAATGTTTGTTTGCCTTGCTAAAAATCTGCACAATTTTACTTCGTACTATTTCTTTTATTACGTGTGACTTCCCATTCAAACTAAGGCACACACGAGAAAGTTTCCAAGTTTTCTTAAGTTTTTTTTTCTTTCTCATTTGCATATGTGCCGGAGTTCGAGTGAGTTCGTTGCTTGTTTGTTTTTTTTTTGTTTCTTTCCTTCTTGGTGGGTTGCTTTCACTGGTTGGAGTGAATTCTTGGCAGTAGTTTGGTGCTGCCATTTGCATATCGTTTACTTTTAATGTGATTATGGCGTGCATACGTAATGGCAAAAACTTTTAAAAGTAAATTTGGTTTTTCTCCTTCTTGTGGAGGAGTGCGTTTTTCCATTTTAATTTTCCGGAAGGAAGTTGTGGATGACGAAATGGTTAATAACTGATTTGTGATGATGGGAAATTATTAATTTTCAATAGTAAACTGGTGAGGTTAAGTTAAAAGTTAAGAAAGGATTCAAAAGTACCTTAATATTAAAAAATGTACTCTAGAGGGAAATGGAATTTTTTTAGTAATTTTGTTATTAAAAATTATAATGAAATTAAATAATATTAATTATATAAATTTATTCTAAAAAGTATAAAACACTGTATAGTGTCCTAATCGAATATAAAATACCCTCTGAATACGAAACGTTCTTATACAAATTTTCGATAATTTTATCGATAGTTCGTCGATATTATATCTATATTTTATTCATAATATTTCAATAGTTTATCGATGTTTTTTCTATATTTTTTTAATAATTTTTCGATATAATTTCATAGTTATCGATATTTTTTCGATATTTTATCGATAATTTTTCGATATTTTCTAAACATTTTTTCAATATTTTATCGATAATTTTTCGAAATTTATCGATCATTTCCATTTCCACTTCATTCCCTATCCATTTAAAAATTTTGTTCCAATTCTATTTCGTTCCAGTTCCATTCCCATAACGTTCCCGACATAATTTTCACTCAAATACAAGAAACAACATTTAAATCGGTTAAATACTATACTATACTATACTAATAAAACGAATGGGAGGTAGGCGTGGTTCTTAACCGATATTGCCTTAGACACTAGTATGCAGGGTTTATACACTGTCCAAAACTAGAATAAAAAAATTTTTTGAAAGTAATTTTATTAAGAAATTTCGTATTCAAATTTTGTACAAAATAATTTTGTTCAGTGTAATATCAACAAATGTTATTTACAAATAAAATAACTATGACTTTATCCAAACCCCTTAAAACCAAACCTAATTGACACATTTTCCATCAAAAATTAAATTTCCGTTGTCAACTGGCAAATAAATTACCTCACAGCATTGCCAACTTGAGTGACATTTCGCCCAAAATAAAAATAAATAAAAAACCATTTCAATTGAATAGCAAAATCAAATCAACTAACATATTTACAACTTATTTAGCAAAACACAGAAGATGAAGACAATGATAATAAATCGACTCCATCCCACTCAGCCAAGCAACCTTAAAACATACTCAAAAGCTTATAAAAATCCTATGAAGATTTGCTTCCACAGTAACCCCCACCTACTCCAAAAAAAATCCATCAAATTGTCTTGTTTTTACTGTCATTCAATATTATTTACAGCATTTACGGCCTGAAAAAGTAGAAAAAAGTAACAAAAGGTCCTAAAAATCATCTAAAAAACAAGAAACTCCTATAAAATTTACTAAACAACATAGAAGTACCTAAGTCTGTAGTAGTCAGTAGTAAGTAGTAACATTTGACAAAAGTACTATTTACCAATATTGTTCAATGATTGGCCATAAATAACTTATGTTTGCAGCGAAGACAAACAATAAAGGACATGTTCTTAAATATCCTGGCCAAAGTGACGTAAGCCTACAAAAGGCAGTTGACACTTCCCCCCTTGGTCGCTGTGTGTACTACACTAAATACAAAAGGATGACCCTTGCGTTGATGTGGATGTAGTGAAAAAATAAAAAAATAAAATATATAAGAGGAGAAAAACAAGAAACCCGAAGTGGACAATGGTCACTTGATGATGCGGGCGCGTCAATACCATTTTATTACATTTGGTTTCGGATTCTTCTTTATTTTTTTCTTAACTTTTTTTTGTTGTCATTTTATTTGCTACTTTACTTTTATATACGCATAAAAAAATATATATATATGAGCATAACGTTGTTCGCTGCAAACGGAAGCAACTCGTAAAACTAGCGAATTGTGAATTATGTCCTGACAGTTTCGTTTCGTTTGGTTTGCTTATTTTGCGTTAGCTTTCGCTCTCACCAAGTTGAGTTAAGAAATAAATATAAAATATTGTAAATAAAAAATAAAAGTGGACACACTTATTCCTACTTCTCCTCCTCCTCTACGCTCAACTCAATAAAATTCGTATTAAATCGAAGAAGCGTCTGATGCGTTTGATGCGTTCGCAATGACTTGTCATAAATACATTTTATTGTAAATTGTATTTTTAGATACTTTTATGGGCAGTCGAACAATTTTTACAGGAGCAGTGCTGGCGCCAAATTTAGTAAAAATATTTCCAACTTTAGGTGACCTAATATGTGGGGGACACTTTTTTAATATCTCAGTGGCATCTCAAACCAAGTTCAGGACATAATAGGTGTATTCATATTAATTCAGGAATCCCCATGGTAATGCACAGTGTAGTCGTTGAAATAATTCACACAGCAGTCGTTACTTTTATACTTCGTTAGTTGAGAAACTGTCAGGACTACCAAGTACCTTGATCCAAGTTATCATATAAAAAAATTGCGAATAACAACGTACTAGTTGTTGTTGTTGTTGTTGTAGCAACTGTAGGGAGAGTCGTTCCTCCGTGCAGTTGGGTCTCCGCCCCGGAACGACTCGGGACACAGTCCCGACCAAACCCTGCCAACCTCAACTACAGGACGTCATCAGGGTACGTATCAGAGGTTTTTTATTATTTGTTTACCACGTACTAGTGAACGGGTTCAGTGTGAATACCACTATTACACCACTACGGATTGGTGATTCGCCCGTCTGTAAAAACTACAGAGGCATAAAGAGGCATTGAACCGAAAACCGGTGCCCAACAAGGTTGTCTCTTATCTCCACTTCTCTTCCTCATATCATGACATCCTAATCCTCGCTGTAATCGAATGACACTGCCTTCCCTGGTGCTTCTGGGGTCACCTGGAGGGACTAGTGTATGCTGACGGCATTGTGCCACTGTCAGTCAAAAGATCGGTTATGCAAACAAAACTCAACCTCCTAAGCCCGTCTTCGAATTATTTCCACCAAAACGAAGTCTATGTCAACCGGTGATTCGAAACCAACCTTCAGTCTATCGAAGAAGTATCGTCTTTCAAAGAATAAATAACGCGAGAGGTGCCTACCGTGCCGCTATCTGGTGGAATCACCATCGACGACGACATAACCAAATACAAATCTTTTGCTAAGACCCTAAGCTCCAGATGGAGTTACAGGAATCAAAGAAGGAATCCTCAATTTTAACCTAATTTGGAAAAATCATTCTTGCTCAGTTGAAAAATGCACTCTCTCCATCAATGAAAAGGTGAACATAAAACATATTACACTCGCCAACCAACCGCGAAACTGTCAACGATATTTCCACATATGTGCATACGGGCGATACGTACGGCCACCCAAAACTCAAACGGAAACGGAAGGAAATGAAATTTCGCGGCAACGGAAACGCATGCAAAATACACACGCTCTACACGCCACCCATTCTTTACTCCTTCTCCTTGAGCTAACGCCCCACGAGTGGCTTTTGCATATGTACTTTTTTTTGATTTACTAGAACTTTTAGCATTTGAATTTTGCGAAAATCGCATTTCGCCAATAAATTAAATTTGTGCCAAAAAGCACAATGAAGCCATCAAAACAATTTATTTAGCAGCAGAGCCTTGCAGGGTCTGGGCTGCTACCAACAACAAATAATGTAATGCATTTAGTGGCGCATTTTCAATAGCAATTACAATTCAATTTTCATAAATTACAGCAAACAGGAAAAGTTGTGAAAAATCACCGCACAACATCCGAACAGACACACCACACACACACACGCAGCAAAAGGGGTGCAAAATGGCTTTTTGTTTTGTGTGCCGGAAAAGTAATTTCTGAAATATGAACCGCATATGTGTAAATATTACAATTTATGCATTTTTGGCACCCCTTTTTTTTTGGTCTTTTCTAAGAGGAAAGGTACTAAGGCTGAATATAAAGTGCGCCAAGGTTACGCTTCACTACAGCTGTGAAGGGGGTAAATTTGTGTGTTCGACTTTTTGGTGGAAAAAACTCTGATTTTTATCAGTAAAATGGCAGGGCATTAGCGTCTGGTGAGGTAATAAATAAATTTTTACGCATCATAAATATGTTTCGGTTCGTTTTGTTATGCGACATGCCAATGAAAAAAAAAGGGAATACATTCAATAGTTGCGTATTTTTTGGTGTATTCCTCTTGATTAGTTATTGTTTTTAAATACAATATTTACCCTCTAGATATGGCAAAAAAATTACCAAAAAAAAGTAACAAGTCCATTTGCTATGCTTCCTATTAAATGACCAGGCTTTTGCATGGATGCAGCCCATGTACTTACCCAAAGAATTCCAACCCTTTTGCGTGAGTGTTTTATGTTTTTTTTGTACAATTTTGGCAAATGTATTTTTTCGTATATTTCCCCTTTTTTCACATGTGGTCACTTAGGCGTAAATACTATTGCCCACTGTACATTTAGTACTCTATTGTGGCCATCAATGGCACTTGCTGTTGCCACTACTTTTCTTTTCTTTTATTTTCTTTTTTTTTGCCCTTTTTGACATATAAATTATATGATTTTTGCATTATGTAGACATAATGGACATTAACGACACTCCAAATTATGTTGTTAATGTAGAGAATGTGTCCGCTGAAGAAAGGGTTAACATTTGCTACAAGTATTGCTTATGCTTCGGTTGGACATTGCTCGAAATTTATTACATTTTTCTGGTTGTTTTTTATGTTGTTTTTGCGTTGAATTTTTGGTTTGTGGTATTGACATTTGACATCTCCATGCGTACATTTTTAGCCATTATTGGAATTATATTATTTTTTTGTTTTTTGCAAGCTGGAATTAATGCCGCGGAAAGCATAAATTTCATTAATTTTAGTACGAACATTGCAGGGATATTGTCATAAAAATACTAAGGATTGGTTTCAAAATGTTACGGTTTTATTCATAAACAAGCTGATTAAGAACTAGTGGCCATTTGACGGAATAACAACAAAAAAGTTTTGTAACAAAAAGCTAATGACTCATAATCATATCGAAAGGAAAACTAATCTTTCGATTAAGGGGTCAACAAAAGTAACAAATTGTCTGATCTACGAATTTGTATCTCATCGATCTCTTTCAGTTCATGCGATAAAAGAGACCAAACTCAAAAAATATTGTTCAAAGGAACACTTATCAAATCAAAGGTAGGGAAAATGTGTTGCGTTGTGTACTTTAATAAAAAATTAGTCCCATTTGTGGTCATTAAATTATCACGCAGTACACAAACCTTGTTGGTTACTATTCTTTTACCTTTCCAAACTGTCTATGAACTTTGTTGTTCGTTGTTGTGGCAACTCGTCTTGTCAGTCTTGTTCCGTCATGTCCAGGCCAAGGAAAAGAGCCATGTCCGTAGAGTGTGTCCAAAGTGCGATGACAGTCATGTTCATAGGTGGGGTTGGGCAGCTGAAAAGGTGTGAATCATCATATATGCCAAGTTCACATTTCGGGCACACACTCACCACTTCCTTACTGCCATGTAGCTGTTGAGAAAGTCAGACCAGGCAGATCAAAGTTACACCAATGTGTGGATCTTGGCAGGAGCTTTTGCTGCTCTGTGACGGTCTTCCGTTCAGGACAATATTTGGACTACATTTTTGCTGAAGTTGTTCAAGGGCCTCTGAGTGAAGTTGTTCGAGGGCAGTCTCGAAAGGATTTCGGCTCAGTGAAAGGATTGTGGTTAATCTGCTCAGGCCGTCCTGGTAGCGTGTCTCATCCGAGCGTATATTACGTATAGTGTGGTGTCCGTAGGCAAATTCCACGCCACCATGAACTGCTTCGATATAAGCAAATTGTGTTCCTTGCCTTTCATCAGCTTTGTTTCCGCGTGGATATGATCCTCGTGGGTCATCTGGTGGCAACCGTTGTCTATTCTCAGTGCAGGGTTTTTACATATCTGGAAATTCTACAATTACGTAACGCTTAAAAGTGTGACCACACTGAAGCGGTTTAGCAGGCCAGCGGACTTCCAATCGCCATGTACGTCATCAGCGGGATACTTTTCTCTTTGCCACATGTACTACCAGCTATATGCTGAAGGCGCTGAAGCAAATTGTTCCATTATCGCATTCGGTTTCGTGTGTTTGACGCATTCCTCAAATTGTTGGGTATTTTACTGTCGCTATTTGCTAGCCTTCGATGATGATGTCCACAGACTGCCTTATCGCAACTATTTCATTGCCTTCACTTTCACAGAAAAAAAAATTTATTCTCCCCTTTCACTTGAAATACAGGCCCCCCCCCCCACGCAACAAATCAATTCAGGCCACAACTACCAAAAAAAATTATGTAAAAGTGTCACATGCTTTTCATTTCCGCTTCAATGCAGCGTTTAACAAATGAATTTGTACCGAAGTATGTTAACACGCAGATTATTGCGCATCTCCGACGATTGTGTTTACAACCTCACCACAAAATGCCCTCAAAATGTTAACAATGCGAAACGACAACAGCAACATCTCTACAGCAACACAATGTCAAGGCACAAACAACCATAAATCAACAAGTTAAGTCAAACGTGGACTAAAGTTTTCCGGTGAAATTGTATACATTTTTTAAAAAAATATAAATTCAAAAATAAAAACTCTAAAGGAAACGGAAATACACACATGCAGTGCGACAACGATGTCGTCCATAGCATTTTTCTTCCATCGCTACCACTCCCTTTGCAGTGTAGAGCTTTTTGCAATCGTTTGCATTCATTTGCAGAGAGAATCGTACAAAACCGAATGGAATTGATTTCGAGTAAAAATTTTTGTTTAATAAAAAATTTATGAAAATTTGTTAGCTTGTTGCGACGCTATTAATCACAGTTTGTTGCACTCATTTTGGTAGCAGCAACGACGTACTTGGCTATGTGATTCATAGCAACACGAACAGCAACAGCAGCAGCAACAACAACAATAACAACAATAATGGCAAAAACACATATGTTATTTTTGCTGCGAAATGCTATGATTTATGGTTGCACAAAGTGACAACTTCAATTCGTGTAAGGCAAGGATAATCATAAATTATCCTTTCGAAACAGTCTTTGCATAATTTAAAAATTGTGAACTTTTCTTATAGCAATGCTTTTAAAAGAATATTTTTAAGTATAAGCTTTTTAAATTTCATGATAAGAAAAAAAAATTTCAATTTAAAAATTTAAAAAAAAAAAAGTTTTTTAATTATTTTAAAAAAAAAATTTTTTTTAGATTTTATGATAAGAAAAAAAATTTTAATTTAAAAAAAAATTTAAAAAAAAAGTTTTTTATTTAATTTAAAAAAAAAATATTTTTTTTAAATTTAGTTAACCCAGTAAACAGCTTAAGACAGACTCTAAAGTATTTGTATTTAAATATTAACTTGACTATGAAATTTCCTAATCAAAAATCCCCCATAATTCACCACAACCACTTAACGGCGAATACAACAATTAAAACTAATTTCCACACATATGCGAACATTTTGTGTGCACAGTCAAAGCAGAAATCATAAAAATTTACAGCCGACCATCAAAGAGATTAAATAAGTTTAACTCGTGGGCATATAAAATAATAAAACGAACGCATAAATGTCCTTATAAATTCAAACCAAAGCCAAAAAAAAAAAAACACAAACTGCACATGCGAGTCGGTAAATGCATGTGTGTGTGTGTGTGTGCGTGCGTGCGTTTGAAGTAATTTTGAATTTTACAATTACCGCGAAAAGCGTCAAAAAGAAAATTAAACGCGCACACACCGAACGAAAGCCCAGAAATAAACATAAGATTTTATTACCGAAAATATGCAAAAATCCTCCGCCCCTCCTCGAATGGCTCAGGCAAATGTACATGTGTGCGCGCTGCTAGTGTTAAACACAAACACTAAATCTCATTCAACCATAATCATAAACATTTATGATGCAACATGCCAAACGTACGACGGCAGCCACACGAACAGAGAAACAGGAGCAAGAGCATCGAGCGAGGCAGACGTCAAAATGACATGACACCACCACCACCACTGCCGCATCATTTTGATGCCTCACATGTCAAAATCTAAAGCCTACGTCGTCAATGAGACTTTAAAATGTTTAAATATGTTTTCGAATGAAAAAAAAGTACAAGTACAAAAAACAAGTCGAAATCCCTTTGCGTCATTCCGCAGGATTAAAGTGTTAAACGCAGCTGCGCATTGCTTTGAGGCATACAAAAATCCATGAGATGAGATGAGATGCTCAAATTTGATTATGACTTGACAAATAATGTGACGTTGGCGGCGCGGCATTCGTCTTACACTTGCTTAAGTAATTGTAAATATTGAATCTAACCGGTTAAAATCCTGGTGTGGGGGGTTAAAGCTCAGCCGTTGGCATTTTGTGGCAGGCAACCCTTTTCTTTTTCTTGTTCCATTTGATTCTGTCAATTTCTGCTTCCATTTAGGTTGTCGTTGTCAGCGTTGGGTTAAGTAAAAATTAATAGAAATTTCCCTCCTGGTTTATGGACAGATGGAAAATTGCAGATATGCTAAATTGCTTAGGTTAAATCGGTTCATGGGTATATGTTCGAGCAATTAAAGCCTTTATGGTAAGTTGACAATTTCGTTTAATCCTTCCCGAAGGATCTATTTGGTATGATTGAACAATATTGAGTGTGTCTCGAGAGGTGGACACTTTTTGTTACAAAGACAAAGTACGTAAAATTAAAGACAACCAAAAGTAGAAATGGAAGACTCCCGCAACGCGCAATGGTCATGAGAACTTATATATTACTAGTAAATTACCCGTGACTTCTCTCGTATATATATTGCATCCCCCTTTGACCATGCATGGACCCCTTGGATTCCATTTGAACCCTTTTTGGAACCAACTTTAACTGCCACGCCCATATTATAAACTGCCATGCCCTGTTTCAAAACCAAAAATCCTGATCGAGAATCTCTAGCCATGCTTTCACAGAATATAATGTAAACCTACAGCTTTCTGGGTCAACTGGTCCACTGGTGACTGAAGGACATCTATATACATATACGAAAGAGTTTGTCCCGATAGATGATTGATGACTGACATATCACCGCCCAGCCCAAACCACTGAACCTAGAGCTCTGAAATTTTCAGTGTTATGCTAGGCGTCATTTAAGAAGCGATTAGGCGCTCCACCCTCTGCCCGCTCACCAAAACTATAACTGTACATTCGGAATGGATTACTTTAAATGTCATAACTACAACCAAGGTGGACCGATTTTTTTTGGCATTTGGTAATTCGGAAAAGTAGACTCGAGTTCTACAACAAGATAATTCAAGATTGCGGATTCAATATGGCGGAGGAATTTCCTAAAACTCATTTCATATTAGCTAAATACCCCCTCCCCCTTTTCCCTTTTCCACTTTCCCCCTTCATCACTTTTTGAGGTTAGCGATTTCGAATTTGGTGTTATGAATGGTCGGGGAGCTCATGTGGGAGTTCACGGTAAGGCAAAGGCATACAGAATCCATTGATGAATTACATTTTTGTACGAACCTATTCCTGCATATTTTGCCAATAGTAAAATAAAAATCGATTTTGAAAATGCTCCCCAAAAATATCTGAAATCCTGAAGTTCCTACCAATTGCCTTTCCGTTTGCAATTTCCTATTATTGCCAACACAAAACAAAACAACAACAAAAAAATCAAAAGCAATTTGCATACGTTGTAAAATTATAAGCATCACTTTAAGTCTTCCAGGCACTTGTGTTTTGTGCCCATAAACAATATTTTCGAAAATATCACCAACGTACATTTGCCCCCCTTCGGCACAAATGAGCGAATGAATTTTGCGTAGCAATTCGCATTTCACATTTCGCATTTCGCAAAACAATCAAAAACAGTGTGGCCCATCGAGGGCAGGGGTAATAGCTTTCAAACAATAAATGTCCGCAAAACCATTGACATGCCGAAAAGACCAACAAAAAACAGGTGGAATGGTCGCAGCTAGCGCACACAATGAAGACTATACGGCGATAAGTCATTACAAATGTAGACAGTGTTGTGTTGTACTGTACCCTGCACACACACACACAGTGAAGGGAAATTACTAAAACTGTAAGCATCAATGACTTCCGCGCATTGCCAAATGTGTTCAATTGGGACCGGGGGTAGAGTGGACGCAACTCAGTTTATGCCAAAAAGCAATTCATCTAATTTGAATTCGCATCACTGTGGGGTGTAATTTTGTACAATCGCGCACTGGCTGCTGGAGTAGAGTGGTCAAAATGGTCATTGGAGACTACTTACCATACGAGTTGAGTGGGTATTTGGCATGGAGTTCGAGTTCGTCTGAGAGGAGTGCAGGAAAAAAATCATTGTTCGCTGCACGTTGAGTGGCAGGCAAACAATAAATAAAATTAAAATGATGCAAACAATAGGGCACAAGAGGACTTCATCGGCTTCTTGCTTTTTTTTTGTTTGGGGTGGGGGTGGGTGAGGTGTGTTGTGTTGTGTTGTACTGTTTGGGCGACCAGGACTATTGTCGTAATACGACACGTAATGACCCTGTTCGTGTTGGTCACTCGCATGAAGTATGAAAAAGCCATCAACAATGGCGAAATTGAAAAAGAAATTGTTTGTAACGGCGAAACGAGTTCATTATTTCGCACCCTTTGCTGTTGGCGCGGACACACGAAAACGAAAAAAGCAACAACAAAAAATAGAATAAAGAAAAGCGCGAAATTCACACTCTTCCTCGGGTTTTTTGCGTTTGTAATCGGGGGCGGCGTAAAAGTATTTGCCAACATCCGTTCTCCATATGAAGCGTATCCTTTTTTAATTAAAATGTTGACAGGCACATGTAAAATGTCTACGATTCCCTGTACGTACGTCTGTTTGTTGGTCTGTCAATAAGTGACGTTTTACGCTTTCTTTTTTTTTTCGTTCATTATTTTTGTTGTTGTACTGTCCAACGGTAGCCATTTTTAATTGTAAATTTTCCGCTGAAGCGTCCAGCGTGTGCGGCAATTCTTTTGTTTAATTCTTGCATACTTTATGGGGCAAAAGAATTTCCACAAAGGAATTTCGCAACAATTTTCCCTTTTTAATAAAGAAAGGTTCTTTTAATGTTGGGAGCTTTAAACAAAAAAAAAATCGGTAATGAAATTCAAGATATCTGGTTTAAATGTAGTAACAGTGTAAACTAATTTTACAAATTTTTCAAATTTTATTTAGTTGATCCAATATTGATCTTCTCCAACCCGGTTGTCAAACATGTTGTATCGCACAGAAATGCAAATGGAATGGAAAGGAAATATAAAGTGAGAAAAATGGAACAGTGTGGCAATGGAACTGGAACAAAATAGAAATGGAACAAAAACCGGAGAAATTTAAATAATGTTGGAAATATCATCAAAAAAACTATCAAAAAATTATCGTCAAAATATATCGGTTTTTATCGATAGTTTTTTGATGTTCTATCGATACTTTATGAAAAATGTTTCGATAATTTATCGATGATTTTCCAACATTTTATCAATACTTATCAATAGTTTCCCTTTTTCGATCCATTTTAAAATTTTGTTCCAATTCCAGTTCGTTCCAGTTTCATTCCATTTCTTTCACGACATAATTTCCAACCGAAAAAAAACCGCTTCCAAATCGGTTCAGTATTTCTCAACGAAAATAATACAGCCATTTTGTATGGGAGGAAGGCGTGGTTCTTGTCCGATGATGCCCACATTTGGAGTCGATAGCTCAAAAAAAAGGCAGTTATCGTGCAAAATGACAGACAGATTTACAGACAGACGTACAGACAGACATAGCATAATCCACTCAGGAAGAGATGCTGATCAAGATCATATTACATAGTTTTCCATACTGGGCACGCCTCCTTATACTCTATTGTGTAAGCTATAAAAATACAGAGAAAAATTATGGAAAACATTCTTGAAAAGGTGATCGTAGCCATGGGTGGAGCGTAACTTTGGTTCGACTAGACTATCGCATAATATTCAGTTAAATTTTCCCTAAAATATTTTTTCTATTTTTTGTATGTTTGAACACTTACTTTCCCTCTCTCAACTCTGGTCACATTTTTTTCAATTAACCTGTGACTTCTCACTTTGTCCACACACACACATACGATTCACTCAAGCCTTAACAATTCCATTCATTTGTCGACTTTCATGCGCACTCCCACTTACATTTTCATTCCTTCAATCCTGTCAATATTGTCCAACCAAATGAAATAAACTTTTCACCAGCATTTTTTCACGCTTTTTGTTTGGTATTTCACTACAATTTTTTTGTGTTTCACCCAGCCCCAAAAAAGTAAAAGCATTTTAATCAACATTAAATGCCAGGGAAAGGGAACCTTCACCCATTATTTTTTTTGCACATTTTTCTACATTTTTCCACTTTTTGCAAACAAACGGAAACCGCCATATTGTGTGCGTATAAATGTCATTAATTTTGCGTATGTCATTTGTTTTCGCTCGAAATTAAATTCGCCAGAACTCACATTTTTTGTTAAATGTCTGTGATATAAGAAAAAAAAACTTTAATTAAAACTGACAGAAAGTCGACAGTTGGGGAAAAAATATTTAAAATCACAAGAAGCCAAAACAATTACTTCTTTTCCTTCAGTGGACTGCATACTTTCTATTGCGGAAAAAAAGGTGCCCACATATAATTTATTGCGTTTTCAATCTGAGAATTGCGAATTTTTATTCAATAAAATCGCTGCCAATAAAAATGTTTGGCAACAAACGTACTTTGACTTGAATTTATAATTTCATGTACTTTTCCCTTCTATATGTTCCTTTTTTCGTTATCAATTTTGTATGCATTGTGGTGTAAGTCATAAATTTTTCACACTCCACTGACTCAAATCGTGCAGTAAAAGTTTTGTGCTCTCAACCTTAAAGAAATTTTGACAAATTTTCCTTAAATTGCTAATGCCAAATCACAATTGTAGGCTGAAGCAAATTCATTTACATAATATTACACCCTCTGCGATTTCATTGGATTCCATAAGGCAAGACGAATGAGAAGCGAATGAGGAGTGTATTTGGTAAAGAGGTGAACTATTTAGTGAGGTCCATTCATATTAGTCAAAGCTATGAATAAGAAACAAGTAAGAGTACGATACGTTCATTAAACCGCCTCGAAAAAAAAGTTCCTCGGGTCACCCCCTGGAAATGTACTTTAAAGGGGGTGACCCGAGTCACTTTTTTTTCGTCCATACGGCGGTTTAACGTTCATAGGCCATTTTTCGGTAATTTTATCGAAAATTTTTCGATTTTTTATCGATTATTTTTCGATATTTTATAGAGACCGACCGAAATCGTTTTTTTTAATTTCGGCCAAAACCGAAATGGCCGAAATTTTTAATTTTTTTTTTCGGCCGAAACCGAAATGGCCGAATTTTCATTTTTTTAATTTCGGCCGAAACCGAAGCCGAAACCGAAAAAATAAAAGAAACAATTGTGAGATTTAATGTAATAAAGTGGAACATAATTAAGATTATCAGTAGGCTGAAATCGATCGCATATTCATAGTCAAATTTAGTAGCTGCTAAACTTTAGAACCAGCTTAGTAGCTGCCAGTTCAGTGTATTATCTGTCAACTTTGTAGATTACTAAAGTTAAGTTGGAGCTTAATTTGACTATGAATATGGGCCGATCATTTTAAGTTCAGATCATGAATTAGATGAATTTAGAAGCAAACTATCAAATGCGTGGAAATCAAGAGTAGTAGAAATTACTGTCAGGGTAGTAGATTTCAAGAGAGGGGAATAGATATGGGTTTATGCGTAGAGTACTAGAAATTCTATGAGAGTAGTAGAAATTTCTGTCGGGGAAACAGATTTGTAGAAAGAATAGCACTTTTGCATTGTATGAAACTCACATAATATTTTGAGGAGTAGATTTCTTACTATAGTAGTAGGAAATATCTTGAGGGAATTAGAAAAATCTGCTACCGTAGTAGAAATTTATAAATCATTGCGAGAGTATTAGATCTACTCCGATAGGACATGTCTTCTTTGTCGCTTCTGATTCTTCGAAACTATGATCAATGCTTAAATTTGTGTTACATACCGCTTTTATCCACTTGGTTGTTCCTTATGTATTTTGATACGCTAAATCCGAAAATAATAATTCAATTTTTCCAGCACGCACCATTTTTCTGCAAACGCCACAAAAGTTGCATTTTTGGTGCTGTAAAAATTTCATTATTATTATTTTCGTATCCAGAATGGCAAAATACATAAGAATTTGTTTTTAAAGTATATTTAACACACAAAACGTTCAGTTTTGTCGATCAGTGTAATCTTTGTTATTTATTTGTTACTTTTTCTATCAAACCGAAATTTTCGGCGGAAATATAGGAATTTCGGCCGAAAACGAAATTTGGCCGAAAGCGATATTTTATTTTTCGGCCGAATCCGAAACACGGCCGAAACAGCTTTTTTTGGCCGAAAAGCCGAAAAACCGAAACCGAAACCGAATTTCGGTCGGTCTCTAATATTTTATCGATTATTTTTCGATATTTTATCGAAAATTTTTCGATATTTTATCGATTATTTTTCGATATTTTATCGATTATTTTTCGATATTTTATCGATAATTTTGCGATATTTTATGGATAATTTATAGATTTTTTATCAATAATTAATCAATTTTTTTTTATCGATAATTTATCGATTTTTGAAAAAAAAAAATTTTATTTGTTGTTGAGCGACAAAGCGAACCACTGGAATTTTAAGATTTCAAATGTTTAAAGACATTTTTTTTTATTTTTCAGCGTTTTCAAATTAATTAGAGTAAACAGTGGTATCTTTCGTTAATTTTTATTTTAACATTTTTACATTGGTGCTCTGATAAATATCCCACCACACCACACCGCACAACAAAAAAAAAACCCCTCCCAAATCCTTGACTCACAAAAATCCACCAATAAACCTCAAATGGTTGTACCGCACCGAATGACCATATAAAAAAAAAGAAACCTTTCAAATCAATGCAATTTCGCCTTTGATTTGTGGCTGAAATGCGCTTTGAAAATACGCGAGATTTATGTAGCTGAAAGATTTATAAACAGCCAAACGTACTACACATAAAGTGAAAAAAGAACAAATTTCGCGAATTTACAAATTTATTGGGGAACTCTACTCCTGTACTTCCTCGCCAACCTTTTTGCAGACAGGATTTTCATAGAGTAGCGTTAAGTGCTTTTAAAACGCATAAATCAAGTGACAAACTTGCAAAACAGATTGTTTTGGCCGCACAGAGGAATACGAAAAAACACCAACTCACACATATACACAGAAACAGTAAAAATTTGCACAACTCCCTAAGCCATGCGGATTTTAGGCGCGTGAATTTACGCGCTCATCAGTTGCTCAACCAGAACTCGAGCTCGGATTTAGTGCGACCAATTGTGGTTTTTGGCCAGGCGGAATTTTTATGGACCCTGTTCGAGAGTGGACAATGTTGATGGCATTTTAATTAGATTCGCTCGTTGACCAGATTGAATTGATATTGAAAAGTTTGTTGTGCTGAAACTGTCAAGTTTCGGTGACAAATTGAAATCAGGTGGTTTCGGTTGGGCAACTGGAATTATTTCGAAATTCACTTAAAGTGCATATGCAAATTTCGGCCGTTCGAAATGTCCCAGCTAGACGAGTATTTAAGCTAATTAGAGGAATTTAAGCTAGAAGAGGATTTTATTTCGCTTTTTGGGTATTTTATTTGTTTCTGTATTTTTTATTTTAATTCAAGTTTTATTTTTTTATTTTTTTTTATTTAAAATATTTCCTTCAATTAATTTTTAATCCTTTAGGAATTTTTTATTACTTTTTTTTTGCCCAGGCTCTTTAAATTCACAAAGCATGCAATTAAGTTAGAAAACTTTCTTCTTGATTTTTTATTTCTTGCCAAAGCCCTCTAAAGCTCCAGTGTTGCTTTGTTTACTACGCCCGCGTCCAGTCGCTTTTTTTCCCATAATCCCTCTCAAGACCAGCCCATCTCGTAAAAAAAACTGCAGCAATTAAGTAAATACGAAAATCTACTGCCCTTACTTTTCTCTTCTGCTTATAATTACCCACTGTAATCTTTGCCCACTTGCATTTGATATTTTCTTATTTTTTATTAAGTATTCATTTTGCTACGTTTTGGATTTTTTCCATTTTTAATTTCCACTGATTTAATATGCATAAAGCATAAAAATGCACACAACACAGTTAGGCCAACCTCAGTCAGCACTTACTTCATATTCTGGATGTGATCCGTTTTCTTCAAATTATCTTTAAATACATTTTATGACATTTGTTTCAAATTGGAAAGCAGCCCTTAGGATTTATAATATCCAAGAGAAGATAAAAACATTTTGTCATTTCAATATTTGAAGAGCATCGGGCGCTACTTTGTAATTATCTTCTCCACAATTTCCAATTAAAATTAATGAAATATTTCAACGCATAAAACATGAAAATCATCATCATCAAAAGCGGCAGCCGCACTGCAGTCGGTTGGCGTAATTATTATCACCCAGGATTTCTATAAATTCTTTGGCATCTCCCATGTTTACCACCACTGTGGCCCACAACAAAAGGCCAGTTTGCGTTCGTTTGTGTCCGTGTTTTATGTTATTAGCGCGCTCAACACCCTCGCTTTGTTTTGAATTTATACTTTCGACTGGAGACATTTCTTTTCTATTTGAGTGGGCAAAGGTAATTCTCCGGAGAGTTCCATTGTAATTGAAGAAGACTTGAGTTGTGGATTATTTGTTGAGTGGGTGGGGTAGGAGAGATACAAGTTTTAAGGATTAGTTAGAATTTAAAAGTAAGACAATAATCTATGAGAAAAATTGTGGAAAATTGGTGGAAAAAATATGAAAAGTTGCTTAAAATTTGAAACAACTTTTCTTTGTACATAAATTCATTCAATTCGATCTTTTTTCATATCAACACCTTTGCAACCCTAGTGTTTTTAAGGGCTTCCCCATGACATTACTGACTTGACTAATCTATGTTTGTGAGAAAGGGAATTATGCGGGTGCTGAAATATGTAAAGAATTCAGAGCGAACGTGTGTCATGCAATGTTCACGCTTGACATCATTCTATAATGTGAGAGGCATTAAAATATGTATGAATGCACTGAGAAGAGTGAAGAGTTAAATAACGAAATTCTAGATATGGGTACATGAGTAATTCAACGAACCAGCTATTACTAACGCGTTACTATAATTTAAAAAATAATTTATGGAGTTTGCAAAATTATTTTTCACGAGACACACTGGTACGTAAAAGGAGTGAAGTGTGTTACGAATTCTTTGGGTTTCGTTCTTTAGTACGAATGTGATGTCCGACAAAATGTGCACTACTCTATTCAATCACTTTTGTAACTCCATTCCTCAAAGGAGGCTTCAACACCTCTAGCCCCTCCCATTACAAGTCATATCAAAATACTTTGAAAAGGCTCCTTTCGACACATCAAAGCAGTGCTTAGGCTTCCTGAAGCGGTAAAAGGAATACTTCACTCCTGTCGACGTCCGCTATACCACTCATATCGGGCCTAAAATGGAGTATAAATTGCATATATGGGCAGGAGCCTGAAGAACTTATCATGAGCTCTTATACCGTGTCCGAGTGATTAAGCTTATTGGTGACAGTAGTTTAACCAGCACTATTCCTTCCTTGCTGCTCTAAATACTTCCATGCCCAACTACAGAACAGATATTTCCCTGTTTGACAATTCAGCTATTGCCGCTACTGACGACACCTCGAAAGAACCAAGTTCATCACGCGCATTTAAATGTGATAGCAACTACAACAACTACAACAAAACTGATTTAAATATCGGATATACGGTGATTTCGCGATTAAATATTTTCTCTTTAATACAAAATTCTTATTAAATTATGTCACTGTGCCTACAGTGCCTATGTGAATTATAAAAGTATATTGTGTGTTCAGTTCTCTCACAATGTCACAATAAATTTCTCACCAATTCAGTAAAAATACGAATCAAAAAAGGTACTTCACCAAAGGGAACTTAAGTTAAAATGCAAATTGTTCGCTACCAAAGTGCGACATGCGAGCTTTGCCGAAGGATAAGAAGGACCATAAGTCATTTGTGTTGCAAACTTTTTGACAGTTCGACGAAGCACACTTACAGCGGCAGCAACAACGACAACAATCAAGAGTTCTTAGGCGAAAATTGTGGGCCATTATGCGGGCGGCATAAGGCTGCAGTCATTGAGTTAAAAAAAATCTATATAGCCGGGGAAGATTTATTTAAATTAGGCGTTGAGCATGGAATTTTTAATGCTCACTCACACACTCTATCATATGTGAGGGAGTGAGAATGGGTGGCTACTCTTTAAAATTGCAAGCAATTTTTTTCCAGTGAAATTTTAAAATTTATTTATTACATCGTTTAAGTGGATTTGTCACTTATTTTGCCGAGGCACGCGCCTAAACACGTGTTTCATTAGGTGCTTCACTATGTAAATTACCCTATGCTTGGAACAATGGAGATATACTTGTAATCATATGATTTGATTTGATGTGACAATTGGGTATGTAAATATTCTAAAAATTCTAAAAAAAAAAGTAAGTACTCATAAATCAAGTATTTGAAATTGTAGAAATTGTAAATTGCCCTTAAACGAGCTGTCAAATTAGGCTTAAAATTTCCACCAAATAAATCCCATATTTTCCCTTAGAAAAATATCTGTTTTCCCCATTAAAATACGGCCCCAGGGCATATGCCTTAGATTTGATGTGTAAAGCAAAAATGCTCACATATGTTCTAAATTAATAGCAATTATGGCGTACTTGGTACTCTATCTGCCCTACCTTAGGTATCAGTTTACAATTACGAATGTCACTTTTTATGCCAAATACAAATAAGGCAAGTAAAGGCCATAAATTTCACAAGCATTTGATTGTTATACAATCAACCACACCACACCACACCACAACAATGCATAAATTAGTGGAGTAGCAATTTGAGTAGAAAAAAGCAAAAAATAATAATAAACAACAACAACAAAACTCCCTTTTAAGGGGCAAAAGTATTTTTATTTCATTTAATATCAATGATCAGATAGAAAATATTAGAAATATGTTAAGGTGCTTTTTCTGTTGTTGTTGTGGGCTATGTTCGTTGAAGGCAAGACAAATAAAATAATTGAAATCTAATTTATTACCATTTTTTGTTTGCTGTTTGTGGAACATATGAAAACCCCATAAAATACCCTCATGTTTGTAAATATTTTTTATACAAAAAAAGTCGTGCTAAAATATAGAAAAAAAAACTGACTGTGTGCCTTGAGTGAAACTCGAGCGCATCCCTAATTAAAGTATTTTTACTTTTACCGAATTGGGGTGCTTGTGTAACACTACAGAGCCATACTAAAAGGTAGTAGAGACCTGACAGCCAATATTTATGTTAACCTTACGTAAATAATTTGAAAGTTGATACTATTGACAATACATTGGCGTATACTTACGTTGTTTCATAGGAATTAAATGCGATATATGTTGACAATTGACAATTAGGGTGACATTTTATAGGGTTTTTTTTTGCTGGCAATTTAAGTTTCAATCACAAGCAATTAACAGTTGAATTTTTTTATTAAGCGTGTTGTGGTAACTCTAGTAAGTTTGACATTTGTTGGAAGTTTTTTCTTTAATAAAAAAAAATAGATTTTGACACTTCTCTCGAGCAGACTTGACAGCTTATATTTTTTTTAATGAAAAGTGTCTGTCGCAAAATTACACTCGATTACACTTGTCTGCTTGCGGGCGACTGCATTCAAATGTCATTGTGACAGTTTAGCTGTCATTTAGGCTGCCATCATCGCCATTGTCATCACCACCACCATTTAACCAATGAAATGTGCATTCACAAATCACTGTGTGCACTACCGATTTCACTACCCACTTTCCTTCGCATATGTTACGTTTTTTGGTCATTCGACAATACAAAAGTTAAGTGCTTTAGTTTTGGTTTTCAATTATGTCACATTATCATTTGCATTTACGCCTTTTGTGTACTTAATACGGTTTTTTATTTGCTCTCTTTTCAGTTTTTTTGTTTTTGGGTTTTTTTAATTTTTTTCTTCCTACGCCTTACCCCTTAGCTTTTCACCAGCTTAGCAACATATGGGTTAAAATTGCCAGTCAAACTATTTTAAAATCTCTGCCCAACCCTCATGTCTCTGTAATCATCCCTAATTGCATGAAATCCTCCAGCGAAATATTATTATTTTTTTTAAACTTTGAATGAAATTAAATTGCGCTCATGTGTAAAATTTTTTTCAAAAAAGATTTAACGCCTTTGGCACATATTTTGTGCTTTTAAGTTTATTACAATTTTTTACATGGCCATATTTTTTCATAATCGGATTAAGTTTTTTTTTTTATATTTTAAATTGATTAAACTTAGTCAAGTGTTTTATTGATATTTTTTCTGTTTGTGCATGAAATCGTTTATGTCGCAAATTTTACACCCTTGGGTGATTTAAATGTTGACAAGTGCTATTTTGTTAATTATTTAAATTGACTTTTTATTGGTTGGTAATAAGTACCTTGTAATAGTTGCGACAGTTGCTGCTGTATGGGTTTAAATTTTCAAAAGATTTTTTAATAAGTTTAAAATTATTGATTTCACTCAAACCACTTGTGTAAATATAAATCACTCGCTGCTGAATATGTTCAGAAAATAAGTCAGAGAATTCCCCCAGCTGATTCCACAGTCCAAGAAACTGACAACAGTTTGAGTAGAACTTCACACAAAATCTTCTCGCGTCATACTAAATAAATTAAAAGTTGTGAACAAGTGAAACCCAAAAATAAACTAGTATGAGAATTATCTTCGGTCTGACCGAAGCTAGAATACCCTACATATGTTAGTACGATATATGCTTAGACCCATTGTTGATAATTTTATCTAAATTTTTTCGGTATTTGATTAATACTTTAGGGATATTTTATTGATAATTTATAAAAAATTTGTCGATTGTTTATCGATAATTTCCATTTCTATTTCAAGAATGAAGATTCCCGATCCATTTGAAAATTTTGTTCCAATTCCACTTTGTCCCAGTTCCATTCTCATTTCGTTCCGGACATCATTTCCAATGAATTTTATCGATATTTTATCGAAAAATTATTATTTATCGATAATTTTAATTTCCAGATCCATATCAAAATTTTGTTCCAATTCCATTTTGTTCCGGTCCAATTCCATTTCGTTCCAGTTGCATTCTCATTTCGTTCCCGGCATAATTTCCAACCAAATAAAAAAACCGTAGTATTTCTCAATGTAAACGAAAATAATACAAATTTGGCTGTTATTTTGTATGGGAGGTAGGCGTGGTTCTTATCCCATGTTTTCAATACCGTCCAACCATCGCCAAAATAAGAGGGATTCCGGCCATACCGGAAACGCCTGCTTATGGGACCAAAATGAATATACCCACACCTCATGCGGTGTAGGGTATACAAATAAGTAAATTTAAATGAGAAATTATAATTCATTCAACACAACTAACTAATCGCATGCCATAAAGGCACAGCAATGACACGACGAGAAACCTAACTCAATTAAATGCGAATAACAATAAAAATGAAATAGTCGACAAAAAAGTGGGGGAAAAAAATATTTTTGCTATCTGCGAAAAACCGTACGCCATAAGTTGTAATTATTTATTAAGCTCGTAAAGCAATTAAAAAATCGCAAACGTACTCCATTGGAATTCTCGCGAGTATATATAAATTGGTTAAATTGCTTGAATAGCAGCGCTGGGGCACGTTCATGCCCACAATTTGAATTTCCGAACTGAGACGTACGATTTGTAACACCAAAGTGGCTAGTCGGGAAATGTAAATTTGTCATCGCACACACTCAAGGAAAAATTGGGGTTTACCGACAAATAAAAAGCTTTAAATGATATGGCTAGAAATTGCCCGCCATTCAGTTTGGGTGCAGAGATTCGCCACAAGGAGCTTTGACCGCAGCGAACCAGCGACCATGTCCATGTAATCGTGAGTAATTTGTTAAAATTTTTGTCCCTTCGTTTTATGGAAGTAGTAAATTCCCTTCGCACCACTCTCAGCCAGTACAACACTATAAAGTTTATTATGTCGCCATTCACCATCCCACATCCTTGGCAATCGCATATCGAAGTGAACCAAAAATTTGCCCAGCACAATTTCTGCTATTGTTACAAATTACAAATTACGAATTACAAAATTGTACGTTTGTTGCATGCATTTAAGCCATATTTTTGTTGTTGTTCTTGCTGTTTGCTGTGTGTTCTGCTTTTGTTGTCATGTTTCTATTTATTTATTTGTACGTTGCCGCCGAAACTTATTTTGTATTGCATGCAATACAAATTACGATAAGCTCGGCGCTGTGTGTGTGTGTGTGTGTTTGTGGCGAATTTATGGTTTCGCAAGTCTACTGCAAGCATTTGACTTAGCCAAAATACCAGGATATCAACTACTTGGAGATTCCTGTTTTCGGATATTCCATTAATTTACGATTTCTGTGTGAAAATCTGACGGCGGTAAGGCAACAAATTAAAAGTCATATACCAACATTTTGTCGTGCATTTCTTTATTTATTTATTTATTTATTTATTTACTAAACAACTCTTTTGAAAAATAATACAAACGAAAACTCGGAGCGCTAAGATAACATCAGCGAGACACATAAAAATAGTGTTTAAGACACTTGTCTGACTATTTTCGGAAGTGCAGGCAGGGCGGATGGGTAAGAAGGTGGAAATGTTTAGTTCAAAATTGTAATAAAAAATTTAAGTTAAATTTTACTCAGATGTACAGATAGAGGCAGTAATAAACACTACGTGAGAGAAATTAAACTAACG